>JAPTOF010000024.1:5852500-5855000 GCA_028554755.1 Cordia subcordata
ATGTCACCACGCCGTCAATTATGTTTCCCATTTTCTTGTTATTACGCGTCCAATTACCGTCCAAATTTTTTGTCCTGGCCAAATATCAACCCCAGGAATTATTTGTTCATTAATAAGAACTTTCTGCCCACCGTGCCCCGGAACATGCATGCTACCGTGCCCCTCGGCAATGCATGCCCCCACGAAAAATCAATCGTTTTATAGTGAAAAATCAACCATTACAAACCATCTTTTATACAGCTCCAAAGTTTATGTTTTTGGGGGCAAGGGTACAAAATGTTAAAGGATAATATTTATTGCAAGGAAGGAGGATCGAACCCAGGACCTCAAAGGAATGATCAAAAAATAAATCACTTGCGTCACCAACTAAGCCACTAAAGGAATTTAACTAATTTTTCAAACAAAATCTAATGAGGGCATAATATCTAACCCGGTGAGCAAAACAATTTCAAAATTTTTTGAGGTTCAATTAAATTTCGAAGCTCCAATATCATCTCTGTCCAACGTGTTTTAACACTTCCGGCAGTTAAAAATAAAGGTTGCAAAGTTTGAGGTTTTTTGTTAAAGGACCGTTCAAGTCCAATTAAGGTAGAAAACAGCCTCGAATCGCGAAAGTTCTTGCCCCAAACCGCCTAATGCTCCCTAATGCCTTTGCCAATGTCACATGCCGGACCGTCCCCGACGACCCCTTCGCCCGGCTCGCCCGCCCACTTTGTCGTTATGCGTGCCCCCCGCCTTGCAATATTTTTATCCTGGCCTAATATCGACTCAAGGAATGTTTTCTCGAATTAATATGAATTTCCCAGAATTTTCTCGAATTTTTTGCTATTTTTCCCTATTTTTCGCTATTTATTAAAAATAAATATTTTTTTCGGGAAAAATTTTTTTTCGACCATCTAGCATTCATCCTCGTGCCACAAGGAGAATTTTGGTTATAAACATCATGGGGTTTTGCGGTGTTTATAGTTAAGAAACCCCATTATGAATCTCCAGCAACATGATGTACACTGCTGACACTTGGGTTTTTGCTCCTAAGTGTATTATGGGGGGGTAGTGTCCAGCAGCTTGGCTGAGGCCAAGGCTGGTGCCCATTGGGGGCCATGGGGGGGCATTGTTGCCTAGCATGCGGGTGAGTGGCATGGCCGTTTGAGCGCTCAACCTTGAAGTTCCGTGAAACGAGCCTTGTCTACTCGTGTGCTAGGGGCCGTGTCCCCCGAGCCCGGCGGCCCGGCCGACGCCAAGGCCGGCATGCTTGAAGCGTGACCGGCGACGCGATGCGACCGAGTAGCCTAGTACCCCCGCCTATGTTGTGGTTGAGCGACGAGCGCCTCGCTGCGATGAGACAAGAACATAGGTGTCCACCAGCATCGCGTAGCCCACGAGCGCACTCGTGCCCCGTGGGCGTGGCCCGAACTCCTTGTTGCCTGTGGGTTCTTGCTGGGGGACGGTGGGAGACGATGCGATGCGCGAATCACCTTGCACACGCGGCTTTGGCCTATATTGTCGTGGTGATCCAAGCACCGGGCGTCTTACGGGCCGTCCTTCGGCGGGTGCCCCAAATTTCGTGTTGCCTATGGGTGCTTGTTGGGGGACGGTCGGGGACGATGCGATGCGCGAATCACCTTGCACACGCGGCCTTGGCCTATATTGTCGTGGTGATCCAAACAGATCGCTTTCGTGGGGCCGTCCTTTGGTGGGTGCCGCAAATTCCGTGTTGCCTATGAGTGCTTGGCTTTGGGGGCGGCGGGGAAGATGCGATCGCGAATCAACTTGCACACGCGGCCTCGGGTGTTGTTGAGCAGCGTCTAGTTCGTGTTACAAGCCGTGAAGCATCGACCTTGGCCTATATTGTCGTGGTGATCCAAGCACCGGGCGTCCGACGGGCCGTCCTTCGGCGGGTGCCCCAAATTTCGTGTTGCCTATGGGTGCTTGTTGGGGGACGGCGGGGGACGATGCGATGCACGAATCACCTTGCACACGTGGCCTCGGGTGTTGTTGAGCAGCGTCTAGTTCGTGTTACAAGCCGTGAAGCATCGACCTTGGCCTATATTGTCGTGGAGATCCAAGCACCGGGCGTCCGACGGGCGGTGGGTGCCGCAAATTCCGTGTTGCCTATGAGTGCTTGGCTTTGGGGGCGGCGGGGGCGATGCGATCTGCGAATCACCTTGCACACGTGGCCTCGGGTGTTGTTGAGCATCGTCTAGTTCGTGTTACAAGCCGTGAAGCAGCGACCTTGGCCTATATTGTCGTGGTGATCCAAGCACCGGGCGTCCTACGTGCCGTTGTTACCTGAAATTCCATGTTGCCTATTAGTGCTTGCTGGGGGACGGCGGGGGACGATGCGATGCGCGAATCACCTTGCACACGCGGCCTCGGGTGTTGTTGAGCAGCGTCTAGTTCGTGTTACAAGCCGTGAAGCAGCGACCTTGGCCTATATTGTCGTGGTGATCCAAGCACCAGGCGTCCGACGGGCCGACCTTCGCTGGGAGCCCCAAATTCC
>JAPTOF010000024.1:5862500-5865000 GCA_028554755.1 Cordia subcordata
ACCGTCTCCGACGACCCCTTCGCCCGGGTCGCCCGCCCACTTTGTCGTCGTAACGTGCCCCCCGCCTTGCAATCTTTTCGTCCTGGCCTAATATCGACTCAAGGAATGTTTTCGCGAATTAATATGAATTTCCCAGAATTTTCTCGAATTTTTTGCTATTTTTCCCTTTTTTCGCTATTTATTAAAAAATAAATATTTTTTTCTGGAAAAATTTAATACCTAACAACTAGATTACATCCTAGTGCCACAAGGCGCATGTTTCCCATTATCTCATTATTACGTGTCAGATAACCATCTAATTGTTTTATCCTAGCCAAATATCAACTCATGAATTCTGTCTGTTTGTCAATGTGAATTCTCGTTACCCACTGTGGCCCAGAATCATGCATGCCACCGTGCCCCAACCATGCATGCCTCCTTGCCCCCAATAATGTTTATCCATTGTCTCGTTATTACGTATCCAATCACCATCCAATTATTTTATCCTAGACAGATATCAACACCAGGAATTGTTCATCTGTATGAATTCTCTTTACCCAGCATGCCCCCGAAGCATGCATGCCACTGTGCCCCAGCAACGCATGTCACCACGCCGTCAATTATGTTTCCCATTTTCTTGTTATTACGCGTCCAATTACCGTCCAAATTTTTTGTCCTGGCCAAATATCAACCCCAGGAATTATTTGTTCATTGATAAGAACTTTCTGCCCACCGTGCCCCGGAACATGCATGCTACCGTGCCCCTCGGCAATGCATGCCCCCACGAAAAATCAATCGTTTTATAGTGAAAAATCAACCATTACAAACCATCTTTTATACAGCTCCAAAGTTTATGTTTTTGGGGGCAAGGGTACAAAATGTTAAAGGATAATATTTATTGCAAGGAAGGAGGATCGAACCCAGGACCTCAAAGGAATGATCAAAAAATAAATCACTTGCGTCACCAACTAAGCCACTAAAGGAATTTAACTAATTTTTCAAACAAAATCTAATGAGGGCATAATATCTAAACCGGTGAGCAAAACAATTTCAAAATTTTTTGAGGTTCAATTAAATTTCGAAGCTCCAATATCATCATTTGTCCAACGTGTTTTAACACTTACGGCAGTTAAAAATAAAGGTTGCAAAGTTTGAGGTTTTTTGTTAAAGGACCGTTCAAGTCCAATTAAGGTAGAAAACAGCCTCGAATCGCGAAAGTTCTTGCCCCAAACCGCCTAATGCTCCCTAATGCCTTTGCCAATGTCACATGCCCGACCGTCCCCGATGACCCCTTCGCCCGGCTCGCCCGCCCACTTTGTCGTTGTAACGTGCCCCCCGCCTTGCAATATTTTTATCCTGGCCTAATATCGACTCAAGGAATGTTTTCTCGAATTAATATGAATTTCCCAGAATTTTCTCGAATTTTTTGCTATTTTTCCCTATTTTTCGCTATTTATTAAAAATAAATATTTTTTTCGGGAAAAATTTTTTTTCGACCATCTAGCATTCATCCTCGTGCCACAAGGAGAATTTTGGTTATAAACATCATGGGGTTTTGCGGTGTTCATAGTTAAGAAACCCCATTATGAATCTCCAGCAACATGATGTACACTGCTGACACTTGGGTTTTTGCTCCTAAGTGTATTATGGGGGGGTAGTGTCCAGCAGCTTGGCTGAGGCCAAGGCTGGTGCCCATTGGGGGCCATGGGGGGGCATTGTTGCCTAGCATGCGGGTGAGTGGCATGGCCGTTTGAGCGCTCAACCTTGAAGTTCCGTGAACCGAGCCTTGTCTACTCGTGTGCTGGGCGTGTCCCCGAGCCCCGGCGGGCGGCCGACGCCAAGGCCGGCATGCTTGAAAGCGTGACCGGCGACGCGGTGCGACCGAGTAGCCTAGTACCCCCCCCCCCCCGATGTTGTTGTTGAGCGCCGAGCGCCTCGTTGCGATGAGACAAGAACATAGGTGTCCACTCGCCTCGCGTATCCCACGAGCGCACTCGTGCCCCGTGGGCGTGGCCCTAACTCCTTGTTGCCTGTGGGTTCTTGCTGGGGGACGGTGGGTGACGATGCGATGCGCGAATCACCTTGCACACGCGGCTTTGGCCTATATTGTCGTGGTGATCCAAGCACCGGGCGTCTTACGGGCCGTCCTTCGGCGGGTGCCCCAAATTTCGTGTTGCCTATGGGTGCTTGTTGGGGGACGGTCGGGGACGATGCGATGCGCGAATCACCTTGCACACGCGGCCTTGGCCTATATTGTCGTGGTGATCCAAGCACCGGGCGTTCGACGGGCCGTCCTTTGGTGGGTGCCCCAAATTCCGTGTTGCCTACGGGTGCTTGCTGGGGGACGGCGGGGGACGATGCGATGCGCGAATCACCTTGCACACGCAGCCTCGGGTGTTGTTGAGCAGCGTCTAGTTCGTGTTACAAGCCGTGAAGCAGCGACCTTGGCCTATATTGTCGTGGTGATCCAAGCAGCTGTGGGCCGACGTGCGGTGGGTGCCGCAAATTCCGTGTTGCCTAT
>JAPTOF010000024.1:5872500-5875000 GCA_028554755.1 Cordia subcordata
CCCTGCGAGCATCGGTGCCCGTGGTGCCTTGGCCCTGCGAGCATCGGTGCCCGTGGTGCCTTGGCCCTGCGAGCCTTGGTGCCCAGCCCTTGCGTGCCGTGGTGCTCGTGTTGCCTTTGCCGTGCGCGCCGTGGTGCCCGTGGTGCCTTTGCCTTGCGGGCCTTGGTGCCCCATGGTGCCTTGCGGAGGTTCGCGGTGCCCATGCCGTGCGTGCCTATGTGTCTTGCGCGCATTGGTGCCCGTGGTGCCATGGCCTTGCGTGCCTTGGTGCCCCATGGCGCCTTGTGGAGGTTCGCGTTGCCCATGCCTTGCGTGCTTTGGTGCCCGTGGTGCCTTGGCCTTCCGTGCCTTGGTGCCCCATGGTGCTTCGTGGAGGTTCGCGGCGCCCACGCCGTGCGTGCCCATGTGCCTTGCGTGCATTGGTGCCCGTAGTGGCTTGGCCTTGCCTTGGTGCCCACGACGCCCACGATGCCCACGATGCCTTGGCCTACCGTGCCTTGGGGCCTCGGTGCCACGCCGCCGACCCCCCGTGCCAAGCTTCGTCATCTTCGGCGTTTGGGCACGTTGCGCCGTGGCTTCCCCTTTTTCTACTCCGTTCTCACTCGAATGTATCATTTCAAGTGCTTTGGCATCTTTCCTAATGCCCTTGTCAATGTCACTTGCCCGACCGTCTCCGACGACCCCTTCGCCCGGGTCGCCCGCCCACTTTGTCGTCGTAACGTGCCCCCCGCCTTGCAATCTTTTCATCCTGGCCTAATATCGACTCAAGGAATGTTTTCGCGAATTAATATGAATTTCCCAGAATTTTCTCGAATTTTTTGCTATTTTTCCCTTTTTTTCGCTATTTATTAAAAAATAAATATTTTTTTCGGGAAAAATTTTTTTCCGACCATCTAGCTTTCATCCTCGTGCCACAAGGCGCATGTTTCCCATTATCTCATTATTACGTGTCCGATAACCATCTAATTGTTTTATCCTAGCCAAATATCAACTCATGAATTCTGTCTGTTTGTCAATGTGAATTCTCGTTACCCACTGTGGCCCAGAATCATGCATGCCACCGTGCCCCAACCATGCATGCCTCCTTGCCCCCAATAATGTTTATCCATCGTCTCGTTATTACGTATCCAATCACCATCCAATTATTTTATCCTAGACAGATATCAACACCAGGAATTGTTCATCTGTATGAATTCTCTTTACCCAGCATGCCCCCGAAGCATGCATGCCACTGTGCCCCAGCAACGCATGTCACCACGCCGTCAATTATGTTTCCCATTTTCTTGTTATTACGCGTCCAATTACCATCCAAATTTTTTGTCCTGGCCAAATATCAACCCAAGGAATTATTTGTTCATTAATAAGAACTTTCTGCCCACCGTGCCCCGGAACATGCATGCTACCGTGCCCCTCAAAGAATGCATGCCCCCACGAAAAATCAATCGTTTTATAGTGAAAAATCAACCATTACAAACCATCTTTTATACAGCTCCAAAGTTTATGTTTTTGGGGGCAAGGGTACAAAATGTTAAAGGATAATATTTATTGCAAGGAAGGAGGATCGAACCCAGGACCTCAAAGGAATGATCAAAAAATAAATCACTTGCGTCACCAACTAAGCCACTAAAGGAATTTAACTAATTTTTCAAACAAAATCTAATGAGGGCATAATATCTAACACGGTGAGCAAAACAATTACAAAATTTTTTGAGGTTCAAATAAATTTCAAAGCTCCCAGATCAACGCTGTGCAATGTATTTTAACACTTCCGGCAGTTAAAAATAAAGGTTGCAAAGTTTGAGGTTTTTTGTTAAAGGACCGTTCAAGTCCAATTAAGGTAGAAAACAGCCTCGAATCGCGAAAGTTCTTGCCCCAAACCGCCTAATGCTCCCTAATGCCTTTGCCAATGTCACATGCCCGACCGTCCCCGACGACCCCTTCGCCCGGCTCGCCCGCCCACTTTGTCGTTGTAACGTGCCCCCCGCCTTGCAATATTTTTATCCTGGCCTAATATCGACTCAAGGAATGTTTTCTCGAATTAATATGAATTTCCCAGAATTTTCTCGAATTTTTTGCTATTTTTCCCTATTTTTCGCTATTTATTAAAAATAAATATTTTTTTCGGGAAAAATTTTTTTTCGACCATCTAGCATTCATCCTCGTGCCACAAGGAGAATTTTGGTTATAAACATCATGGGGTTTTGCGGTGTTCATAGTTAAGAAACCCCATTATGAATCTCCAGCAACATGATGTACACGGCTGACACTTGGGTTTTTGCTCCTAAGTGTATTATGGGGGGGTAGTGTCCAGCAGCTTGGCTGAGGCCAAGGCTGGTGCCCATTGGGGGCCATGGGGGGGCATTGTTGCCTAGCATGCGGGTGAGTGGCATGGCCGTTTGAGCGCTCAACCTTGAAGTTCCGTGAAACGAGCCTTGTCTACTCGTGTGCTAGGGGCCGTGTCCCCCGAGCCCCGGCGGGCCCGGCCGACGCCAAGGCCCGG
>JAPTOF010000024.1:5895000-5897500 GCA_028554755.1 Cordia subcordata
TATTTTATCCTAGACAGATCTCAACACCGTGAATTGTTCATCCGTATGAATTCTCTTTACCCAAAGATGCCCTCAAGCATGCATGCCATCAGTCTCAAAGAACGCATGTCACCACGCCGCCAATTATGTTTCCCATTTTCTTGTTATTACGCGTCCAATAACCATCCAAATTTTTTGTCATGGCCAAAAATCAACACAAGGAATTATTTGTTTATTGATAAGAACTTTCTGCCCACCTTGCCTCGGAGCATGCATGTTACCGTGCCCCTCGGCAATGAATGCCCCCAAGAAATATCAATCGTTTTATAGTGAAAAATAAACCATTACAAACCATCTTTTATACAGCTCCAAAGTTTATGTTTTTGGGGCAACGGTACAAAATGAAAAAGGATAATATTTATTGCAAGGAACGAGTATCGAACCCAGGACCTCAAACGAATGATCCAAAAATAAATCACTTGCGTCACCAACTAAGCCACTAAAGGAATTTAACTAATTTTTCAAACAAAATCTAATGAGGGCATAATATCTAACCCGGTGAGCAAAACAATTTCAAAATTTTTTGAGGTTCAATTAAATTTCGAAGCTCCAATATCATCGCTGTCCAACGTGTTTTAACACTTCCGGCAGTTAAAAATAAAGGTTGCAAAGTTTGAGGTTTTTTGTTAAAGGACCGTTCAAGTCCAATTAAGGTAGAAAACAGCCTCGAATCGCGAAAGTTCTTGCCCCAAACCGCCTAATGCTCCCTAATGCCTTTGCCAATGTCACATGCCCGACCGTCCCCGACGACCCCTTCGCCCGGCTCGCCCGCCCACTTTGTCGTTGTAACGTGCCCCCCGCCTTGCAATATTTTTATCCTGGCCTAATATCGACTCAAGGAATGTTTTCTCGAATTAATATGAATTTCCCAGAATTTTCTCGAATTTTTTGCTATTTTTCCCTATTTTTCGCTATTTATTAAAAATAAATATTTTTTTCGGGAAAAATTTTTTTTCGACCATCTAGCATTCATCCTCGTGCCACAAGGAGAATTTTGGTTATAAACATCATGGGGTTTTGCGGTGTTCATAGTTAAGAAACCCCATTATGAATCTCCAGCAACATGATGTACACTGCTGACACGTGGGTTTTTGCTCCTAAGTGTATTATGGGGGGGTAGTGTCCAGCAGCTTGGCTGAGGCCAAGGCTGGTGCCCAGTGGGGGCCAGGGGGGGGCATTGTTGCCTAGCATGCGGGTGAGTGGCATGGCCGTTTGAGCGCTCAACCTTGAAGTTCCGTGAAACGAGCCTTGTCTACCCGTGTGCTAGGGGCCGTGTCCCCCGAGCCCCGGCGGGCCAGGCCGACGCCAAGGCCCGGCATGCTGGAAACGTGACCGACGACGCGATGCGACCGAGTAGCCTAGTACCCCCCCGCCTATGTTGTTGTTGAGCGACGAGCGCCTCGTTGCGATGAGACAAGAACATAGGTGTCCACAAGCATCGCGTATCCCACGAGCGCACTCGTGCCCCGTGGGCGTGGCCCGAACTCCTTGTTGCCTGTGGGTTCTTGCTGGGGGACGGTGGGAGACGATGCGATGCGCGAATCACCTTGCACACGCGGCTTTGGCCTATATTGTCGTGGTGATCCAAGCACCGGGCGTCTTACGGGCCGTCCTTCGGCGGGTGCCCCAAATTTCGTGTTGCCTATGGGTGCTTGTTGGGGGACGGTCGGGGACGATGCGATGCGCGAATCACCTTGCACACGCGGCCTTGGCCTATATTGTCGTGGTGATCCAAGCACCGGGCGTCCGACGGGCCGTGGGTGCCGGAAATTCCGTGTTGCCTATGAGTGCTTGCTGGGGGACGGCGGGGGACGATGCGATGCGCGAATCACCTTGCACACGCGGCCTTGGCCTATATTGTCGTGGTGATCCAAGCACCGGCCGTCCGACGGGCGGTGGGTGCCGCAAATTCCGTGTTGCCTATGAGTGCTTGCTGGGGGACGGCGGGGGACGATGCGATGCACGAATCACCTTGCACACGTGGCCTCGGGTGTTGTTGAGCAGCGTCTAGTTCGTGTTACAAGCCGTGAAGCATCGACCTTGGCCTATATTGTCGTGGAGATCCAAGCACCGGGCGTCCGACGGGCGGTGGGTGCCGCAAATTCCGTGTTGCCTATGAGTGCTTGATGGGGGACGGCGGGGGACGATGCGATGCGCGAATCACCTTGCACACGTGGCCTCGGTTGTTGTTGAGCATCGTCTAGTTCGTGTTACAAGCCGTGAAGCAGCGACCTTGGCCTATATTGTCGTGGTGATCCAAGCACCGGGCGTCCGACGGGCCGTGGGTGCCGGAAATTCCGTGTTGCCTATGAGTGCTTGGTGGGGGACGGCGGGGGACGATGCGATGCGCGAATCACCTTGCACACGCGGCCTCGGGTGTTGTTGAGCAGCGTCTAGTTCGTGTTACAAGCCGTGAAGCAGCGACCTTGGCCTATATTGTCGTGGTGATCCAAGCACCGGG
>JAPTOF010000024.1:6505000-7050000 GCA_028554755.1 Cordia subcordata
GGGGTTTTGAGCTCATTTTGAGGGAAGGAACTTTTGGAATAGAAACCCTATAAGCCCTAACTTTTCCCTATCTTTTCCCGCACCTCCATACACCATTTAAACACTAAACTAAGCAAGGGTTGAAGCTTTTAATAAAGGATTGAAGAGATTTGCTTTGGATTTAAGCAAGGGCTTGAAAAGGAGTTTCTTTATCCTTTTCTTATGCTTAGTGCTTATATCTTTCTATTGTGATGTTTGATTAGTGGTCTTAATCTATGTTTAAGCTAGGTGCGTCTCCTTTAGTTTTAAATCCAACTAATAAGCTTTCAACTAGTTTAATCCATCTTAGATGGCTTAATTCTTATCTTTAAACCATGCTAATGAGTTAAACACTAGGATTAGATCTAATCAATGTCATCTGTGACCAAATTAACTAAGAACAAAAACCATAGGCAATAAGGAACATGTTATACTCTAGGGACGATCGACCTAGGAATAGACTTGCACCGATGCCTAGAAGATAATGATGTGTGTGATTTGTGTATGTTTGTATATATTGTTTACATACACTTTTTAGGGTGTTTTGAGCATAATTGAGTACATTTAGGGTTGCATTTGTGCATAATAATTCATATATGTCTAAAAGGTATCAAAATGCATGTGTTACACTAAATGCCCTATTTCGTGTTTTAGGTGTGTTTTTGGGAAGGGAAATTGAGCTTGATTGAAGATGTAGAGAGCATGGACAAATCTTGAAGATGTTTATGAGGATGAAAAGATGAAGAAAAATGGCTTTAGAGGCCCCTAGAAGTGGTACGAGGCAATAGGAGAAAATTGGGTGCGATTGGAGCCAAAACGAGCAAGTTTGGAGCAATTCAGCTGTCATGGCCGATCACACTCTACCCAAGGTCGGCCAACTAACCTAGGTGACCATCCATGTATAGAGAACACTCAATCTTAGGCCTATCACACTTAATAGGTCGAGTGCCTGACCACCCTCCAACTTTACGCATAGAACAACTATAAATAAGGGTTTTTAGCTTATTTTGAGTGGAGGAACATCATTTTTCTTTAAACCCGTTCCCCCTAAGCTTAATCCCACTCAATAAATGCCTTTACACACCTATAAACACCTCACCAAGATAAGATTGAAGCATATAACAAGGACTTGAAGAGCTTGTATGTATTTGGAAACAAGATCTAAAGGAGTTCTTCTTGTTCTTTCTCTATTTCTTGTAAATATGTTGCTAGATTAGGTTAGACCTTTGGGTATTTGTTGTTGTATATTAGCTTAAGGCATTGAATAAAGGATTTGTGTGTATCTATGGTTCTTAACACATGCTTGTTTACATAGATCTATGGCATGAATCAATATGTCTATGTCTTAATAATCAAATATGTCTATGTGTTCGACAAAATGCCTAAGTGATGATGCATATTTAATTTGTGCTTAAATTTCTTATATCTTGCTTTGTGATGTTGATTGATAGTTCTTCATTCATGTTTAGCTAGGTTAAGTGGTCTTTAGTTTTAAATTCAACTAATAGGCTTCCAACTAGTTTAATCCACCCTCAGTGGACCAGGTCTTAGCTTTAAATCCACCTAAAGGTTTAGACATTAGGGTTAGATTCAATCGACACCACCCGAAGCCCAATTAACTAAGCCCAAAAACCCTAGGTCATAAGGACCGCACTATACTCTAGGAGTCAACACCTAAGAATAGACTCATATCGAGTCCTAGAGGATAATAAGGTTAGTCGGTGACGCCCAGCCAGAAAACTTAGCTAATTAAGCCCAAAAACCACAATTGGCTTGGAGAATCCTATGCTACTAAGAGTCAATGCTTAGGGATAGGAGTCCACCTGCAATTGGGAGATAATAAGATTAATTAGCTAAGGACCTCAATAGAGTAATCAAGCCAAAGATAAATGGAGTTCTTATCATATCCTGATCCTACTTATAACACAATTACCCTAGATTCTCTTTCACCTTGCTAGGTGTTCCTTCCTTAGCTTGGCACTTATAGTTCCTTCATTAGTTTAGGTTACTTTAGGTTTATTTTTTACCTCCCAAGCTCCCTTTAATCCAGGAAAACCCACACATGCATGTAGCTACTCTGTAGCACTCGAGCGCATAAAGACCAAACTTAGGAGTCTCCCTGTGAAGATGATACCCACATCTGTATGCACTATACTATGAACGATCCGTACACTTGCAAGTTTAAAACACATATCAAGTTTTTGGCACGAGTATCAGGGAGGCACATAATTGGTTCTTTGTGTGCTTTTGCATTTTTTATTAGTTTCTTGCGTGTTTTACTATTTTAATTACTTTCTCTTATTTGAAACCACAAAAAAATTGAAAATTTTTGAAAAACCCAAAAAATTTGAAAAATAAAATAAAAATCTTGAATCATGAAAAGGTTTACTTGTGTTGATTGAGTATGAAAAATTCTAATGCTTCTTGGTGGTCACTTGTATCCTCTTTCCCACCTCCTATATACACTCCTAATGCTTGTCTCTTATGTGATAATTGAGAGCATCAAACTATTTGTTGTCTTCTTGCATATAGAAATCCCCAATCTTAGGCTAACCCAAGGGATGATCCCAATAGTCATACATCTATTCATGCATCTACATCTAGTTATCATGATTACAGGGATCCATAATATGCATTTCTTTCATGAGGTCAATATGACTCTTCATTCTATTCACCTTCTAGCTTTGAGTATTCTCTTACTTCTACACCATCTTGTCCCACATATCCTTTTTCTGAGCTTTTTTTTTTTTATGGTTATGCCTATAGTGATCCCAATCAAGATGCCTACCATTTTTACTCGGTTGAGCCACTATCCAATAGGTCTACATCTTTGGAACTATTAGAACAAATAGTTAAGCAATCCTAATTCCAACTCCTTCTTAATGCGCAAATGATTCAATCTAACCAAGAGAGGCTATGTATGATTTCAAAAAGGTTATCCCAAATAGCTGAGTGCTTAAATAGGGGAGTTGAGAATGAAAAACTCATTAAGTGTGTTGAGACACCATTTGACCAGGTTGATGGGATGGGAGTGAAGCCTATGGATAAAGGAATTAGAGGTGGAAATGATGATGTTTTGGAGAGAGAGATAAAGAGAGATGTTGATAGAGAGTTTACATTTGTAGTGAGGAAGAAGATGAGCTTAATTATGTGTCGATTCATGATGACTTGAGTATGTTTTAGAGGAAGTGATACCTTAACCTTCTATGCTTTCATCACCATCTCTCAAGTCATTTGAGCCTAATTCTCCTTCCCTTCCCATACTTCACACAATTTTGGAGGATGATCTTGTTTTTCCTAGTACTCAAATTACATATGAGTCTACATTTAGGGAGTTAGGTGTATTTACCTCCTTGGTGCATTCATGTTTGCATGATAAGGAGTCTTTTGAGTCCCATATATCCCTTCCACCCATGCGTGAACTTACCTCATTAGAAGAGGTTTTCGAGATTGAGCATTTAGTAGGATTATCATTTTGATAAATCCATGATACTTCCCCTCTCCAACCTCACCACTGATGAAGAGATGGTAGAGTTGGAGAGACTTTTGTATAATGATGCCCTATCCCCTATAGAGAAAGAGTCTAGTGCTTCTATGTTTCTCTCCATTAACTTTCCTTCTCTGAATGTAGTCCGTACTCCCTATTCCCATTTTGTTAAGTCTCCCCCTTCTTTGGAGCTCACATTTACGCCTTTTTACATGGAACACTTTCAACTAGGTCTACCACACACTTTTCCCACTTTGCATGCATGAGACCTTTCATTGACCCATGGGAAGGGTGTGTTTTAGTTCTAGATTATGAGAAGAAAGTAGTAGGGTGGTTAATTAGAGAGCAAGAAGGGCATAACCTTTCACGTTTAAACATGGTCCTACCATATGTGAGCACACACTTTCATTTGACAGGGACATTTTAGAAAACGACGACAGCGTTTATTCTTTGTCCTATCATTTGTTGTGTGACCCTTTTCCCTCCACTTTCTATGCTATGATGATTATTTGGCAATTTGTGCCTCAAAACTTTAAGCATGTTTTGCTTTAACACTAGCACTTGACTGTGCCTGGCTGGATGCGTTAAATCTGACGCTTCTAGGAGACACCCTAGAGTTGTGTATACTCTTTACTCTTTGCTTATTTTTTCTGTTCTTTATTTATTTTGGTTATTTTTACTTTTTATACACTTTTAATAGATTAGATTGCTTTTGTTTGCTTTTGTTTTCTTTGTCTTTTAGTAGTTTAGGTTATACTTTTTTGTTTTCATTCTTAGTAGGTTAGATTTTTGCTCCCTTATTTGTTTTTCTTACTCATTCCATTATTTGTGCATTAATCCTATACCCCTTGCAAATATTCTTGTTTATCTTTTCAAATCTCAATGTGGACTTGAATTGTATAATATTCTAATCTTTTCTTGGTTTGCTAAGCATTAGTGCTTTGTACAAAAGATGGAGGCTAGTAGACCATTGGATTATCTTTGGCATTTGTAGAACATTTGGAAACAAGGTTTTATCTCTCCATTCTTTATTTGTCTATATCTATCCCCTCCACATTCCCTGTATGTGATTTAAGTGAGGACGAGCAAAGTTTAGGTTTGGGGGTATGGTTGCTCCTTTATTTTTTATATCATTTATAAGGTAGTTTTGCATAACAGCATTATTTTTGCTCAAAATGTGTGTGCTTTTACCAAGTTAAAGCCCTCGTACGCGCATGGGACCTTGTGGTTTAGGGTTTGAGTACGGGGATCGTCTTCTTTAAGGAGGCTACCTAAGTATGGTTCTTATGTGTTAGTGTGTCTTATAATAGCTAACGTGTGATTCTACCAACTATTTTTTTTTTGAGTTTTTGGATTGATTGGAGCTCTAGCAATCTATACTAATAGAAAAGTAAACCTAACTAATGGGCGATGGAATGATAACAAGCTATGGAAATGGAATCAACTAGGTTTTGGGGGAACTCAAGGGTGATTGCTCCTTTTGAATAGGTTTAGACTCCTATCCTTGTTTTGACTATTTAATGGTCCAGATACTCTAATATTAGGCTTAGTTCACTAGCCTTATTACCTATAACTAGTAGAGTAACCCTATCCCTAATAAGGCCTAATTAGAAGTATAGATTTGTCCTAACTAGCTAGAGCTTTTGGATCTAGTTTCTAAGTCTTCAGGGATTGATTAATTGCGTAATAGGGAGACTGACCTATTAGTTTTGTTTCAAACTAGAGATTAGGTTACCTAGGTCAATCAAGTGATAATAGTATATTAGCCATGTTTCATGCTAGAGGTCATTGCCTACTATACTAAGCTATTAAAAACTCAATTAATCAACCCAAATGTAGTTGCAAGTAGGGCTCATGCCATTAGATGGGTTAAGTCTATGGTGAGCCCACTACTCTTAGCATCAAAGCACAAATTAGCACATCTAAGTCATTTAGGCAACTCATTAAACACATAGGCATGTTCAATTCAAAGCCATGGAAATATAAGAACATAGCATGTTATTCAACCATCAAAACCCCAAAACAAGTATTAGAATTATTAACCCATCACCAAAGTAGTAATCAATTCTAATTTAAAGCTAATCTATCATAGTATAAACAAGAATAAAGAGTAGTATAGAATGCTCCCTAATATCCTTGCTTATTTGATAGCAAACCCTTGAAAATACCCTCCAAATCCAAGTGTAATCCACAATCCAAGCTTGTTTCTAGGTGTTTAGTAATGTGGGAATAATGTGTGAGATGGGTGTGTGATACGATTAGGGTCTTGTGAAGTAGGTGTTAAGGAATTAATGAAAAACTCTAAAAAAATTAATACAACGGGCAAATTTTATAGGCTCTATTGTGGCAGTCGATTCACCCTCCAATCGACCCATTCTTGGCATGGCGCATCTGGTTCCAGCTCTACTCTTAGTCCCGTATGCAGTCATGTGCTGATTTGCCAATTTAAAGTAGTAGGGGCAACTAGTTCACCCAATTTTCCACAGCTACGCACAATTTGCTTCAAAAATACATCGGTTGATCTTTTTAGCTTCTTTCTTCACCTTTATTCATCCAAAACTCTTTCTCCAAGCTCATGTCACCCTCATGCATGATCAATCAAGCTTCAAACTCATTTTGGCACACACGTAAAACACAAAATAATGCATTAATATGGTACTTATCAATGTATGAACTCGATATGTACAATTATCACTAGTTGTGCATAAATATCACACAAATGCATTCCAAAACCTCTAAACATCTCAAGAAATGTAAGCAAATGGTACGTTCAATCACAAAAAATCACACATCAACACCCCCAAACCTTCTCATTGCTTGTCCTTAAGCAAGACCAAACCTAAGTTTATCTCCAAGTTGCTAAAAAGGATTGCCAAAAGTATTGACTTGCTATCTCTTCGATTCTAAGGGAGTATGAAGGGGTCATTCCTTTTGTGTAAGGGGTCTCCAAGCCTTTTTCGGATCCTTCTTTTAAGCATGATGGTTCTCACACCTTTTCTTACCAAGTTGCTAGAATTACCACAAACCTTGGATTCTAACTCACGCATCTAGGATATTGATACTTCGTGTCCCTATCAACTAACATGGCCTCTCAACATGCACTTAGCCCAAAGATACAATCAAAAGAAAAAAATATATCACAATGGCTCATATCTTGACGTAAGAACCTTATTCACAACACAACGAAATAACAAAAGAAAACACTTGCATCAAATTGACACTGTGTCACTTGACACTTGTTCCACATACTTCACTTTTCAATTTTTTCTTGCCTTTTCGATTTTTCACATTTTTCATTTTTTCCCATTCTTTTCAAACTTTTGCACTTTTTTTTCCACATTTTGTAGTTTTCCATGTTTTTGGATTTTTTCCTCAAAAGGAAAGGGATTAAGGCACACTAAAAGAACCAATCAAGGGAGGGGCACTCATATTAACAAACCTTAAAACCACTTTTTCCAACTGAGTTATGGGGCAACTACAAGGTGTATTCTTAGAAGTGCTTACTCCTCACAGCTTTCAAAAGGATTCTCTTCAAAGTCTTTATTCTCCATCCACTTCATTCACTCCCCACAATACAATCTCATCTTCTCCAATCAATTAAGTTAATAACAAGAGTCAACACTTCAATCAACATAAAGATAAACGACTCTATATGCATAAAAATTGAAAAAAATTTACTATTTTTAAGAAAATAATGCAAATCTACCTTAAAGGAAGCATAAAAACAAGACCAAACTTCTATACCCTTAAGCCTAAACTTTGCTTATCCTCAAACAAATAAAATAGAACCACACAACAAGCAAATAAATATCACAAAGCATGTAAATGAGGTGGGGATAGGGTAAATAAGAGGGTAAAAAGTTGAGAAAGGATAGATACAACCTTGTGTAACATTAAACCACGCATGCCATGTTTTGATGATAATGTCTATTAACTTCCTTTGCACCCAATTTCTATGCATCTCAAAAAGATCTTCAAAGGAAATCAATAAACAAGCGATTAAAGGCTCACAATGGCAAGTATAAATAACAAGGCTATATGTATGAAAAGCAATGGACTCGAGGGAAATAAAATGCAGAGAAAAGAAACAAAAAACAAAATGTACTAAAAGAAGCAAAAGCAAAGAATTCATGAACCAAACTCTAACTACCAAACTTCAATGGTGCCTTCTAGTAGTGCTCGATTTTATGCCCCAAGTCAGGCGGTAATGTTAGGGCTAGTGGTGTTTAAAGTCTTTAGGCACGAATTGCCAAATAAGCAAATCAGTATAGAAAAATATAGCAAATGAATCTAATAAAGGAGAAATGCAATAAACACCACACATTCAATGTTGTGTCAAATTAAACTCACGCCCTCAGAATGTATATAGTGGATCATGCTGGGCATCCTCAAAGAAAAGGAACGATTCAGTAAATGGGAATTTCATGGGATGGACTATAAGAAATGTCACAAGAATACACTATTTTATGCCTAGGTTGAACACTTAAGTTTTTTCCCTCGACTTCAATTTGCTAATAGCTAACCTAAACACTAACAGAATCCATGGAGAAAATGAAGCATTATCCTCTATATGATTGGAAGTAAGAGGCGCAGATGTGGATGCCAAAGAGTAGGAAACACATTCAATGGAGGATCAAGACTACTCTCAGCTAGGGAAGGATCTATACCAATGGTTTCATTAGGCCTGAGAATAGATGAGAAAATTGAAGAGGTATTCACTTTACAAAGAGAGACTTTAAAGTTAATTAGTGCAATAATCTTATCAACCACACCAATATCACTCAGGCCAAGAGTGAATCAAAGGGCTCCTCAACGTAGAAATTAGGAGTGTTAACTGATGTGTTGTGTTTTTGCGTGTGTTTGAATTGTTATTTGCCTATATTTTAGAGGTGTATTGAGCTTAGATTGTAGCATTAGTGTAGCACTTATGCTAGGTATAGGCTAAAGCGTATACAACTGTCCATAGTTGAGTTTAAAAGGTAAATACTATATTAATGGCTTGTTTTGGATGTTATAGGTGAGATTGAGGATTGTCTGAAGATCAACAAAGATGGAGATGGTTTGAGCAAGGATTGAAAGCATAATTGAAGATGAAAAGTGGAAGAAAATCAAGTTTGGAGGCTTTCGGACAAAGGTCAAGACAATTGGAAGCAAAACGAAGCCAAAAGAGAGCAAACTTCTACTACCAGAATACAGGGCCTTTGGTACCGATGCACCGGTTCACTATTCCGTCAAAAATAGAGAGCAAGCTTCTACTACTAAAATAGAAACCCCTTGGTATCGGTGTTCCAGTAGTCGTAGAAATTAGCTATATAAGCCCGCTTTTGGCCATTTTGAAAGACAATTAAGAAATATTCTTTCACACCTATCTCCCAAACCCTAATTCCTCTTTCACCAACCTCCAACACACATATTCACACATGTTGCACCTAGTTTTAAGCTTATTTGGAGGCATTCAAACACTTGGATCAAAGGCTACTCAAGGATTTTGTACAAGAATTGCTAGGATGGAAGATGAGTTTTTCTATTCTCTCTTTCTTCCTCTATTATATTTTGTTTGAGTAGATTTGTTTAGTGTGATGACTCTTGTATAATGGGTTGATTCTATGCTTCTATATTATGGGATTCAATGGCTTAATGTATATACATATGCTATGTTTTTCTTGTTTCAATGGCTATTACTTAATACACGTCTACGTGTTTGATAATATGCCTATGAGAATTGCATATGTATAAATTGAAGTTTTTTTGCTACTAAACACCTCTGATCCATTCTATAATCATGTCTATGTGTTTATGTGTCGATCTTATGAAATGGGTATTGCTTATATTCATGTCCATGTGTATGTTTGCATGTTTAGTAGTAAATATGACATCAATATTGCGTACATGTTGGTTCAAAAGTGCTTTTAATGGTGTAATCCGAGCATGACAATCTTTGGTAGTCGAATAGGTCCCTTTATTCGTGAACACCTTGGCTTAGAACATGTATGATTGCGTTAATAGATCAAATCCCGCTATTGTGACCCTAGAATGACGAAGCAAAATTAAAGGCTAGTCTAAATCAAGTCTCATTTGGCTTTAAATCCAGCCAATAAGTTTCCTAGTAGATTTATTCGACTCTAGTGATACTAGGTCTAGGCTTTAAATCCAGCCAATGATTTAGGTACTAGGGTAGGTTTGTTCTAGGTCACCTAGGAAGCTAGTTAGTTACTCTTAAGGCCCTAGGTCATAAGGACCACGCCGTAGCTCTAGGAAGTGTCGCCTAGGGACGGACCTACGCCGAGTCCTAGAGAGAAATTAGGATATTGACTAAGCAACCTAGTAAAAGAGCAATTGATGACTAAGCCATCCATATAATCCCATAATATTGGAATTTAGGATCACCCATTAACAAGTAGATGTCACCCTAATCATTTCCATTTATTAGTTCTCTCTAGACAACTTGTCTTTATATTTTCCATTCCCATAGTGTAGTTTTGTTTTCTTTAGTTAGAGCTCCCGACCATTCAAAAACACCAAAAAAAAGTTAGTTTAAGTTTCCTTTTTGGCATTTTCTAGGACACATACGTAGAATCTATCCCACAATATAGCCTCCTTGTGGTTCGACACCCGTTCTCGCATACACTACATTGCATCGATTCGTGCGCTTATGGGTCTTTAGAGCTTGCACTCCAGAGACAAACACCAAGTTCTTGGCGCTATTGCCGAAGAGGCACAGTGGTTTGCATTCTTTGCTTGTGTGTTTTGGTAATTGCTTCTTTTGTTTTTCTTGTTTTTCCTTTATAGTTTGTTTAGTTTTTGCTTTTCTTGTTTATTGTTTATATTATCTTGCTTTAGTTCTTGTTTATCTATTTCAGCCTTTGCTTTTGTTTTTAGTAGACTTTCTAGTATTGTGGTTTATTTGCTGTAGTTTGAGGAATATTGAAGTTTTCGGGGGTTGAAGTCGCTGGAGTTAGGATAGTTTGTGCATGCTTCATAGAAGATCCCTTAGAAATCCCCTAGTTCCTCTTAATCCCGAACCCGATAGAATTGCAAGACACTTTAGGAATTTAGGAGATCTTCTTGAGGAGATGGCTGATCCCAATCATCCTCCTAATCCTCCTATTCCCCCCAATGAATCCCATTCCACCTCATGATCATCATGGGCATCAAGCCACTTATGGATGAGGAACCTACTCTTAGGTAATTCTTTCTCCTCGAAGCCTTTGAGCCCAATTTGGCTATTCAAATTCCGAGTTTGAGGGAGACGAACTTCGAGATTAAGCCTAATATATGGGCCATGCTTCTTTCCTTCTATAGGAGAAGCAATGAGAGTCTTCTAGATCATATCACTGATTTTGTTGAGATGAGTTCCACTCTTCATATCCCTAACGTCTCCCAAGAGGTCATACATCTAAGATTGTTTCCTTTCTCTCTTAAGGACAAGGCTAAGGCTTGGTTGCATTCCTTACCTAATAGTTGCATTACTACATGGGCCGAGCTTCAATCTAAGTTCTTTCAAAAATTTTATCCCATACCCAAGATGGTCGACCTTAGGACCACCATTATGACTTTCTTCCAACATGATTTAGAATCCTTTCATGAGACTTGGAAAAGGTTCAAAGACCTTCTTAGACAACATCCAAACCACAAGTACGGCAATCATGACCTATTGCAATATTCCTTTTGAGGCTTAAATGAACAAAATAGGATATTGGTCAATGCCGTCTCTGGTGGTGGCTTCTATCTTTTGAGGCTGACCAAGGCATGGGAGAAAATAGAGTTAATGGCTGAAAATTCTTTTCAAAATTTTGCCATGGAAAGGTCTAGTCGGGGAGACAACAAGGGAAGTGTTAGTAAGCTTGGAGTTTCTTTAGATTTACCGACTAAGATAGAGGCTTTGACGAATAAATTAGATCAATTCATCTCATTATCTCTTTCATCTCATGGTCATAAGCCTAGTTCCATAGGTTCTTCTTCTGTCCCTTTAGTTGTTGAGGTGTGTGCATTGTGTTCCGAGTCGTCTCATGAGACCATAGCTTGCCCTTTAGCATCTCAATTTCCTAAATTCATGAAAGAGCAAGTGTGTGCCACTCAAGGTTATTCTCGTGATATAATCCGTACTCGAACACATATAATCTGGGTTGGAGCGATAACCCAAAATTTTCTTGGAGACAAGGTCAACATGAGTCTAGTTCATATCCCCAGGCCCCACCTCAACAGTGACCCTATCCTCAATATCCCCTAGGTTTCTATCATTTTAATCAGCCCCGTCTCACTAGTGCTCCTCAACCTCAAGCTTTACCTGCTCCTTCTAGTAGCCAACCCCCTAGTAATGACATGATGAAGATAATACAGTTCATTCAGAACCAATAACAGGAATTGTCAGAAAATAGGTAGCAAACGGCAAGGTTTAAGGCATAGTTAGGACAGATTGCTAGTTAGTTGAGCGCTAGAGACCCCGAGAAATTGCCTTCTCAAAGGGAGGTGAAACCTAAAGCCCAGTCCTATTCCTCTATTGATACCACTTACCCCTCTCAGGCCCAGGCTAAGGCTGTCACCACTCTTGGGAGCGGTAGGGTAGTGGATAATAGGGTAGGAGTTGACTTTGCAGTGCCTGCACCTAGTGGTCCTTCTAAGTCCAAAGCACCACATAGTAGCCCTATTGAGGGAAATTCTAGAGAGATTGAGATAGATGAGCCCATTAGAGACCACAGAGAGAGTAGTATTTTCCGCCCACATTGAGAGGGAAAAGAGCCTATTGATGATTCCCATGTGTCTAGAGATCTTGCACTTAGAGTTCCCTTCCCATCCACCTTAAAGAGGCCTACACCTAGTGAGGATTCTAGGTTTTTCAAGGTTATAGAGCATCTTAAGAACCCTAAGGTCAATATTCCTTTGATAGATGCGATCATTTCCATCCCTTCCTATTCTAAGTTCTTTAAGGATCTTTGTACAAGGAAACGTAGGTTATCGAACATTCCTAAAAAGGTGAGTCTTATGGAGAAAATAAGTAGTATTTGTACTTTGGGCCTCCTGTCCAAGATGAATGACCCCGGAGAATTCACTATTCCTTGCAGGATTAGAGAGACCCAGACTGATCATGCCTTGTTAAATTTAGGGTCCAGTATGAATCTCATTCCCTAATCCGTCTATCAGCAGCTAGGTTTAGGTGAGTTGTCCCCTACAAATGTTACTGTTCAGCTAGCTGATAGGTCCGAGCATAGACTTAGAGGGTGATAGAGGATGTTATGGTCCAGGTAGGTGAGTTCGTGTACCCTGTCGACTTCATAGTGTTAGATATGGATTCGGGACTTGACTCTAGACATTCCATTCCCGTTCTATTAGGTCATCCCTTCCTTGCCACCGCAGATGCCATTATTCATTATAGGTCGGGTTTATTAGAGATGAAATTTGGGAATTTGAGGTCTACCATGAAGGTTGTCGAGACGGTGAATAGAGCTAGTATAGAATGAGAGGATGGAGAAGAGTGCTTTAAGATTGATGTGATTAATTCTTGTGTTGAGGACTTTGTAGAGAGAATATGACCGATAGAGGAGATTTGAGAAAATTTGAGGAATTGATGTCAAAGATTTAGACACCTTAAAGCGGAAGTGTATAGCCTCTACCTCTATAGTTGAGAGTTCCTTGATTGATAAGTCACTTAAGGTTAATCCTTCTAGTCTTGATTCTAGTGGCATCCCCACTGATGATGTTGAGGTTGAGTCCCTCTTGGTTGAGCCTAGCCCTTCTTTAGAGCTCAAACCCCTTCCCGATCATTTGAAGTATGTATTTCTAAGCCCTAGTGAGACCCTTCCAGTCATTATAGCTTTTGATCTTTCTAGTGAGCATGAGGAGCATCTCTTAGAGGTTCTTAGGAAACATAAGAAGGCTATAGGGTGAAAAATTGATGATTTGAGAGGTATAGGCCCTTCGGTTTGCATGCATCGTATTTACCTTGATGATGGAGTCATTCCTTCTAAGGAGATGCAAAGGAGGCTAAACCCACACATGAGTGAAGTAGTTAAAAAAAAAGATCATTAAGCTTTTATATGCAGGCAGTACTTATCCGATCTCTGATAGTAAGTGGGTCGGCCCGGTTCAAGTTGTCCCTAAGAAGTCTAGGATCACGGTTGTTGAGACTTATCCCTGCACATACTCCCACGGGGTGGAGAGTTTGTATTGACTATAGGAAGCTTAACTCTAAGCTAGGAAGGATCATTTCCTATTGCCTTTTCTGGACCAGATCTTAGATAGAGTAGCAAGGCATAGCTTCTATTGTTTTCTAGATGGTTATTCGGATTATAATCAGATCCCTGTGTTTCCTGAGGACCAGGAGAAGACCACCTTTACTAGGCCCTATGGCACTTTTGCCTATAAGAGGATGCCTTTCGGTCTACGTAATGCCCCAGCAACATTCCAGAGATGTATGATGGCCATTTTTAGTTACATGATAGAGAAACATTTAGAGATTTTCATGGATAGTTCTTAGTCTTTGGAAATAGTTCTGATGAGTGCTTGGGTCATCTCTTTTTAGTCTTAGATCGATGTGTGGAGAAGAATCTAGTGTTGAGTTGATGGTCATTTTTAGTTACATGATAGAGAAGCATTTAGAGATTTTCATGGATGACTTCTTAGTCTTTGGAGATAGTTTTGATGAGTGCTTGGGTCATCTATCTTTAGTCTTAGATTGACGTGTAGAAAAGAATCTAGTGTTGAGTTGGGAGAAATCCTACTTCATTGTACAACGAGGAATAATGTTGGGTCATATTGTCTCATCTAGTGGAATTCAAGTTAACCCAGCTAAGGTAGAATTAATTGAAATGTTGCCTATCCCTAAGTGTGTCAAGGATGTTAAATCTTTTCTACGGCATGCAGGATTCTACAGTAGATTCATTAAGATTTTAGTCATATTGCACGTCCCTTGTGTAGGCTCTTAGCACAAGATGTCCCTTTTGACTTTGATGATGAATGTGTTAGGGCTTTCACTAGGCTTAAATCCTTATTGTATACATCCTCGATTATCCAGCCACCTAACTACAGTCTCTCATTTGAGGTTATATGTGATGCATCCGATTATGCGATAGGAGTTGTTTTAGGTCAAAGGAAGGATAAGTTGCCCTATGTTGTATATTATGCTAGCAAGACTCTTGATAAAGCCCAAAAGAACTATACCACCCCGGAAAAAGAGCTTCTAGCAATAGTCTTCTCCCTTGACAAGTTTAGGTCATACATCCTAGGATCTAAGGTGATTGTTTACACTGATCATTTGGCATTAAAATATTTGTTAGCTAAGAAAGAGTCTATGCCCATTTGATTAGGTGGTTGCTCCTCCTTCAAGAGTTTGACATCAAAATACGGGATAAGAAGGGTAGAGAAAATTTAGTTACAGATAGTCTTTCCCATCTTGTTAGTGAGTCTTCTAGTGATCCATCCCCTTTTTGTGATTCATTTCCTGTCGAGCAATTGTTTGTCGTCTCTCATCACACACCTTGGTTTGCTCACATAGTTAACTATCTTGCCACAGGGCGTTCCTTCCCATTAGGAGAAAAAAGAAAGAGATAGATTCCTAGCACAAGTTAAGCATTTCTTTTAGGAAGATCCTTATCTTTTTAAAGTGTGTGCGGATCAAATGATTTGCCGGTGTGTGCCCGAGGACGAGTTTGAGAGCATTTTGACCATATGTCATTATGAGGGGCGTGGAGGTCATTTTAGTGGGAAGAAGACCGCCGCGAAAGTCTTACAATGTGGACTGTTATGGCCCACTCTCTTTAGAGATGCCTAAGAGTATTGCAAAAAGTGTTTTAGATGTCAACAATCCAGGTCTATCTCTAGGAGAAACATGATGCCTTTATCCCCCATTCTTCCTTATGAATTGTTTGATGTTTGGGGTCTACATTTCATAGGACCATTTCCACCTTTCTTTGGGTACCAATACATTTTAGTGGACGTTGATTATGTGTCCAAATGGGTTGAGGCAATTCCCACACACACTAATGACCATAGGGTAGTGGTTAAATTCATTAAGGAGAACATGTTCTCTAGATTTGAAGTACCTAGAGTCTTGATTAGTGATGGGGGTTTGAATTTTCGCCATAGGACTTTAGAGGCCTTGTTGAGAAGATATTCGGTCACCCACAAGGTAGCTACTCCTTATCACCCATAAACTAGTGGTCAACTAGAGGTGTCCAATAGGGAGATCAAGCACATTTTAGAGAAAACGGTTAGGCCCGATGAAGAGATTGGTCTATTAGGTTAAATGATGCTTTGTGGGCCTTTCGTACCGCTTTTAAGGCTCCCATTAGTATGTCTTCATATAGATTGGTTTATAGGAAGGCTTGTCACTTGCCAGTAGAACTAGAGCATATGGCTTATTGGGCAATCAAGACCCTAAATTTTGATTTGGCAAGAACAGGTGAGAAGAGAAAGCTAGACCTAGCCGAGTTGGAAGAGCTTAGGTTTGAGGTGCATGAGAACGCCAAACTTTATAAGGATAGGATGAAGAGAATTCATAATAAACATATTCTTAAGAAATCATTCTCTCCCTCTGATAAAGTTTGGTTATTTAACTCATGTTTGAAGCTCTTTCCAGGCAAGCTCAAGACAAAATGGGATGGTCTATATGAGGTATTGGTTGCCTACCCTTCCGGTGCGGTCAAGATCAAAGACTTGAAGGATGGTCGAGAGTTGGCTGTGAATGGGTAACGCCTGAAGCATGCATATGATCCGAGCATGGCTCCTGTGAAAGTTTTAATGCTTCAGGATCCCATATATGGAGGTTGAAGATGAGTTAGTGTTTACCTGGCTGACAGTATGGTGGTTAGCGCTACTAGGAGGCAACCTAGGTTCAATTTTGCGATTTTGCACTTATTTTATTTTCCTTTCTTTTATCTTTCTTGCACCCACACCAAAGTGTTGAATCCCGATCCTTTGTCCTATAAGATACACCATTGCTTATTATTGCAGATGCCAATGCAAGCATGTATAGGCAATAATACTAATCTTGTTTTCTTTGTGAGTGTTTGTGAATTGTGAGTCACATGATTAGTAGTATGGTGATTTATCATTGGCATGGAAAGCTTTGAAGAAAATGCAAGATTGTATCTATCCTTTCTCCACTTGTTTCCCATATTTTTACCCCATCCTTGCCACCTTTTCTTGCTTTGTAATGTCAATTTGCTTGTTTAAGTGTTTTTCTCTATTTGCTTGAGGATAAGCAAAGTTTAGGTTTGGGGTGTGGGAGTTTGGTTTTCTTGTTATATATCTTGCTTTGGGTAGATTGTTTTATGCGCTTAAAAAGGGTGACAATTTTTCAATTTTGATGCATATAGAGTCATTCATTTCTTTGTTGATCGTTGTGTTGGCTATTATGATTGACTCTACTGATTTTTGAAGATGAGTTGCATTGGGGGGAAATAAATAGAGTGGTTTGAAAACTAAGTCTTGGAGGGGATGCCCTTCAAAGTTGTGGGGAGTGGGGACTGATGTATTTGTTTTGTGTGTTTATGTATTGCATGTATATACTTGTTTTGAGGTGTTTTGAGGTGTTTTGAGCTTTATTTAATATATTAGTATAGCATTTAGGTCATACTTATGCATATTAGGGTCTACACGTTCATAGTTGAAGTTAGGACTTAAATGCTACACTAATGTACATTTGTTGCTTGTTTAAGGTGTGATTTGGGAAGATAATTGGAGCTTAATTGAGGGTGATTGAAGTGTGGAACAAAGCCAAGGGTGTTTTGGACACAAAGGAATGAAGAAAAGTGCTTTTGGAACAAGCTGGAAGAAAGAAGGAGCGACCGAGGCGAAACTGAGCGCAACGTGAGCCAAATTCGGATCTTGCAACCTAAAAAGGACATGGACAAATTTTGGATACATTTTAGGGTGCAAAATATGGCTTGGGAGATCCCCCACGATGATACAAAGCTATAGAAAAAAACGCTGCGCGAATCGGAGCGAAAACGAGCAAGATATGACCATTTTACTATCAAGATCGATTAGCCTCTGTCTAGGCCGGACGACCAAGCCGGTCGACCGACTAGGTCGACCGGCCGGATCAGAACCTGGGCCAATTTTGGCCAGACGACTTAGGCCTAAAGCCGGTCGACCGGCTGGGGCCCCGGCAACGGCGCCAAGAACTTGATATCGCTATTTGAGCACAAGCCTAAATAGCCCACAAGTGCACAGGTTGTGTGTAGTACGGTGTGTACGAGTGCGGGGTCGAATCCACGGGGAGGCCTAATGTGTATGGTGTTCTAAGCTAAGTGCGTCCTAAAGAGCTACTTGTTGGGGTCCTAACTACAATGTTTTTGGTGTTTTTGGTTTGAGGGGAGCTCGGGAAAAGTAAACCTAATCTAAGAACAAGGAAATAAAAAGGTAGCACGTATGTGTGTGATGGGGGAATCAAGCGATCTAAAGGGATTCAAACGTTGGAAATGGGAGACTAAGGTGAGTACATCTTGTTTATGGTGATTACTGCGTCTTTCTAGGGTTACTTGATGGATTATACTAAGTGCTCTAATCTAGACCTATAATTAGCCTCCTAATTGGTACCCTAAGCCTCAGTGTGGGTCCGTCCCTAGGTGGCGATGCCTAGTAGTACGGCGTGGTCTTTATGACTTAGGAAATAGGGCTAGCCAATAAGATTCTAGGTGAGTGCAGATCGATCTAACCTTAGCACTTAGTCCTCTAATTAGTTCCCCAATCTGGCCCTAGGACTCAGTGCGAGTCCGTCCCTAAGCTTCGCCTCACTCAAAGCTACGGCGTGGTCCTTATGAACCTAGGGTGTTAGGGTGGACTAACTAGCCTTCCTAGGTGAACTATGGTCAACTAAACCTATTCGGACTCCTATTGGCTGGATTTAAAGCCAAAGGGGACTCGACCTAAGCTAGATACTAGTTGTGCACCATCGATCGCATCACAATTAGTAGAAATTGACATTAAAGCGCATGGCAAACACATCTAGGGCATGGCATTGAACATCTATGGCCCCATCATTTATTGCATGACCCTTTTCCTTCTACTATCTGTGCTTGGTTGAATATTCGGCAATTTGTGCCTTGCAATTTTAAACATGTATTGCTCTAACACTAGCGCCCGACTGGAGACATTAAATCCAGCGCTGCTAGGAGGCACCCTAGACATGTTTATATTTCATTTGCTTTCCTTGATTTTCCTTTTCTTTTATTTGCTTTTAGTATTATTGTTTGTTGATTTTCAATCGCTTTTTGGTTTTCTATTTCACCCTCCCAAGTGTTGATCCTCACTTCTATCATTTCCCATTCTTCATATACCTTGTTTATCATTTGATGATGCCAATGCAAGCTCGCATGGCAATGCTACTAATCATGTGCTTTGAGTGTTCTGATTTGTTAATAGACTGGGATTAGTAGTTGAATCATTATCCATTGGCATTGAAGAGCTTCAAAGAACGCAAGGTTGTATCTATCCTTTCTTCACTTGTTCCCTATTTCTCTACCCTGTCCCCACCACCCTTACTTGCTTTATGTTGCCGATTTGCTTGTTGAGTGGTATTGTTCTATTTGCTTGAGGACAAGAAAAATTTAGGTTTGAGGGTGTGGGAGTTTGGTTTTATTGTTTTATGCTTTGATTAGGGTAGACATGCATTTTGTGCTTAAAATGGTGAAAATTTTTCGATTTTGATACATGTAAAGTTGTTTATTTCTTGGTTGATCATTGTGTTGGCTATTGTGATTGATTTAATTGATTGGTGAATATAAGTTGCATTGTGGGGAAGTGAATGGAGTGGATTGAAAATCGGGCCTTGGAGGGGATGCCCTTGAAAGTTGTGGGGAGTGATGACCTTTAAGAATAACCCTTGTAGCCACCCCATAGCTTAGTAGGAAAGAGTGTTGAAAAAGGGTTGTTAATATGAGTGCCTTTCCTTGATTGGTTCTTTTTGATATGCTAAAGCCTTTCTTTTTCTTTTCTTTTTGTGTGAATGCAATGCAAAGCATGAAAAATCCAAGAAAAAAAATTTTTGAAAAAGGCAAAAAGGTGCAAAAATATCCCCAAAAAAATTGGAAAAGAGAAAAAAGCCAAAAGCACCAAAAAGTTTTATAAATAAGTGCATAAGTGACACAATGTCAACTTAGCACAAACTATCCTCTATGTATATATGTAAATAAGGCTTTTTATAAGCCATTTTGTATGTATATTCTCTCTCTTCTTGTCTTTGAGGCTTTGTGCATGTTGGAGAGGCTACGTTAGTTGAGGGGGCACGAAATCTCAACATCCCGAGTATGTGCGTTAGAATCCTAGGCTTGTGCTCAAATAGCGTATCAAGTTCTTGGCGCCGTTGCCGGGGAGGCAACATTTGTTTGGTTTCTTAGTTTTTGTGTGTCTTAGCTTGTTACGTGTTGTTTTATCTTTTCTTTCATGTTTTTATTATTTTGATTAATAAAAAGAATTCAAAAAAAAATTTGTTGAGCATTGTGAAGAGGTTTACTTGTGTCAATTAATCATGAATGATCCTAATGCATCATGGTGGTCACTTGTATCCTCTTCCCCACCGCCCGAACGTGTTCCCATTGCATGTCGCATTTGTGGAAGTTTTATGCATCCTACCGTTTTCTGTCCCAACGAGAATTCCCTATCTAGGGCTAGTGCTACTTATTACCCCCATAGTCATGCATCATCTCATGTATCTTCATTTAGTAATCATGACTATAGGGATGCATATTCTTGTAATTGCAATCATTGTGGAAGCCGTGCTCATTTTCCTAGTACTTGTCCCACCTTCCACCCTTATCCCCGATTGCATGCAATGCCCTATGCCCCTAGCAATCATACGCCCATGCACGCATCTACATCTAGTTATCATGATTCTAGGGAGCAACATCATGCATTTTCATATTGGGGTCAAGATGACTCTTCATTTGGTACACCTCCTTGCATTGAGAGTTCATCCTTCCCATCATCTTTCCCGCCCACCCATCCTTCGAGTCATACAATGGTTGTGCTTATAGTAATCCTAATCAAGATGTCTACCATTTTCACTCGGTTGAGCCCTCTTCTTTTAGGACTTCTTCACAAGAGGAAACACTTGACTATCTCCTATCTCTCCTCCAATCCAATCAAGAGGAACTAGAGAGTTTGAAGCGAGACACCCAATCTCTAGGGGAGCGTTTGAAGAGCATGGTTGAGAGTGTGCAACTTATGAGCGAGAACGTTGAAATACCTTTAGAACAAGTTGAAGAGATAGGAGAAAGACCTAAAGATGAGAGAAATAGTGGTGAAAAAGATGATGTCTTGGAGAGACGATTAGAAAAAGAGGTTGATGGAGAGATCACATCTTGTAGTGAGGATGAGGATGAGCTTAATGATAATTTGGTTCTTGGTGACTCTTATGAATATGTTTTAGAGGAAGTAGTACCCTATCCTCCTAAGCTTTCAACGTCTTCCATTGAGTCACATGAGCCTTTTCTGTCTCCTCATCCCACATATTCTGCACACTTGGAGGTTGAGTCTCATGATCATAGCACTCATTTGCATTTTGAGTCCATATTTAGGGAGTCTAGGGTACACACCTCCCTTGAGCATTCACGCATCCATGACCCGAAATCCATTGAGTCCTCATTATCCCCTCCATGTGTGTCTACCCCGTATGAAGAGCATGATGGTGAGATGACACCCACTAGTGATGAATGTGTTGTCGAATTTAAAGGGACTTTAGCTAGTGAAGGTTTAAAGTCATCCATTGGGGAAAACAAGGCATCAATTTTAGAGGTTTTAAATGATAAGTCTCTTGGAGTTAAGAATCATGATGTTGAAGAGAATAGCAACTCTAAGAAGACACATAAAAAAGAAATTGGTGTGCTTGGAAGAATGATCTGTGGGTCTCTTTGGATGTTTGATGATTCATTGATGGAAATAGAGCCCATAAAGATCGAATCCACCTCTCAAGAGGAGTTAGAGCGACCTAGGCTTGAACATGTTATATCTTGTGGAAAGGAAGAGTGTAGTACTTCATCATCCCTTACCCTTGCCCTTCCTTCTCCGAGAGTTGTTCCAACCCCCCTTTCCCATTCCGTTGAGTTTTCCTCTTTGGAGCTCACATTTATGCCTTCTAATTTAGAAAATTTTCATCTAGGGCTAAATAGAACTTCTCTCATGTTGCATGCATTAGACCTATCTTTGACCCATGGGGAGGGTGTGTTCCTAGCTCTTGATTATGAAAAGAAGGCCATGGGGTGGTTAGTTAGAGAGCAAGTGGGGCATGATCTTTCACATTTATGCATGACACCTTCCACACTTGCGGACACATTCTCATTTGATGTTTCGGGGTGGGATCCAGAAAAGGGATGCATTGAACATCTATGGCCCCATCATTTATTGCATGACCCTTTTCCTTCTATTATCTGTGCTTGGTTGAATATTCGGCAATTTGTGCCTTGCAATTTGAAACATGTATTGCTCTAACACTAGCGCCCGGCTGGAGGCGTTAAATCCAGCGCTGCTAGGAGGCACCCTAGACATGTTTATATTTCATTTGCTTTCCTTGATTTTCCTTTTCTTTTATTTGCTTTTAGTATTATTGTTTGTTGATTTTCAATTGCTTTTTGGTTTTCTATTTCACCCTCCCAAGTGTTGATCCTCACTTCTATCATTTCCCATTCTTCATATACCTTGTTTATCATTTGATAATGCCAATGCAAGCTCGCATGGCAATGCTACTAATCATGTGCTTTGAGTGTTCTGATTTGTTAATAGACGGGGATTAGTAGTTGAATCATTATCCATTGGCATTGAAGAGCTTCAAAGAACGCAAGGTTGTATCTATCCTTTCTCCACTTGTTCCCTATTTCTCTACCCTGTCCCCACCACCCTTACTTGCTTTATGTTGCCGATTTGCTTGTTGAGTGGTATTGTTCTATTTGCTTGAGGATAAGTAAAATTTAGGTTTGGGGGTGTGGGAGTTTGGTTTTATTGTTTTATGCTTTGATTAGGGTAGACATGCATTTTGTGCTTAAAATGGTGAAAATTTTTCGATTTTGATACATGTAAAGTTGTTTATTTCTTGGTTGATCATTGTGTTGGCTATTGTGATTGATTTAATTGATTGGTGAATATAAGTTGCATTGTGGGGAAGTGAATGGAGTGGATTGAAAATCGGGTCTTGGAGGGGATGCCCTTGAAAGTTGTGGGGAGTGAGGACCTTTAAGAATAACCCTTGTAGTCACCCCATAGCTTAGTAGGAAAGAGTGTTGAAAAAGGGTTGTTCATATGAGTGCCTTTCCTTGATTGGTTCTTTTTGATATGCTAAAGCCTTTCTTTTTCTTTTCTTTTTGTGTGAATGCAATGCAAAGCATGAAAAATCCAAAAAAAAAAAATTTGAAAAAGGCAAAAAGGTGCAAAAATATTCCCCAAAAAAATTGAAAAAGAGAAAAAAGCCAAAAGCACCAAAAAGTTTTATAAATAAGTGCATAAGTGACACAATGTCAACTTAGCACAAACTATCCTCTATGTATATATGTAAATAAGGCTTTTTATAAGCCATTTTGTATGTATATTCTCTCTCTTCTTGTCTTTGAGGCTTTATGCATGTTGGAGAGGCTACGTTAGTTGAGGGGGCACGAAATCTCAACATCCCGAGTGTGTGCGTTAGAATCCTAGGCTTGTGCTCAATTAGCGTATCACGTACCTTTAAAGGTCCCTTATTCAAAGTGGAGTAAATATACTTAAGCATGACATTAATAGATGCTCTTAAATCACACATAGCTTTCTTAATGCCTAGAGAGCCTATTTGACAAGAGATAGCAAACATACCTTGGTCTTTGCATTTTGGCGGCAATCTCTTCTTAAGTATGGTGGAGACGTTCTCCCCCACACTTATCTTTTCATTACCCACAAGCTTCTTCTTATTAGTGCATAATTCCTTCAAAAATTTTGCAATTCGTGGTACTTGGCTAATTGCATCAAGTAAGGGAATATTTACCTCAACTTTGCGAAAAAGCTAAAAAATCTCCTTCTCTTCCTTCTCTTTTTTGGACTTTGTGAATCTCTCAGGAAAAGGAGGCTTAACCACCAGCTCTGCACCATTTTGAAGCTCTGTTTTATCTCTATCCAGCAATTTTTATCATATTCTGCACCAATTTTTTTGATTTCTTTCTCTGTTTCAGGTGCTATCAACTTTGCGTGTCCACTCCTAGCCTGATAGTGGCTGTGCTACAGCTCTTTTCCACTTCGTAAGGTCATGGCACTTGCGTTTTGCTTTGGATTGACCACCGTTTGAGATGATAGCTTACCCTAGGGCTCCAATCGGCTAACAGAGGTGGCTAATTGGCTAACTTATTTTTCCAAGTTCTTAATACTTGCCTTTGTATCCTGTTGAAATTCTTGAGCATTAAGAGCAAGAGCTTTCATAATATCTTCAAGAGAAGTACCTGAATTTGGAGGTGAAGGCTGCTGCAGTGGGGCTGGTCGTGGTTGAAAGTGTTGCGCATTAGGTGGATTATAATTTTGTGGCCTCGCTCCATAGCTCAAATTTGGATGGTCCCTCCAACCGAGGTTATAAGTATTTGAAAAAGGATCGTATCTCCGCTGTGGTGGACCTAGAAATCCTCTAACGGCATTGGCTTGTTGAGGGTCCTCTTCTTGGAGCGAGAGCACATGTTTGTCGAGTGTCCCACCTTAGCACAATTTCAGCAAACCTTTTGAACTGGAACATTACCACCTGTAACCAAACTTTGAACAAGAGCAGTTAATTGAGTCAATTTCTAATCAATTGAAGAAACACTTACCTCGTTAACTCTTCGTGAAGGTTCTTGTCTTGCTCCGAATTGTTGCGAATTTCTAGCCATGATAGAAATCAAATCTCTAGACTGTTATGGTGTTTTATCAACTATAGCACCTCTGCTTGCGGCATCCATCATTTTTCTCTCTATTGGGAGTAGCCCTTCATAAAAATATTGAATGAGAGATTACTCTGAAATCCCATGTTGAGGGGAACTCGCACAAAGTCTTTTAAATCTCTCCCAATAGTCATATAGTAGCTCCGAATCCTTCTGCTTAATGGCACAAATTTCCTTTCTAATACCAGTGGCCCTTGAAGCAAGGAAGAATTTGTCGAGAAAAGATCTTGCCATTGCATCCCATGTCGTGATAGATCCGGATGGAAGGTAGAATTACCATTCTTTTGTTGTATCTGCCAATGAAAACGGAAACACCCTTAATTCAATTTGATCTTCCGTCAATCCTTGGGGTTTCATGTTGCACCAAACTACATCAAACTCCTTCAAATGCTTATGTGGATCCTCGTTCTCTAATCCGCGGAAGGTGGGTAGAAGGTGCACTAGACTCGATTTTAGTTCAAAATCTGTGTTCAATGCAGGATAAGTGATGCATAGGGGCTGTTGATTCAAGGGGGCAACCACCAATTCATCCGAAGTCTAGTTGTTTTTGAGCTATCTTCTCGTTTTCGAATTCACTCGATGGTTCACTTTGCACTTGTAAAGCTTCGACTTGCTTTTGGAGTTGTTTCCGCAACTTTGCTTCTTTTTTCAAGCTCTTTGCAGTCTTTTCGATTTCAGGATCAATTTGCAACTTACCTGTACGATCTGACCTGCTCATAAAAAAAAAAAACAAAAATATCATCACCAATCCCTGGTAACGGCGCCAAAATCTGATGGACGTCGAAACTACCAAAAATAATATTCCAATTCTTACCTCGCAAAATTAATTACAGTACATGATGAGAACAGGGTTGAATCCATGGGAATTGGAAGAGTATTTTATGCTAATTATACCAAGTAGATTAATCAACTAAGTTGCAATCAAAAAAGGGGGAATTAAATGCAAAAATTAAAATTAATAAAACTGTCCAGACCACTGGTCAAGCTGTGCGGGCATGCAATTTGACCAGAAAATAAAAAAAAACGTAAATAAAAATTAAAATGACTAAAATATGCAATTCTAAATTAATGCAAGGCTAGAAAAATAGAAAATCAACGAGAATCAAATCTAGCCTGAGGAACTATGGCAATTTCGATAAACAAATTCGATCATAAATGCAAAAATACTTTCAGCTATTTCGCTAAATCAGTTATAGTTATTGGCTCGGCCTAATAACTTATCTTTCCTTACAGAGTTGATAACGGTTTAAATCTTACGATTTTTCCCGCTATCCCCTTACCTATTAGACGGTCTAATCTCCGAAGATGCCCGCAGGATCTATCTAACGACAGTAATAAAAATCTAGAAAGGCCTGATTCTAAAAGTCAATACTCTCGCGTGAATTGTTTATTTAAATTGCGTAATTACACAGGAAACCTGGTCACCACTATTTTTAGATTAATTAAATTAATCTAACTGGCTACCTATTGTCATGCAATTAAATAATCGCGAGCAAAATTAAATAATCACAGATTAATGTTAATTATTGAAGTAGTAAATACGCAAATACCAAAATAGAATGAAAGGAATAAAAAAACTTAGATCTCAAAAATTTGATGAACCGGAATCTTGATTAATTCTCGGCTAAAAAAGAAAATTAGAACAGCCTGTCCATGTATGTTGTCCAAAGAATAAAGAGAAAATTTACTGTTGTCTGCTAAAAGCTGTCTACCTCTAAAGTGCAAATAAGAGGTATTTATATAAGAAAAACCCTAACCTATTTTCTTTGTTGGATAAGGAAACCTGGCCCAAAAAGAATAATAAGGTAAAAGCCTTAAATATAATTTCCAACAAAATAAAAAGTCTTCTAACATTTAATCTATTCCCTTCCAAAATCCCAGATCTTCAATCTTGGTCAACTCGATCAAACTCGCATAGCAATTTAATGGCATTTTTTCACGTGACGGAGTCAACTTTGACCGCTACAAACACATCCAAAAAGCTTCTATATCCATATATAATGCATCCAGCTCCTTTCCTAAGCACAATTATTCAAAATTACATTAAAAACATCGATTAAGAAGCATTCTATTCCAAAATCAAGTGCATCCAACGTATAAATTAAACACTTATTTAGAACTTATCAAGCAGTCTCCTTCACTAATGAACTTGTACCCTCTTGACGCCAACTCACCTAGCGAAATCATGTTAGACACACAAGATGGCACATACCTTACATTGGATATGGTCTTGATACTATAATTGTGAGCCTCAGGCAAACTCTTTCAACGCCAGCAACCTTCATCTTCTGGTTGTTCCCAACAATGATGTATCCAAGCTTCTTCCCTAAAAGCAAAGTGTCGAAACTAGCTCTATCATTACAAACATGAAATGGTCCCGCTGAATCCAACACCCAGTCAGTTTTCTTGCTCTTCGAGCCTTCATTAGCATCCCCGCTTACCGCCATCAAAACAGTCTCACAACCATCGCTATCATCACCCTCAATAAGGTTTGCGGAGTCCTCGCCATAAACCTTCTCCTTGCCCTTAGATCTCCACTCTCTAAGGCTCTTCATGTTCTCTCTCAATCTAGGACATCTTGGTCGAATATGGCCCTTCTCTCTGTAGTAATAGCACTCTCGATCGCCTTCTCCATCCTGAGCTCAGATTTTTGAACTCAATCTACCTCTGTAAGAATTCCCTCTTCTAGAACTCTTCCCTCGATTCAAACCTTCAATGGTTAATGCTTGATCTCCACTAGGCACACCACTTCTTCCCAACAACCTCTCGTTCTCTCTCAAGAGCATAATCACTTCATTCAGCTCAAGAGTCTTTTTCCCAACGAGGATTGATTACACAAATGGCTTACACGACTTCGGCAAGGAAGATAGTAGTAGGAGCGCTTGTTCTTCATCCGTAATTCCCTTATTAGGCTCCTCAACACTTATGAGCTTGACCACTAACTCGTTGAATTTGTTAATGTGATCCTGGATGGCGGTTCCTTCTTCCATCTTAAACGAGTAGAGCTCCGTCTTCAAATACAATCGATTGGTGATTGACTTCAACTCATAAATATTCTCCAACATATCGAACACACTGCTCACAGTCGTCTCATCAATCACATGACATTTAATTTGCGGTGTTAACGCCAACCGAATTGTACTTACGGCTCTTCGTTGTATGGACTTCCACTTCTTATCATTGACTTCTTCCAGTTTCGTCTCTTTTAGCACTTCATCAAGGCCTTGCTATACCAAAAGGTCCTCAATAGTTTTCCTCCACAAGTTGAAGTTCATGTTCTCATCAAACATTGGAATTTCAAACTTCGTACAGGTCGTCGTCATGTCTCTTATGTACAAATTCGCTAAAACTCAACAATTTAGCAAGAATTTGGCAAAACTGACCTAAAAACGGATTCAGGACGTCGAAAGATGGCAAGAAGACCTTCAGTCAATGCGGTCAAATCCCTACAACCCTTCAGTCAATGTTGGTCAAACTTTCTGTTTGACTGTTTGACCACAAACTCACAAACTTGAGCTTCTTGTATCTCACAATCCAACCGTTGGATTGTTGCAAAATTTTAGCAGCTTACTCTTCTCGCCAAGACAAACACACAGTAATAAATAAATAGTTGATTGAAGTTCAGGAAGGCCGCTAAACGTGACCAGCAGATCAACGAATTTTTTACCCTTCTTTAGTGTTTCTTTTTTTGTTTTTCATGCAAACCAGTGTCCTCCTTCTAAACTAGCTCTCGATACCACTTGTTAGGAAATTAGGACGCATAACACATACTCACGCAACAGAATTAAAGCACGAGTAACGAGATAGGAATATGCACAATTAAACGTGGTTCGGCCTTCTACCTACATCCACAAAAACCTTCACTAGACAGAAAAGAGTATTACAATCCAGGTGACTTTTTGCACAGATAGAAAAGTCTAAACCCTCCCTCATGGTGTTCTTACAATGGCTCACTCTCAGCCTAGACCCATTGCAAGACGCACATACCTTTCAACTAATACAAAAGTCTTATTTATAGAGGAGATGTCCTCCAAGACAAAGGATTTCCTAATTTATCAATCCTACCATAACTAAGACTCTTACCATAACTAGAATTTTGACTCTCATTAAGACTCTTTTCTAATTTCAATATGGACTTGGGCTTAGCACTTGAGCCATAACTCAACAGGTCTGTATCGATTAAATTTTCCTTTATTCATAGATGAAGCCAAGGCAGCAACAGCTTGAGTTGTTGAGAATGTCATTTTATCTGGTGTGGCAATTCAAGAGGCTACAATTGTTTGCTGCTTTTATTCTTAGATGGCAATGGCAAAAGCTCGCATAATAGAAGGTAAAGGGTCTATGTTGAGAATTTGCAACCTAACCATGTTGAAGCAACTGTCTAAACCCATCAAGAAATCATGGACTTTCTCGCTCTTTAGCAGCAATTGCATTTGTTTCGTTGCTTCATAAGTACAGCTATAAGTGCACATAGGTATAGGGTTAATAGCTAACAACTTATCCCATATTCCATGCAGCTGGCCCTAATAGTTAAAGACTGATACCTTCTCTTACTACAGCAATGCGATAGTATGCCTTAATTTATGTAATCTTGGTCCATTACATTACGAGAAACGCTCCTTTAAATCCTTCCAGATTTCCCTTGTTGTCTCAACATATATGACATTGTTTGTAACTCCTTTGAAATGGAGTTTATTATGCACGAGTGTACCATTGCATTACACTTTATCCATGATAGCAAGTCTTGTGATTTTGAGTCTGGATTTTTCCATGATGCCATCTATAAAACCTTTCTTCACTTTCAATTCCAAGGCATTAAGCATATTTCTCTACTAAGTAGAGTAGTTTTCTCCATTTGCATCCAAAATGGATACTACATATATAAGGCCTAGATGATTTGAAGGTGGAAGGAAAAAAGGGGATTCAACATCCCCTATTGATTTTTTATGTTCATCCTTTTTCACAACATCAGATTGCTCACCAATGGTTTTAGCATCAACAATGGTTTGGTTTGTTGTGTGGGGATGATCAATTTTTAATGACTTTAGGCTTAACAAGATATTCTTTAAATAAATTGCTCAGGTACCATGGAGAAGAATCTTACAACCCAAAAGCTTGTATTTTATTGCAGAGAATGAATATATAATAAATGCTAAGACTAAAAGTTAGCCAATAAAATCACACAGTATATGGTAAGGCAATTTACAATTAATGGAGAATCAACCTGAATCAATCTATGACCAAATCATATATACACAAATGATGGGCATTAATGGACAAGTTCACATCAATAGAGTTAATGAGTTAAATAATTAATTTTAAAAATTTATATATCAAAGTACCCATGTTTGAAAATTAATGAAAAAAATAACCATTTACTTAACCTAGTGGCTTCAGTTGGGACACTAAAGTTGAGTTTAAAAATGTTGACATGGCATTAGTTGATATGATAGATTATTGCTAAGTTTAACTCAGTGTCTTCAATACACTAAGCTCAACTTAATGTCTTTAACACACTAAGGTGGACCTTTTTTTTCTATTTCAATTTTTTGTCCTTTCCAAAACTTTTTTCATTTTAATTTCTTCTTTTTTGATACTTTCTTTTATTTTAATTTTTTGTTCCGTCTAAAAGAAATTGTTTTAATTTTTTTGGAAAAGGCAAAAATAATTGAAACAAAAATTTGAAGGACAATAAAATTTTAGTTTTTTTTTTTTAAGGAACAACAATTAAAAAAGTATTGGAAAGGAAAAAAAAAAGGTAAAATGAAAATTTTGAGGTACACTAAATTTATGAATAAAACAAAATTAAAAGGACAAAAATAGAGAAAATGGACAAAAAATTGAAACGAAAAAGAATTGCAAATAGTAAAATAATTCAAACAAAAATAGGGAAAATAAGAAATCAATTTTTGTAGATTAAATAAAAATTTAAAGCTAACTTAGCCAAAAAAATTGAAAGCTAAATGAAATCATCAATTTAGAATAATCTTCAAAAATATCTTATTTTTAAAATATGAGGTAATAGCAATTTTATAAAAAAAATAAAAAATAATAAAAATGGTAAAAAAAATTAAAACCAAAAGACATTGTAAAAAAATCATCAAATCAAAAAATAAAAAAGAAAAAAAAAAGCAACTTTGTATTTTGAAGACACTAAATTTAACTTCGTGGTTTCAAGACAATATGTTAAACAATTCGATTAGCCACTTAAATAGCAAAAGTTGCCACGCATATCATGGCCGCGTCACCATTATCAATGTCAACTTTATGTCTCCAAGATACTAAATTGCCTAAAATAGTTATTTAACTCATTTATTTCAAAAGTTGAAGATAACGAGTAAAATAACTATAATTTAAAAACTTTTCACTAAAATGACAATGTTCTGAAACTAATCAGGGAAATAGCCAACTCGCAACTTCATATTTTGAAGATCCGAAGTTCTTGTTTCCATGTCAACAGTGATTCCGCCGGGGTAGGCTGATCTGGACACCTTGACACGTTAAAATCATGGGTTAAACTCATGAACTTGAACTTTGTGTTTTGAACACACGGACAAATTATTTGTAGTTTATAGATCTGAAGACCTTATTCAGATTTTCAACTCATAAACATCATGTTTGTGGCTTCAAGTCACTAAAAAACAAAGCAAAGTCATCAAACAAAGTCAAGTCAGCAAATAAAGCAAAGTCTTAGTCAAAAAAGCAAAGTACTCCTAATACTTGTCGGTGAAGAAAAAAACAAAGCAAAGTCATCAAAATCTCAAATGGTGGTCCAGCTTGGAAAGGATCAAAAATAAAAATAAAAATAAAAAAGCAAACAAGCTGACAAGGTGGTCCTTCTTCAAAAAGGTTAGTGCTTTCTCTCTCTTGTGTATACATTGAAGTATGTAGATATATATAAAGTATGTACGTGTGTGTGTGTCTCTCTCTATATATATATATATATATATATATATATATATATATGTAGCTATGTTCACGTCTAAATAATCTTAAGAAACACAACTCTGATGAATTTCAGACTCATCAGTTTCTTGAAGAAACTTCATGTGCACTATAATACTAATTTATATTAATTTGAATTTTCATTTACTGTGACTTTGTGTTCTTTTTAAATTAGAAGGCAAAAGTTGAAAACAACTTCATCCTCTTTGCTTGTCTTGTTTTATCTACTGCTACTTGTCTTCTTTTAAACTATGGTAATTTTTTTAAAAAAAAATTATAATAATCCGAGCGTTGTTTATAAAATATTGAAAGGAGTTCCATCATTAATGCAGCATATGAAGTAACATTATTTTGAACATTTTCATTTCTTTTCCTGCAATTGTCAAATATTAGAAATTGATTAATAAAATGGCAAAATCCTCAGTTAATGTTTACTAGTAGACATCTTTCCTGTAAGTAAATATATTTATAATAGTTATGTCTTACTTTGTTCTTTTCTCAAAAACTGATAATGTCCCTGGCATAATCTGATTTACTTCGACTTAATACACCAAAAGGCGGTCCATGAGCACCATTGCATCGAAACATAAATAGTAATCCCAATTTAACCCGATGCATAAGGGCACAACGAGCTGTTAGGTTTGGACTACCAGCTGATTCCTTTAGGAACATCACCTTCAAACTTTTTATCGATTGAATAGGTACCATAAAGAACTAAAAATCTTTTATGTCATTCATTCATAGTAAGAACTCGTAAATGTAGTCACGTTAAGAAGAGAAAAAGTTAAGAAAAGTAATTGTAAGAAGAAAAGAGGAAGAAGTAAAAAAGTGTTAAGAGAAAAGTAGTATCTATAATACATATTTGCATTGATTTTATTTATTAGTTTATTTTATATATTTGAATAACATGTTATTTGATCCAGGTGGTAATGGCTGACTTATTTACTATCTTTTACTACATGAATGGGGAGATATGTTGGGATTCCAATGAGGTCTATTATCTGCCTAGAATTCCTTTGAGGGTTACTCATATGCATTTTATGTTGAATTTTGCTGAATTGTATACTCATCTCTGCAAAGATCTACAAGTTGATCTATCAACTCACAAGATAGAGATCCTTTATACAGACACGACAGAATCGGGTCAAATGAATCCCTGTTATTATGTTATCCCCGTTGCTAATGATGATGTTGTAACTCTTATGTTTGATACAGTAAAAAGGTTAGGTATGGGTGTACTGATTGAATTGTATTTGAAAATCATGCCTCTCCAATCAAAATCAGAATCGAACTATGATGTTGGTAGGCCGATCACAATTGAAGATGAGAATATGATTAACCATGATTTGGATGAAGCTCTTAGAAGAAAGAATGAAATGCTTAACCAGAATGATATCAACCTTGATCTTCATGACGAAGATCTTGCTCCAATAGTAGAATAAGAACATGGACTAGAAGAATATAAGTGTGTTCCTCCAATTATTCCTGGTGCTGCACTTGTTCCTCTAGACATTCCTCATTCTGCATCTAGTTCTTCAAATGTTCGTGAAGAATCAAATGTACCAAGTTTTTCCCTAATTTTGATTCGAGCGGTATGTACGCGGAGATAGACAATTACTCTATTATTCCAGCAACTAACTGGGGACTTCAACAAGAATTCTATGTAAATCAAGTGTTTGCAACAAAAAGAGAAGCAATGGGCATAATCAAGCGATGTCATATTGCTAATCATTAGGCATTTATGGTCCATAAGTCCACATGTGATGCATGAGATCTTAGATGTAGACTACATGATAACAGTGAATGTAAATGGAGACTTCAGTTAAAGCAAAAAAAGACAGGTGTTTTTGAGGTTACCCGATATGTGGGTGCTCACACTTGTGTGTTTGCATCGTTTGATTCTGATCACCCAAACTTGGATGTGAGCTTGATTGCTAGAACAATTCCAAGCCACATTGAGACAAATCCAGCCACTCCGGGGGCAACTTTATATCATCATTTGTTGGATGCTTTTGGTTATTCTATGAAAATGAAAAAGGTTTGGGGTGGAAAGAAAAAAGCGATCAAGAACGTGTATAGGTCCTGGTCTGAATCATATCAGCAATTGAATCATTTTATGGCAGCTTTGATGAATGAAAACCTTGGAACTCAATTTTTTTACAACACTGAAACAAGGGAAGTAGACGGAATTGAGTCACCACACATTTTTAAGCGGGCTCTTAGGCTTTTGGTGCATGCATTGAGGCATTTAAATATTGTCGTCCTATTATAAGTGTGGATGGAACACACTTGTATAGAAAATACAAGGGTAAATTGTTAATTACAGCTACTATGGATGGCGACAATCATATCTTGCCACTTGCCTTTGCTGTTGTGGAAAAGGAAAACACATCTAACTAGTCATGGTTCTTGTTATGTTTGTGTCACGATGTTGTTAAAGACAAGGAAGGGGTTTACCTGTTGTCTGATCACGATCTTGGTATATTAGCTGTTGTGAGAAGTCAACAAGTAGGGTGGTCAGAAAACTACCATCGATATTGCTTGTTGCATGTAGCACTCAATTTCAAATCGGTACAAAAGAGTCTTCGCCTGAAAAAGTTGGTTATATTGGCTGGTTTACAGTTGCAAGATCGAAAATATGAGAAATACATGGCTCAATAAACTTACTGAAGCCTAATGCTATAACTTTCTTCGATGATATTCCAAAAGAGAAGTGGACATTGGCGCATGATAGTAATATATGCATTGGACAATTAATGTACGAATGAGTGGTTCAATGTTGTGTGGATAGGAATACAGGGTTTGCCTATTACATCAATGGTTCGCATTTGCTTTGTCGTTGCATTAAATACTTTGAGCAGCGAAGACGAGTGGCAAGAAATGGTGTAGAGGCCCTTGATGAGTTCACTCCTTATGCAAACAAAATTCTGAACAAATAGAGTCAAAAAGCTGGAGGCCCACTGTTATTGTTATGAACTATGCAGAACGAATTTTTGAGGTGATGACTAGAGCAGTTGGGACAAGAGGTAGAAATAGACACCTTGTCAAATTAAGGGATAGGACATGCACATGTGGCAAATGGCAATGTTATCACATTCCATGTTCTAATCCATTGAAGGTTTGTGCAAATATTCATTTGGATTATAAAATAGTTTGTTGACAAATGGTATAGAATTGATAACTGCTCCCACTGCTACTCAAATCAGCTAATGCCTTTTGTGCACAAAGATTACACAGTCATTGATGTTCAAGTAAAAGCACCAAAACACCTAAAATGACAGAAAGGGAGACCAAAAGTGCAACGAATTCGTAATGAAATGAATCTTACTAAAGGAAGTAATCAAATTCATTGTGGGTTATGTGGGTAGCCAGGGCATAATAGGAGGAGATGTCCAATTAGGGGATCAATATTTTCATCTCAACAAGGAGTTGGTTCTAGTACATAAATTGTCAACATATTGTATTTTGATTTAAAGTACATGTAAGGGAGAAATAGAGGAAACATTTGTTGAAAAATGACTGATTGTTCTATTATGATTTGTGCATCACATCTATTTGTACTTGTTGAATACTTTTGTTGCTTCTAATTGTTGTAATCATATATATTTAACTATGTTATAATATTTTTTAACAAAAAAATGTCCCAGGTTAGGAAATATGGATGGTGGACCTATTGATGGATCGGTACTGACATTGCAGGATACACATCGGTTAGCATTCATTTGGCGTGATCAGGCTACGCAGGATGCAACTAAGTAGGTTAGTGTAAGTTTTCTCTAAGTATGTTTATATTATAAACAACATCAAGAAAATACAACACTTATGTTATGTTATTGATGATCCAAGCTCTATTATCGTCTGCCTTTAAATGTCGTCGTGTTGAGGCAAGTATGCATCGCACGATACAATTAGATGATAGACTAGAGCCATTTCTGCAATGAGCTGGATTTTGGGGAGTTTCGCAAATTGGTTTTATTCAAATGGACTGGTATCTTATCACAGCATTTGTGGAAAGATGCAGGCCGGGGACGCATACATTCCATTTACCACATGGTGATGCACTATCACTCTCCAAGATGTGGAGGTGCTATTTAGATTATGTATCGATGGTGACCTGTCATTAATAGAGGTCTTCCTGCTGGAGTTACATGGACGAGTGTACACCATAATTTGTTAGGATTTACACCTCAAGGAAAAGAATTAGATGGAGGGCGTCTTCAGTTGAGTACTTTGTGTGAGCAATTTGTTGTGTTACTGAAGGGTGCCCCAGATGAGGTGTTACAGCAACATGCTCGAGCATATATATTGCAGTTGATTGGAGGATTCTTATTTGCCGACAAATCTCAATCTATAGTGCATCTCATGTTTTTTACACTACTTGATGATTTTGATAGGGCTGGTACTTTTAGTTAGGGAAGTGCTTGCCTTGCATGGTTGTATCGTGACTTATGTCATGCATTAATTGGTATTTTGAAGGATATAGCAAGGCCACTGATCATGCTTCAGGAATGGGCTTGGGAACGATGCCCACATATTGCACCCACGAGATTGGTACAAGAGTATATAGATGAGATACCGGTCATATTAGATGGTCCATTAGCAACCAGATAATTAAGTTATACATCATATATAACAATTATATATCCATGACTAATTTTTTAATGAATTTGAAATAATACTTTTCATGAAATGCCGGTGGATGACTGACTTTTTAGTCAAGAAAGTTGCCACACATGTGGTGTCTCAGTATAAATTTCAGCTTGATCGATTGGCTCCCGATCAGTTTTTGTGGCAGCCCCTACACAGAGGAGTTGTTGGCCACGTTTCCACAGTATTGTACTACTGCACGTGCTATTTGGACATGCTGTGTGCCACTGATATGTTTTCATAAAGTGGAGCATCACTACCCAGCTTGAGTGATGAGGTAATTTGGATGGCAACAAGATATACCTCCACCATGTACATATTCCAGAGAACTCCATACGATTGATCTAAGAAAAGGGACAACTGATTGGAAAGAATGTCACCAAAGCCATATAGACATATGGGATCAGCGTCATAACAATATCGTGGATGATATACCGGCATCTGATGAGCCATCTCTATATTATAAGGCATGGTACAGGCGTATCACATTTCCATTTCTCACTTGGCTTGGATCTCTTCTTGATGTGGTGGTATGTTTGTTCTACTTTTCCCCTAATTCACTTACGTTCTTTATGTAGTTTGTCTTGGATGTATATTTCTTGTTGCATATAATAATTTAGTAAATTTATATTTATATGGCAGGTTACTAAGGCACAATATAAAAATGATTTGTCAATAGGGATATCATATGATGTGTTGCCTGAGATACATAGGTCCAGCAGTAGAATGTTGCATGCTCTTGGTAGACATAGACAATTTGATGACATACCAGATGCAATTGCAAGACTATCCACATCTGAACCTGTAGATGCACATGACACATATGAACAAAAAATGCATTATGAAGATGTTATACCACCTTCTAACATGGACCATGCATTTACATCATATATGTTAGAGTGTTACATCACTCCTCTTCAGTGGACTGGAGCATATATGGTGCATTCCTTCAGTACACAGTATGCGTCTCATTTACCACCTGTGTCCTTTGAGTTTTGAGATGAGGATCTAGATAATGAGACATTTAGAGTTGGCAATGCCAATATCATGCATGAGGAAGGGGTTGTTGTTGAGATTGTGTAGCCTGACATTGAAGCGTCTATCCAAATGTTGAAAGTTTATTATAGGCGTCTAGAGTGCAAGAAAAAATTGCGTTCACCGCGTCTAGAACGCACAAAAGCCAACACGGTATGGCACTGGATCACATTTGCTATAGATACTCTTATTACTTTTAGTATTGAAACTATTAGAAGTGTTGTAATTTATTATTAAGTTTCTCTTTATGCGTTTCAACTCTTTATGTTATTTAAATATTAGCTTGTCATGTACAGGTTTCTATATTATAGGTAAAACGTGAAGAATTAGAGGAGACTCTGTTGAATTTTTAATAAACCATTCAATTATTTAATAACTCAAAACACACTAATCACACAAATAGCCAAAAGCAAAAAAATAAAAATGGAATTGCCAAAGTCTTGTCGTCTAATATGTATTCAACTGAATATCAATATTTGTAACCTTGACATGTCAAATATTTCATTGAGATATATAATCCAAGTCATATAAAGTGGTTGGTGACGTTAAGCATCATGTCACTAATTTTGTCGTTTTACTTCTTGTTGTCCTAATTCACTGATTCTATTTTTATGCTTGTTATTAACATAATTCACCATGTTGATATTTGTCAAAGACATTATCACTATAGACTAATATGGAACTTCCTTTTCTCCTAGATAAGTAACTTTTGAATCCAAGACACAACTTACCTATGGTACAAAAAATCACAAGGAATGATGAGACAAAGAAAAACAAAATTAGTTAAGGTATGGACCGTAAAGTGTTTATCATCAGAAGAACAATTAAATGATATGAATGTTGAACTGTAAACCTTACAAGACATCTTAATTTTTAAAATATGTGATAACACTAATTTATAAACTTTTTTTTTTATTCTAATGTTAAATTTTTGAAATTTTGGGTTTCAATTTTTAAATTTTTAAAATTTTCAATTTATTAATATTTTTTAATTTTAGTATTAGTTCATATATTATTAGTATTTTTAATTTTCGGATTAAAATTACTATTGAAATTACAAATATACACACCACATTAGTGTGTTATGAGAAAAAAGAAAAATAAAAGGCAAAAGTCTAATCATCTACTTGTATGGCTACTGTTGCCACGTGTGTTAGCCATGTTATGGTGTTTTTATTTGAACTTCGTGCCTTCAAGATACAAACTATCTTAGGATGGTTATTTAACTAATTTTTTTGAGAAGTTAGTTATTTTGGTGTAAAAGTTATAAAATATAGTTAGTCGGGTCATTATCTCCAAAAGTTGATCAATTTGGTATAAAATTTATAAAATTAAATGATTTTGGTCATTCTCCGGAAAAATTTCCTTACCTCTCTACAGAAAAAAGAAGCCTCGCAAAACTTCTAAAAATTTTTAAAAAAATTTAAAAACACTGAAAACGTAGACCAAAGCATAAAATGCTATTATTTTTTATGATGTATAAAAGGTAAACAAATTAATATTTTTTAACATTTTTAATTAATTTATCAATAATATTAAATTTATACAGACTCCCCTATAGTGCACGATATAATTATACACGCGTGTGTACGCCATCCCGCGCCATAGCCAACCAGAAGGAACAGGTTCAGTAAATTTTGGTTTCTCATTTTTCAGTTAATTTGTGAAGACAAGCCCTTTTGGATATTTTTAATGCCTCTTGGGCTGCTTATGTATGTATATATATATGTGTATGCATATGTAATATATATGTGTGTGTGTGTGTGTTTAGTGAAACCTCCACATTCTTGCTAACCACCAGTTGAGGGGAGTGGATGCTTATGTGATGATGATACACGTGCGCTGCCAAATTTCTGGGAATTTAGGGTATTTGTCCCCATGTAAAGTTTGGGAAAAATGTCTCATGCTTGTTTTGAAATTTCAAAGTTAGTAGTGAATGTTGCAAAAATCACATTAATAATCTCATCTATAAGATTAATTGGTTAGACAAAGATGGTGAAATCACATTCTTGAATATTTCTGTTGGAGTTTTTACTTGGTATTTTGAAGTTAGTCGCCATAAGGCACGTGTCGTGTTGTATCATATCTAAGAGGGTGTTTGGTTTTGCTTATTTGGTGATTATAAGCACCTAAATAATAAAAAGTAGGGAGGGGGCGCTTTTTTTTAAATAAGCAAAGCTAAACACCCTCTAAGTACAGGGTCATTATCTGTTGAAAATCTGGGAGGGAAAATGTTGGTGACTAGTATTTAAATCTGCTTAAAAGCCCAAAAAGAAAAAAAAGAAAAGAAAAATGGTGCTACATCTAGTGTTTACTCTGTGGCCTCGCTTGATAGGAAGAGATTGAACAACTGATTGGTCTGTTGGATATTCTAGGGGGTTTACTAGCTGGATTTTCATTAACCATTTTGTTATATCAAGAAATGTGTGTATCAGTATTTGTTGTTAAATAGGTGGACTTCCAGGAGAGTCCAATTGGGGGCTCGTGGAATTTGTTGTACAACTTCATCTACTGGCTTCCTTTCCCCTTGTAGTTTATTTCTGATTTCCGTGCATGATGTATGGCCAGTCTCCAGTTGTTGATACACTCAACAATACACTTTGTTTCCCGAAATTGACTGTTTCTGGGACTAAGTGAGTGTATTTTGTTTCTAATCACGTAGAATTCTGGTAGGCATATTACTTTTGTACATCTGGTCTGTGCCAGTATATGCTGAAGCTTGTTTGACATAAAACAACTTGAACTCAATTGATTCAAGTCCAATCCATTTGATTGAATTTGTTTCTTGTAATAATTGAGAAACGACGTTTCAACAATTTCAGGCCACCTTTAGTTTCCTGTTCCCCATCAGATGGTCATTAGAGACAGTGACCATATTATCTAGACAATTTGGCATGAACTCATGGCATGCTCCGCTCTAGCTCATCATCAGAGTCATGCTTTCTGGAGGACTTTTTGTTGCTTTGGCAGAAACTTTCCGGTGCTCCAGAGGGAAAATTTTAGCTCACTCAGTTTGAGAATACTATATTCAGTTCACTCTTCGCTGATACCCAATGGAAAGGTATACTTAGGTTGTGATATTATTTTAATCCAGTGGATCCGTTTCTCTGCGTTATTATTTGCTGCACCTTCTGATGCTAGACTTGCTGATCAGGGTTACTGTACAGTATCTGAGAGCTTGACATCAAGTTTGTATGCAGTTGCTTTGAGAAAATGTGCAAACAATGCAGGTGCACCTTCTGAAAGGAAACAAAATTTGTCCAAAGATGTATTTTCTGATTCTGCGACTTGTACATGTAGACCTGTATCCGTTGACCCTTCAAATGGCAGAGTGATGCTTATTGATGGCACGGCAGTTATTTATAGGGCTTACTTCAAGCTTCTTGGTATGTTATGCTATATATGAAATATAGAGTTCAACGTCTTATTGATATTTGTCCATACTCTTTTCAAGCTTATGCATTGGTTTTGAAACATATATTCATTATGTATTTTCTTTTCCTGCTTACGCCATGTTTTCTTCGATCATTTGGCCTAAATTTTTGTGTGCTCATTCTTGCGAACACCTATTCCTCCTTATCATCCTCATTCTTTACCCCATATATTTGTCATGTAAAGCTTCAATCATCCAGTGGTTTTCACAGGAAAAGCTTTATGGCTGTCTTTTGAAGTCATTCTTGATAGTATTTAGATCAGTGCTCGTTAGCTTTATCCTGCATCCACTATTGGATATTTACATTCCTAATTGTTCTGCATCTTCTACAAGGTCAAGTGGTTGTGCTAAGTCGTCCAGTGGAAGTTCTAGATATTTGGTTAATGAAGGACTGAGGTTAATCAGATAAGATGAGTCCTACTGTACACTGATATTAAACTGTTCAACTCCTCAGATAATCATAAGGGACTTATTCTGGTGTGACTTTGATGGACAGGCTAGCATCTTATTAGACATAGAAAAACTTAATTCTATTTTTCTTGCAATGGATCAAGCAGTAAGTTTATAGGAATGTGGAAAGAAATTAATCGGCAAATAAAATTGAAATTAAGTGGGAGAAACAAATCTGCTTGGGCTAAAGCTAAAACATGGATTGTCTCACTGATCTTTTTTGCAGCTGTTCCGGTGTCCTTGATGGTATTGGTCGGGGAGTGGTCGTTGACATTGATATTAAAACAACTAATTTTTCTATCTTTTACCACTGAGGTGCTGTTGGAAGCTAAATAAAGATTGAACTTTCTTATATATTCATATCAGCATTGAGAATTATAATGATCACGCTAAGACAGTTTACACCTTTTCCTATGCAAGTATTAAGAGCTAACCCTACTGCTTTCTTTATCATATATGTTCTAGTGCTTAAACCCTAAAGCCATTTAGATGTAGTTTTCATCTTCTGAATGTGTTTTTTGGAATGGGAAAGAAAGGGTAGAAACAAGATAAGGGAGGGATAAATTGGTTTCGTACTATTGTCTTCAGGTCCACTCTTCCCTTGCAATAGTTCAAGAGATAGAAGTACTAGGAGCCTGTTTGGCTCTGCAGAGCCAAACAGGCTATAGGTATGATGACTGTTAACTACTCTTATTGTTAGATAAATTTTATTCTTTCTTCTTGCTTTCCTACCATGACATGAAATTTTCTGGAGCAATACAAAGTGCAATTAAAAGAATCTTGTCTTGGCTCACTATCATGAGCTAGAGCTGAGCAACCTTCAAGAAACAATCTTAGGTATGTTCAAACTATTAAAGCTTGTTCATATAGTAGAAAACCAAAGAAAAATCACCAAACAAGAGAGGAAGATTGAGCTAATAGATGAAGGGAAAGAAGGTACAAATTAAACTTGAAATATACGGAATTTGTATGAGTGAATGGATGAAATGCATTTACTTGGAAAATAAGAAATCTATATGAACATAATAAAATTTTCCACAGTTGCTGCGTACTTTTAGTGATATCTCCATGGGATTGCTGCATCACTTATTAGACTTTTTACAACATATATAAAAGAGTCCCACATTTAAAAATCTCAAAATTTAAGATCACCATATAAGGTCTTGGGCCACTACTTATATTGACCAATTGGTTTTTATGACGGAACCTCAGAGATTCTTAACATGGTGTCAGAGCTGGGCTTTTGGTCCAGTTCTCACGCTACGCATATATCCACGTATGACCCATCAAGCTTATTCATTGTGCACATCCGTTCACGTGGTGACCCATTCCTGCAAGCCAGCCAGACTGCATTTGTTCTGGGTCATGGTGGTCCATACACTTATTCCGGGCCACACGACAATCCAAGTTTCATTCCAGGTCGTGGTAACTCATCAAGCTATTTTGGTCACACGACCATTCAAGTCTAGTTTTTAGTTGCCATCCAAGTCCAAGTCCAATTACAAGTCCAGTCCAATCTAATTCGATTCATCAGTCAAGTGGTGCAGACACTATTCTGGGTCATGCGTAAGAGGGTGTTACAATATATATGAAAGAGTTCCATATCAGAAAATATCAAAATTCAAGATCACTGTACAAGGTCCTGGGCCACTCCTCGTATTGACCAATTGCTTTTATGATGGAACCTTAGAGATTCTTAGCAGGTCATACATACATTGTTTGTCAGCTTGGCTAATGTTGTCTCCTAGTTTGGCTCTATCTCAATAAGCATTTCTGTCCTCTTCTTTTAGCTAGAAAGTAATATATGCTAAATTGATGTTTCACTATGTGGACTCTGAATAGCTAAGCTGCACCGTGGTTACCTGTCCCATGCTGATGGCAACGGAGATTGGGTTTTAACTATCTTTTCGGCCTTATCTCTTGTAAGTTATAACTACCTTAGATTTGATATTTCCTTCTTCTCTTCTGTTACGCATTACTTGCTGCAACCTATTAAAGTAATCTTTTATTTTGGACATGCGTATACGATGGCTGTTGCCTTAAAAGGTTAATACAGTTGTTACATATAATGGTCTTTAAGGATCATGCCGTTGGCAGTTTTACAGAATTCAGGCCAATTAAGCGAACTCTTTTGCTGTCTCAAGTTGTTTTGCTTTTTACCTTGTTAATATTTTCTGATGTTCTTGGGTATTGTAGTTCTGATGTGTATGTATATCTCTTGCAGATATTTGAGGTTCTGGAGTTGATACCTTCACATATTGCGGTATGAATGATTTTCATTTTTGTACTTGCATGAAATTACTGCAAGAGCTTTCTCACTTAATGGAGTCAATTTAATGTCTAATGTTTTCATTCTTTGTCATCTTTTGCAATACGTTATGCATTTTGTCTAAAATCCTGCTCCATTTTGTTTTCGAGCTATATAAATTGATTTCTCCCCTCTTACTTCTTAGAGGTTGGGTAAATCCCGTTTGTCATTGCTCATGTATCTTGAGGTTGCTATAGTTGGCAAGTGACCTAGTTAATATGTTTAAGTCAAAGAGTTGAATAATACTTGAGTAGATGGGTATTATGACAAGACTATGGAGAAAAAAGATCTGCTGATTTGTTTTTATCCCTTAGGATTACTTTGATTGATCACCAAAAGATTAGGTATGTAGAAGTCACTTCAAGATTTAGATATAGTGTCGGAGTGAAGTGTCATAGTTGGTATAATACTCATGGATTTTTAATGGAGTTATGTATTTACTTCATATTTCATTGCCTAAATATTGTTGATTAATTTGTGCATTGTCCATCATTGTCTGCTTGAGAACTATTTGATGAGGTCTTGAGCTTCAGCATAAGTGCTAATCATTTCCCTAGCTATTTGGTTCCTTGAAATCATATTCAAAGAATTCAAGTGCTGGGGCAAAATGGGCAGGCTAAGTTGTGTGGATCTTCAAACTTAACCCTATAGAGAACATGACTAAGAGTGGCCTGTCTTGAGATATTAAAATCTTCATATAGATGTGTTTGTATGATAAGGTTTTGTTTGGCTTAGTTGTGAGATTTTTGCTATTGAGTTGTAAAGCTTTTAGCAGTAGAGCTTTTGTTAAAAGTGCTATTGAATAAAAGTCATTGATTATTTGGCCTAATATTTTAGGAGTTGAGCTTTTAGTCGTTTTGAGGGCAATATTGGAATTTTAAAATTGTAGAATAGTATTTTTGAGAAAAGAAGGAATAAAATAAATTTTGACATGATGTAAAAACAAATTTTTAAAAGCTTTTTCCAAGAAGCTCCAAGTTGGAGCTTTTGATTTTTCAACTTTTCTTGGCTTTGGCTTTTATGTAAAAGCACTTTTAAAAATTTACCAAACAGGTTAGCTTTAATTTTTAAACTCACAAAAAAGCCCTAGTTTGGTATAATTTCAGTTTTAAACTCAAAAAATGCACTTCTGAGTGTTTAAAAGTTGGGCTAAATAGACTTGAAATAATTTATATTGATATACTCTCTACAAGCTTGAACTTCTAATAAGATGGTGACTTCAACATGAGTTGGGCTTTTGATCCAACCTTTGCGCTACACATATCCTTTCACGTGTGACTTGTCCAAGCTCGTTCATCGTATACATCCATTCACGTGGGGACCCATCCTTGCAAGTAACCTGATGAAGTTTAGAATCTAGAGAGAAAATGAATTGAGAGAAAGATATTTTCCATTGTATTGAATCTGAGTACAGAGATATCTATTTATAGAGATCTGATACAATAGTAAGCTTCTAGAGGCTTCTCTTAACTAACTAATATCCTGATAGCTGTACATTTTATTTAACTAACTGAAGTACATTCCACTAACTGTTTTCTATTACAATAACAGCCGTGCACTCTGTACAGCATATCTGTGAGATGATGAAATTGAGCTGTAGGCAGGGATTTAGTAACCAGATCTGCAGGCTGATCTGTACAGGGAATATAGGAAATGGAATATAGGAAATGGACAATCTTTTAGCTGTTACTTAATTCCCTGACATAGTGATAATCCAATTCTATATGCCTGATTTGCCATGAAAAACTGGATTAGATGCCAAGGCTAGGGCTAAGGGATTATCATAGCTGAGGGTAGGAAACTGAATAGGAATATGAAGAGCTTGAAGAATATAGGTAAGCCAGGTGAGTTTTGCAAATGTTTGAGCCATGGCTTTGTATTCAGTCTCAGTGGAACTCCTGGACACAGTAGGCTGCTTCTTAGAGCTCCAGGAGACGAGATTAGGGCCTAGGAAAACATAGAATCCTGTGACAGGTCTTCTATCCACAATGATACATGCCCAATCACTGTTAGAAAAAGCATGTAGAGTAAGATCTCCTGGTCTGAACACTAAGCCTTGATTGATTGTTCCTTTGAGGAATCTTGGAATCCTTTTTAAGTCGGCGTATTCTGTTCAATTGGAGAATGCATTTTCTGGAAGACAAGACTTACTATATAATGAATTTCAGGCCTAGTCATGGTCATATACTGAAGAGCCCGTACAATGCTCTTGTAATGTGTAGGATCAGAGAGAGGCACTGATGCAAAATCTGAGTAAGTAGTTTGTTTGGAGGCCACAGGGGTGGAAGCAGATTTGCAGTTGAATAGGCCTGCTTTCTATAGCAATTCTTTGGCATACTTAGACTTTGTCAACAGAAGACCACTAGATGTCTCTCTGACTTCTATCCCAAGAACGTAATATAGATGCCCAAAGTGTTTCATAGCAAATTGTTATTGCATATCTGAGAGAAACTGTTGAATAGCAGTCTCAGAACTTCCTGTTAGTGTTATATCATCCACATGCACTAAGAGTACGAGGATGTGATGAGCAGTCTTTAGGACAAAGAGCAAAGTGTCTGCGGCTGTGTTTTGGAAGGCTTTCTGAAGCAGAAAAGATGACAACTTTGAATACCAGGCCTTTGGGGCCTGTTTAGGGCCATATAGTGATTTATGAAACCTCCAAACATAGGTGTATTAGGATCTATGAAACCCTGTGGCTGCACCATGCGTACTTCCTCTTGTAATTCTCCATGCAGGAATGCATTAGAGACATCTAGGCCTGTTTGGATTGGCTTTTTCTTTCAGAAAAAAGCACTTTGTTTAGGTGTATTAGGATCTATGAAGCCCTGTGGCTTCGCCATGTATACTTCCTCTTGTAATTCTCCATGCAGGAATGCATCAGAAACATCTAGGGCTTGTTTGGATTGGCTTTTTCTTTCAGAAAAAAGCATTTTTTTCCCCCCCCTGAAAAAAAGTTACATACTTTACAATAATTATTTGATTTGGCTTCCAAGAAAGCTGAAACTCAGAAAAAAGCTCAAAAACAATTTTTTTTAGAAATCAGAATTTTTAGTTGCTAAAAAAAAAAGCTGTTTTTTTAGAAGCTGTTTAAAAAAACACTTATGAAAAAAGTCAATCCAAACGGGCCCTGGTTGCTGCAAAGCCTAGTCAAAATGTAGAGATAATGCCAACACTATTCTAATTGTTGGGCTTTACAACAGGGCTGAATTCTTCAGAATAATCCAAGTCCTGTTCTTGATGAAAACCCTTAGCTACTAGTTTGGCTTTAAACCTAGAAATACTCCTGTCTGCTTTTCTCTTGACTTATAAACCCACTTACATCGTATTGCTTGTCTAGCAAATGGTAGAGGGACCAAAGACCAGGTCTTTTGTGCCTGCAGGGCATCAGATTCCTCTTGCATGGCCTGTTGCCAACATTTGTGCACCAAACCAAAAGGTTGCACATGTTTTATTCCTAGAACTAGAAAAAAGCTTGTTATGTGCCTTAGTTACAGAACAGTCCTGAATATGCTCAGTAAAGTAAGCTAGTTAGTTGTGTATGCAAGAAGAAACTAGACTGGATGCAAGCTTTGATGGATAGCCGAATCTTAAATGCCACACTTTATCTAAAGAAGACTCAGAGTTGGTGCAGACAGTGGAGAATGGAAGGCTGAGAGGATGAGGATGTGACAGTAGATGGAACAGGGTACTGCCCATGCTCACAAGGGCCCTGGAATAGCACCTGGATGGTTATGTTGTCCAGAATAGTCACATCCTTAGCAGTAAAAATGACAGTACAGTCATTATGATGAGTTAATTGAAACACAGATAGTAGATTAGATGAAATAAAGGGAACATATAGAAGATTGGAAATATGGAATGAAGCTTGGGGAGTATTAAGTGCACCAGTCCTTGTTTGCTGAATATCAAGAGTGGTTCCATTTCCAATAGCTACTGTTTCTGTACCTAATTAGGGTTGAGACTGCTGCAGTTGAGCTGGATCACGTGTTACATGTTTAGATGCACCACGGTCTAGATACCAATTTGCCTGAGTATATTTAGGCTGAGCAGCAGTGGTCTGACCAGTCAGGGCAGTAGGATTGGATTGAGTAGGCTTCTGATAGTAGTAATTTTCAATATCAAGTCTATGCCAACACTGCAGGGCATTGTGATTGGGCTTGCCACAAATTTGACACCAGACAGAAGGACTAGAGGTTTGAGAAGTGGTACCACCAGATTTCTAAGTGTAACCACCCCTGGACTGTCCACTCTAATTTCTGCCACCTCTGTTTGAATTATTGTTGTTGTTCCTACCTCTCCCTCTTCCCCTTTGATTGGAATTAGCAGCATATAGTGTAGTGTGCACATCAGATGAAGTGGAGGAGTTGTCAGTGAGCGGCAGAGTGTTTTTGAAAGACAAATTAAATTCCTCATTCAGCAATAGACTACTAAGCATAGCCACAGTGATAGGGGAGTCTCTCAGTCTAACAGAGGAGACCAAGGGGTCATTGGCAGGGGGTAAACCTTTAAAAATATGGAAAACAACTCTTCTTCCTTGAGACCTTTTTCTGCTGCAGCCAAATTATTCGTAAGAAGCTTTATTTCATCCAAATATTGTTGTATGGGTTTAAATCCCTTGGTTTCATCCAAATATTGTTGTATGGATTTAGATCCCTTGGTGACATTAAGAAGCTTGTGCCTGATGTGGTAGATGTGAGACCAACTGGAGGCTTTATACCTCTGTTCTAATGTCTTCCAGATTTCAGATGCAGAAGGTAGATCAGATATAAGAGATAGAACAAAAGAAGTCACAGATGCATAAAAGAAGTGTTTTAAGTACTCATTTGTGGTTAGCCAAGGAGTATAATCTGGATTTGGAGTGAGTGTACCATCAACCTAAGAATAATGGCAACAGGAGTTGGAAGTCTACCCAAGACATGATCCAGGAGCTTGCTAGCTCTAAGCAATGATTGGAATTGAGTTCTCCATTGATGATAATTTGTGTGATTGAGCTTGAGATTCACAAGAGCTGGAAAATGTTGGAGTAGTGTCTTCAAACCAGTAGGTAGTAATTGATCTGAAGGTAAAACCATGGTCGAGAATTTGAGATTTCCAAAAAATTGCTGATAAGTGAGAGATTTCTCTACTATTGAGGTTGCAATTGCTTCAATGGAGGAATCGAAGCTGTTAATTGAGTAGCTGAAGGCAAATCAGCTGAAATTTTGATGATCAATTAGTGTAGGAACCCTAATTTTGACTTTCAAAGGAGAACAATCACAGAGTCAAAATCGATGATGATCTGATTCGTGAGAGATGCGCAGTTCTGGAAGAAGATTTGATGCTGAATTTGTGAAGATTCAAGCTTATTTTTGGTAAGAAAAATTTTGGCGCTAAGCCTTAATGGCTCTGTTGACCATGATGAAGTTTAGAATCTAGAGAGAAATTGAATTGAGAGAGAGATATTCTCCATTGTATTGAATATGAGTACAGAGATATCTATTTATAGATATCTGATACAATAGTAAGCTTCTAGGGCCTTCTTTTAGCTAACTAATATCCTGACAGCTGTACATGTTATTTAACTAACTGAATTACATTCCACTAATTGTTTTCTGTTACAATGACAGCTGTGCACTCTGTACAGCATACATCTCTAGCTATACTTTGTCACAACCTACCAAAGCTGTATCTCTTCCGGGCTGTGGTGACCCATCCAAGTTGTTCTGGGTCACACATCGATCCAGGTTCCTCCAAGGGTTGTTCCAAATTGTTCCAGGTCACACGCCTATCTAAGTTCAACCTATCCGTCAAGTAGTGCAGGCGTTATTTTAGGTCTTACATGAGGGGGTGTTATAATATATATTTCTCCACATGGAAAAATCTCAAGATTCAAGTTCACTTTATAAAGGTCTTGGGCCACTCTTTATATTGACCAATTGGCCTTTTTGATTGAACCCTAGTGAGTCTTAGCATGATATGAGCCCAGGTCATGGGTTAGAAACTCATTGTCACCCATTTAAAAGCATCAAAACTGTCCGCATGCAAGATTCGAAAACAATCCCCTTGCACGTGAAGGAGCATGTTAATACAATAAATAAATTCACTAATATTCTCTCTACAAGTTTAAACTTTTAGATAAGGTGATAACTCTAACAAGATGTGAGTTTTTGATTTTGATAGAGATGTAGTTTCCTGGGGTTTAACCAAAATATCTAAGAAACAATAAAGCTTTGGGATTCAAGTTTGTATGGCTAAAGGGAAATTCTGGGATGATAACTCATCCCATTACTTGCTAACTCGTAAGATGGCAAAACACTTTTCAAATCTTTATCCTTGTCTCATTCTTTATCTACTCTTTGTGATGTTCCCATTTCTAGCTTCTAGTTTAGAGGCATTTCTATCTCTTGGAGTTTCCTTTTCTTCCCAGACCTTAATGATAGTGAAGATAAAGATCTCTTACTATACTTGATTACTTCCTTTAAGCTTGTTAAGAATCCTGAGGCTCGATCATAAAACCAACTGGTCAGTATGAGGAGTGGCCTAGGGTCTTATATGACAATTCTAAATTTTGAGATTTTTCAATATGGAAAGTCTTTATATATTATAACATCCCCTCACGTGTGACCCAGAATAGTGTCACGTGTGACCCAGAATAGTGCCTGTACCACTTTGATGACTGGATTCGGTTGGTTGACAACTGGGACTGCAAGGATGGGCCACTACGTGAATGGATTTTGATGACTGGATTCGAATGGTCAGCGACTTGGACCGCAGGGGTGGGTCACCATGTGACTGGATTTTGATGTGTGGATGTGCAGTATGAACGAACTTGACAGGTCACACATGGACATGAGCGCAGCGCTAGAACTCGACCAAAAGCCCAGCTATAATACCATGTTAAGAATCCTGATGTTCCGTCATAAGAACCAATTGGTCAATATGAGGAGTGGCCTAGGACCTTATATGGTGATTTTAAATCTTGAGTTTTTCTGATGTGGGAAGTCTTTATATATTGTGACAAAGCTGTCTATCTCTCTTAATCAGATGATTTGGACTTTGGATGGATTTGGTATACATTCTTGCCAATCCATTTCTATTACATAATTTTCTATGTAGATCCATTATCTTTTCCACTGGCCTTTTTCATTTGGAAGTCTAAAACTCCCTCTAGTTGAAGCGCTTTCATGTGGTGTTTGGTCCTTAAGAAGTTTAGATTTGATTTGTTACAATTAAGCATACCTCACAAGGCCTTATGTCTGGTGATAAATTATGTGTAGATTAAGTAGTGAAATAGATTCCCTTTTAGTTTTACGTTTGTAACTGGAAAATATCATGTTCTTCCAGGTATTTTGAATAATTTCCCTGTGGAAGTTTAAGGGCTTTGAGGTAGTAAGGACTAAGAGAGTTGTTTTGGGAAATGCTTTATTGGTAGAGCTACAGTCTTAAATATCGTACTAATTCGGGTTTCTAGAGAAGAGACCGTAAGAAAGAGAGGTTAAAGAAAAGGTTGTGGAGAGGTATCCAGACCCTACAAAAAACCCATATTTACATTAGAAGAGAAGGTACGAATAAAGTACAAAAATACCTTAGGTAACAAGTTGAACAATTGATATAACTAAATCAATTAATCCTAATAACACTTAACAGGTGGAAAAGTGTTTTATTTGGATTGAAAGGGACAACAAAACTTTGCTAGGTCAGTATCTTTCACTATTGCACTTGGGATGGGATGGTGTTCTTCTCTCCTTTTTGGACAAAAGATAGAGAATCTTTTTGGGGTATGTCTTTTATGGACTTACCACACAGATGTAGTTCTTTGTTCAACTAGATTTACAGCTTTTACTTGACTTCCCACTTCTGTACTCCATGTCCTCCTATTCATACGTTTTTTCCCTTGTTAAAGACTTTCTTTTTATCTGAAAAGAACTTCTGAAGAAAAACATTTGTGTCATTTAATCGAAAAACCTTCCAATTACTTGATAACTTCTCTTTTGCATTTTCATCTTTGACTATCATGTATTACAATAATTATTGGTTGTTTTTCTATTTCTGCATCCATAACAACTCGGTGTCTTAAGCTGTGGGTTATTTCATATTCTTTTTGCAGGTCGTCTTTGATCATGACGGTATGACTCTTTACTTTTATTTTTCTTGTTGTTGGCAACAGTTTGTCCTTTTCTATAAAAGAATAACGGTAGCCTTGCTAATATTTAATTTCCTCACGCGTTATATTGGTCACTTCCTCATAATGTCAATGGTATTTAGATGTGTCTTTTACATGCATCAGAACTTACTACAGCTCCATGAAGCAATGGGTTTTTTTCCTTGTTAGTTTTATCTTTGTGTCTCTCTGATTTTTTTTTTTTTGGATTCCTATTTCCTAGATGTCCAAAGTATCTTAACTTGATGGATTGCTTATGGCAATATTATAAACCCTATTGGAAATAAAGAACTAGTTGTAAGAAACAAGAAAATATTTGTGGATACTTTCTTACTGTCTGCTAGAAGTTATCTGAGATATAATGCCCATGCTTTTTTTCCCTTTTTCATTTTCTTTTTGTTTTATTTTGGAATTGTTCAATGTAATAGCTTTATGTATACCATCTTTCTCCACATTAGAGAGGGACCTTACTTTTTGCCTTTTATGGTAATATAAATATATCAGATACCTTTGCCTTTTCCTCAATTTCACATGGTATAAAGTCGACAAAATTAAACCCACCCATCTCTAAGACATCTTTTCCTATTTTCCCTCAAAAACCATCCCTTTTTCTAATTCACCACCTTCCCACCCATGGCGACCAGTGCCAACCCTCCACTTGCCCCTCTTTCCCCAAGCTTTGGCATGCCCTTCCTAATGCTGTCGATCACTTGCTGCTGTTGGAAACCACCGGAACTAGCTCACTAGATTTCACTTCATCTTCAACATTAGATTTGAGCAAATTAAGGTTTCTAATCACGATTTCAACCACATTAGACCAGCTACAACCAATCTCACTTCAGAGTTGACCTTTTTTGTCGTTATTCCTGGCTGTGCGGCCATACACACCACTAGCCACCAGCATGTGGTCTCACGCATTGCCTCTAAAGCATCCATCAACCACCACTTTTTCTAGCATGATCGCTGAAATTTGCCTAGTTCAATTTCTACCTTTATTTTTGTCAAATTCCTTCTTCAATATTGTCTTTTTCCATTATACCTTTGTTTTCGTCAAATTCCTTTAAGACTTAAATCTTTTCTGATTGTTCTTTTGAGTAGGATTAATTGTATAATGCAGGTTAATACACAATCTTTTTTGTTTCTTGATAGACTCAACTAAAGATGGAAACTCTTAAACCTATGTCTTCTAATAACACTATTAGCAAATCAAGTCCTTCTACAGTAGTTCCCTCCTTCTCAATCATTCCTACCATTACAAGGAAGAAATTGGATGGTAACAACTATTCCAACTGGTCTATTGTAGTAGAAATTTGGTTTCTTAGCTAGGGTCGCGAGGACCCCTTGACCTTTGATCCTCTTTATGACTAGGTTGATACTTGTACTTGGCATCATGTGGATGCTCAATTGGTGAATTTACTTTGGCAGGCCTTGGAGCCACTATTGTTGAGGGGTTTTCGTCAATTTGGACTTCTAAATCTATTTGTGCTATTGCTTAGATTCTGTACTCCAATTAGGCGACTAGGGCTTATGATGTTTGTCTCAGACATGTTGGGGAGACAATTTTCGAATATGGGTTTAAAATCAAGTCTAGCGTAGAATGCTTGAGTCTCGAGACTTGTTCCCTACTAGCACGATCTAAAGAAAATTAAGCAACAATAAGATCCCCTATGTCTTATATGCTTGAATATATAAGACGGGTGACTCCCATTGGATTACTTTGGCCTTCTTCTCAAGGCTAAACAAAAAGTACTTTTGGTGTGGCATATCATTATATCAAGATTGGAGAAGAGATTGGTAGCATACAAGAGATGTTTCCCTTCCAGAGGAGGAAGAGTTCCTTATTCATCATGCACTTTCTAATCTTCTGCTGTACTTAATGTATTTGTTCCCATCCCAACTCTAGTAGCAAAGAAGTTGGAGGAAATTCAAAAGGCTATCCTGTAGGGACAAATGGGACTTGACTTTAAATATCATCTTGCTAGGTATGGGTGGTCAAACAACCAATTACCAAGGATGCGTTTGACATGGGTGGTCAAGTTGCTTCTTGTACATAATAAAACTTTTCTTGGCAAATAGTTGTGGAGATTTATGATGGAAATCGATGGACTTGGAAGGAATTGATTGTTGTGAAGTTTGGGAATCTCATAATAGGTGGACGTCAGAGGATAACAAATCAACTCATGGAGTTGTTCTTGGAGAAAATTGCTAAAGATTGGACAGTTGATATAGATAGTATTGGAATTGGAATATATATTCTGTTCCTCTCACATAGAAAAATCACTAAGTTTCAAGCTTGCCACATAAGGTTGTGAGTCACTCCTATTAACCATTGGTTTTGGAGATGGAATGTCAGTTACTCTTAACATAGTAGCAAAGCTGGGTTTTGGTCCACTTTTCTCACATTGTCTGTGTGTGATCAATCTTTGGCTACTTGGGTTGTGTGAGCTCTTGGTTCTTAGTTCTTAATTTTCAATTCTTGTTATGGGGTCTCTGGCTATTTAGCTCATTTGAGCTTGATCTTGTTCTTGGTTCTCAATACTTGTTGTGGGTCACACGTCTTTGGGGGGTGGGGGTGGGTGTTGGAATATACATTTCATTTCTCTCACATAGAAAATTCACAAGTTTCCAGCTTGCCATAGAGGGTGGAAAAGGATATTGATTTCTGTTATTCACAACTTTTGTGTACATATTAGGTATTTATAGTGGGAGATAACCAACTCTCCCTCCAAGTATCTATTACATGTGCTAAAGTGGCTGTAACTAACCAGCTCATACTAACACAGTATAGTAACAAAAAGCTAAGTAAATAACTTCCTAGACTATAACCATATAAGGTTTTGGGCCATGCATCCCATTAGCCAATTAGTTTCTGATATGGAACTTTAATAGTTCTTAACAGCTAGAATACACTATTGTTTAGATAACTTAATGGACATGATGTACATATTCTGGGTGTTGCACCCCCTCGGTGCTTGTTGATTCTTTACTTCTCAAAAAAAAAAAAAAAAAAAAAAAAGAAGAAAAAGAAAGAACAGAAAAAAGGTCTTTGGTCTATTGAATTAATATAACTTGTTCAAGAGCTTTTCATGTTGTTATTTAATTTGGTGAACAATTGTAGATTAAGTTTTCATTTGTTATTTAATTTGAAAACTTGAGATTAAGTTTTCATATATACCATTCTCCCATGGCACTTCTATTCTATTGCTCCTAGAAAGTGGATTACAAAAACCTGATGATTTGGGTTTTAGAAGGTAATGTGTGCAATATAAATTTTCCGTTTGTTGGAAAAAACTTGTGCATAATTGTTTGTTTCTTTGAGTGCAGTGCTTAAACCAACTCCTTTAGTGAAATAAATTCCTTCTTTGCAGGAGTGCCATTTGGTCAGACGCATTATTCATCAAAACAAGGATTTGTTGCCAAAGGTAAAGAGTTACTCTTTTCTCTGCTCTTTTGAACTTGTCCAATGTTTGAAGAGTTGCAATCGAGGGTGTAACTTGAGAGTATAAAAGAGTATATGTAATGTTGGATTATCATGATTGGCACTTCTGATGATAGATGTGGAATCTTCGATGCCAATAGAATTGAGTATGGTTTCAGGCACTGATAAAGTTTGCCAGAATTGCCTTTTTAATCCTATTAATCAGTCAGTCATCCTTAAATTACTGAATGATTAGCCAGAGAAAGTCCTTAATGAATTGTTCTTTTATATATGTACACACACACACACACACACACACACATATCTTTGTAGATACATAAATGCATACATACATACATACATTTCAAAAAGCATTATTGTGCCAGGCATGCCTTCTTATTATGTTAACTAGCAATGTCACAATAGTTTTGACTTTGTAGTTGGATTAAAAGATAATGCTGATTTTCTTTTGTTGTTGGCAGCATTATCTGTGAGTTCAAATATTTGCTTGTTATTAACTATTCTGTTTGCTTTCTCTTTTTCTCCAACTTTGGTTCATAAATTATGTTGTTTGAACTTGAAATTTATGCTTCAAAAGAACAATAAATGGAAAATAAAGATGAGAACCACCAGTAAAAAGAGAACCTCTGGTTATTTCAGGCCCCATGACATTTGACTCCAATTAATGATGTGGTATTGTTAAAGGTTTTATATTACTTCTGTGCTGGCTCTTTGATCTTATTTTTCTGTTTCATAGGATACTTGTTTATAGATGAAAACCATGGTTCTTTGCAAATTTTCTTCGTTGGCTAGATCTGTCTAAATTTGATGGAGCCAATTTGAGTGTTGGAGTAGGTGCTTGAAGCTAATATTGCAGCTTTGACGTGAAATGTTTTTACGATCAATAAATTCAAAGCAAGACAGGGAACTTGTTACTGTTACAGTGATCCCACATTTTGAAGGATGTATTTGATAAACAAGTTTCTCTGATTTTTTAGGCTCTTCTGTTTGCAGGAAAGTATTTTCCTAGTCAACTGATTTTCAGTCAATAGAATAAGAGGGTGTTTGGTTTGGCCTTTTTTTGGTCAAACCCGCTTAAGACCTAATTTAAGTTAATAGAAGTGTGTGTTTTAATAAAAAAATATATATTTTTTTAAGTGGCTTTAAGTAAAAAATAAAAAGCTTCCCATTCTTAGCTTTTGCTTTTTATGGCTTATGTACTCAATAAAGAAGCAAGTTTGACCAAATTATTTACTATTTTATCCTTATTTTTTTACTTTTGTTGCTAAAATATTTCAATTCTTTTATCTTATACCTACCTTTTAAATTCTATTTTTATGTCATTGGTAGTTGTTTTAACAATATATAAGTTACTTTTCAACCCACTTTACCAAACATGTAAATACTTTTGTAGCCCAACTTATTCAAACACGTAACTAACTACTTAAGTCGAGAATTAAAAAAAGCCACTTAAAGCCAAAAGTACTTTAAGTAGCTTTTTGATAAGCCAATTCAAACGTCCTCTCAATAATCTTTTTTTTTTTTTTTAATATATATATAGATGGAGGAGGAGGAGGAGAAGGGGATAAAAAAGAAAACAAAAATATAATATATATGGGAAAAACATAGATTTTTGTAAACAATGTGCTTTGTAATAATTAAATGCATTTTCTTTGTAAAGATCTTCTGTTGAAATTGTTTTCCTGTTTGGCAACCAAATACCAATAGATATTCTATTTCGCAGATGAATATTTTCCCCTGATGTTTCCCACGGCAAGTCTTTTTCCTGCAAACAAATGGACCCTTAAGTTATTCTTTTCCATGTTGTCTTACACTTTATTGGTTCATGTGTTTGTTGGTCTCTTCTTCATCTTGTTATGAAGTGTGACTTTGAGAATTTTCTTTTTATGACTGATTCATATGGTCCATATGTTTCAACCAAAAGGAAAAGTTGGTTCGTGTATAAAATTGATATGTTCCTTATCTTGCTGAACCACATTCCTACAAGGTGGCATGTCAAATGTGTGATAAGTGCTGCTTAGCTATCTTGTATGTAAATTAATAGGTGGTGATCATCCCTCTTTTCACCGTTGGTTGTATCCATATTGTGTCACACCTTATTTTCTAAAGTAGCAGATATTTGGAGAACATAACAAAAAAGGAGAATTAAGGAGCTCAATTTCAAAGCTGAAATTTGCCAAGAAATCCTATAGATAATAAACACTAAGAGAGGCAATAAAAATATTAATGAATAACTTCTGGAAAAGGTTCCCTAACAATGAAAGCTTTCACCCCTATATATAGGCTACTTTAGGAATCCGAACCTAAATAGGAAGCAAAAACTAAATAGGAAACTAAAACTAAATAAGATTTGGTTCTACCAATCCTTTCCATATCAAAATAGGTAATAAACTAATCCTAATGTAACTAGGACTTAATAAAAAAATAACAAATAACAAATCCTAAACCCTAACCAATTTTAATTACTAACTAAAATAATAAAATTCTTGGCTGCATGTTTCAAAATTCATATGCTCTTGTGTATGTTTGTATGACATCAATTTCACTTGTAGTATACCTTATCTAGAGAAAGTTAAGCTCTTAAACAGACAATGAGACTCGAAATTTTCTCTAGAGACACGTGACATTTTCTGCTCTGGTTTGCATGCTAATCCTCATAGTGAATTTTGATGGGGCTGTGAGTGGAGGCACTGCTTGACCTATTTGGAGTTTCTGAACAACAGAGAAGTATTTATATTTATCCTCTAAATTCCAAGATTCCTGCTAAAATTGATAGTTTTACGAAGAACACCTTTTGTCTTAACTAATGATGCATGTGTACCAATTAATTTCTTTCTACTTTGCTCTCTTCTTCTTTCTACCACCAGTTCCATTGAATTATTCGATGATTATTGCGTCACGAAAGCAATTATGTTATCCGTGGTGACCTTAATTGAGACATTTGGTTCTAGGTTCAATAACCTAGTTATCCTACTGTAGCTGATATATTTGCCTTCCTATCATGGTTTTGGTGGAGATATGTTTGAGATTTCACCAAATTCTAATCAATGGACAATATGATGTGGTTTGTCAAATCTTGTACAGGCCTGAATTTCCGTCACGAGATTTACCCGTTGTACAAAAGCAATCGTCCTCCTACACCTGATACAATAGTTCAGGGACTTCAATACTTAAAGGCGGCCATCAGGGCAATGTCCATCAAAGTCATTGAGGTAAAAACTAATTATGGTACTGGTTCAGGGTTAAGTACAATCGGTATATAGTTATTTCAATTAGTTGGGATACTTTGATGCAGGTGCCAGGTGTTGAAGCTGATGATGTTATAGGGACCTTGGCTGTAAAGAGTGTTGATGCTGGGTTTAAGGTAGTTCTTTGAGCTGTGATTTTTCAATGCCATCAGATAATTGTCTTGGTATTGAACTGGTGTTTTGGCAATTTTAATAAGTAAATGATGAAGCCTACATGCTTAGGTGATGGTGACCGGTTCACTACATGCTGTTTTCACCTGTTCTTAATTCTTTAAACATAAGATGTTCTTTGATTGAACTTTTTAATTGAGAAACAATCGGAAAGTGTTGGATATACTACTGTGCAAACATTTTGGAGAACAATAATTAAAATGCAATTTCTAGGAAATAGTTTGCAAATTAATCTCCAATTATTGACAAGTGTGGCTTGCAATATCTATTACAGGTGCGAGTTGTCTCCCCAGACAAAGATTTCTTTCAGATTCTGTCTCCTTCATTGCGTCTTTTGCGATATGCTCCTCGTGGATTTGAGTTAGTGTCACTTTCAATCTTCCCAATTACGCTATTCTGGAATTTCTAATCTTTCAGAATCTATCTGCTTCATTGCATCTCGTGCGATATGCTTCTCATGGATTTGAGTTAGTATCAGTTTCAAATTTTCCAAATTACACTATCTTGAATTTCGTTTGCTATTTAATCCTTCTTTGTTCCTTAACAGATCTCAGTGATCATCATTCCTTTTGATCTTTTGTTTTAAATACTTTCTATACAAGTGGGTTGTATTGGCTTTCCTACTTAAACTCAAGTAAGGCTGAAGCTAGATCTATGGTAATTGATTGGGACATTTGAAAATCAGGGCTGAAGATAACCATAGAAAATTATAGGATTTAAGATCTGAGAACATTAGAAGTTATTTTAAACTAATAACTTCCAATATGTGGAGTATTTATCATTTCTTGAGGATGTTGGTCTAACTATGCTCTGCTTTCTCAAGTTTTTAGAAACTCTAAAATATCTATCACACGTTCTGACTTCAACTTACCATCTAAATTTATAAATCTATTTAATTTGCCATCTCTGCACTTGAACAAACTTAATGACAAAGGTGTTTATTACCATATGGTGCTCGAATAACTTCTTACTTATTCAGACTATAAGTTGACATCAAACATGAAATTAGTTTTGTTTGGTTCAAGTAACCTTAATAACTCCTGTATATAATGTCTGATGAACAATAAGTGCCAATTATTCTTTTCTTTTTCCCCTCTGATTTTCCATTGAAAAATTAAAGATGGGATTGATATAGACCAAGCCTTGTCCCACTAAGTAGGTTTGTCTATATAGACATGTCAACAACACCACTAGGTTCTTTTGAAGGCTCTCTAATAGGAGCCTTGGCAAGTCTCCTTTATTCGTAGGTCTTGTCTTCAATTGGTGAGGTTCCTACTTTTACTTTTCCTCAAATAACACAATTTTGGATTCTGTGCTTCTTGCTACTACACTAATCACCATCTCTTCATTCTTATCTCAGTCACTGTGGCTGCCATTTACTAACCATTTTGGTACTTCACCAACTAACATTTACATTTGTTACCATGTCATGAAGCTAGTCTTATAGTTGTCTTTTAATAATTCCAGTTTAACTTTGTGGTATACTTCGGTCACACCGGAGATTGGATTCAAATAAAAATTAAGACGCAATTTGAATAGTATGATTCTTCAGAGGTTGGCAATATGTGAATGGTAAACTCTTGGCAAAAGATGTGGAAAATCTTTATGGCCTGCTTGTTGTTTTGTCATGTTTTTGTGTTTTTTCTGCTTTTATGCATTCTCCTTTGCCTTTGCCTTGGATATGTTGTAATGAGCTAAGTTGTGTCATCTAGGCAAGATTGATTAAGGAAGAGAGTTTACAAAGCAGAGAAAGGCAGAACAAAGGAAATTACATGAGTTTTGTAGTAGTGAAAGTACATTCTTCACCCTGCTGCTCCTTTTGGGTTCTGATCTAGCTGGATAATCTCTTATTGGTCTACCATTAGATGGGCTTGTTATCCCCAGATTTTTGTGAATAGCTTGGCTCATTACGTATATCTCGTGTAGGACACATATTGAACAATCCACGTGTACATGATATGTGAATTTGGGGCTCCTATTTCTTTCTTCTCCTCTTTTATTTTCTTGATCCAGGGGGAGGGGTATTTCTTGAAATGCTGTTGTTAATTAAGATGTAGAGGAAGCATATATGTGCAGGCTGGAAGCAAGAGCCAAGTTATTGCATACGTAATGCCCAGTATGCTTGCTTCAGCTCTATCAAATGTTCCCTTGATGTCAAACCGTGTAGGGATATTTTATTAAGATGGTCTCTGTACCTAATATAGAAGAAAGAAACAGGCCACGAGTGAGAACTGCTATTTGTCTTTTTCAGGGTGTCTGGTTGACAAAAAATTAAAAATCTTTTGAAGGGTTTGTGATGTCCAAAACAAGCCTAAACTATCTATCCCTTTAATTCTTGTTCACTATAAAAATCAACCTATAAGTCATTAGTATTTACCATAGTTTCAGGAAACATATAGATGGTTCAAGTATAAGTGCTGTATGCACTTATTACAGCCTGCAGGGGGCTTCAGTAATGAAATTGTTATGTTTTGTCAGAATTTGAAATTTAATAAAGGAAGCTCATAACCTTAGATTTATTATGTTAGTTTGATATTCTCTAATAAGACTTATGCCTCTTAAGTTTTCTTCTTTATCATCTTTTCCCTTGATTTTGTGTTTTTGTTGCTTTTCAGGATGGTCTCATTTGGAATGGAGGAATTTGCTGAAAGGTATGGAGCATTGAGACCTTCCCAGTTTGTGGACGTGATCTCGCTTGCAGGTGACAGCTCCGACAATATACCAGGTTCTTTTGTGACTTATCTCAGTTAAAAGAATTTTCCCAAAGAAAAAATTATATGATGGCAATTAATGAATCTACATATAGTTTAGAATTTCTGTTCTGCTCAACTGCATTAGCTTTATGATTTTCCTTATTTCGTCCTTTGTACTTGAAATAGCTTTTCCTAGTTCAATTATCTTTCTTGCTGTCCACGTTAGATGCTTTAAGGTTCTACTGTTGTTCCTTAGCATGATTCAATATTTTCATCTGTTTGGTGTTTTCTCGGCATGAATGATCTTTGCTGCATGTGACTCCTGGGGCCAGAAAGCATGGGTATCTTTAAGCAGAGTAATAAACATTTACTCCTTTTCAGATTGGGTATTCACGACTGACTTTGTTGTTGTCATGTGCGTAAGTTTAGTATATATTATTAAGAAAAATGAGGTTTAGAATAGGACATGCTACTCTTTAAATTTTAAAAATTATAAGGGGAACCTTGCGCAATGGTTTGTTATGTAGCTTATTACTCTAACTAGGGCTGAGCATGAGATACGGGATTTCTGTACAGGAGAATTATCCTGTCTTGAAAAAATCCCGATTGTTTTACTAATATCCCATCCCATACTTCAAACTTTGGAACATGATAGGATACGCCTTATATATATATATATATATATATATATATGATTGTCTGAAGCATGAACAGAATCGCCTTTGTTCTGAAGGCCTAGCGAGTTCCTTTTTTTTTTCAAAATACGGTCCTAGATATCTATATAAGCATTTCTAGTCATTTGAGTCAGGTCGCAAATTATACCATACACCCACCCCTTGGTACACCCAACACACATGGTACACCTAGACATATAATAGACACGCCCTATTAAAAAAAAAAAATCTCACAACATGCTCTTTGCACAATAGTCGTCAGCATCATACCTCTTCGTCCCCTTCATAGAACCTCACACATCACTCTCAGCCCTCACACGCACAACACAACTCACATAGCCCTCATACATGCATAGAATTAACCATTACACACACACACCCCATTACACGCAGCATTTTGGTGACGGAAGTTGCCGTTGAGGAGCTTGAAGATAGCATTAATGGTGGACATTGGTTGGAGCATCTAAACGCCATGTGGAAGGTACCATTTGAACGACGATGGAGTAGGGAAGCTTCCTGTGTTGAAGGCACGAGCTCTCATGGTTGGAAGAAGCGTCAACGTGTTGATGAAAATGGTGGGACAGTGAGGTAATGGAGGTGATATTTGGTGTAGCCAAATTTGACGTGTAAGGTGCCATTAAAACTGTGATGACAAGGAGAAGTTGTTGGTGGTGGTGGCGTGGCAAGAGGATGCCTGAATCGGCACCGGTGAAGAGAAAAAGGTGGCAGCTGCGGTGGTTGATAGTGGACGGTGGTTTTGCAACGACACAACGATTGGAGTGTGGGTTCCCAGTCGGTGCGCGACGGGGACTATAACAATAAAGTTCGGCCATTGACAAGCTGGTTAGATCATCAATGAGATGTGGGTCGAGTTACATGCGAGATTGGGTTGTTTGGTTGGTTCTTTTTGTTTTAAGGCAATGAAATCTCCTTCAGACATGAAAAAAAAAAAAGAAATATCGTGTTGTTTCCCCAGGAAGAATATATATAGTGTTGCTGGTGAACATTTCGATTAAAAGTTTTGAACATAAAGAATTAAAATTGTCTACGTGTAATATAAAATTTATAAATAATTAAAAGTTGTACACATGTAATATAAAAATTGTGAACATATAAAATAAAAATTATGAACATGTAATATAAAGATCACAATATATAAAAATTGGAACATTTCGGCCAAAATTGTGAACGTGCGTTTATAGGTGTGAACGTATTGGTTAAAGGTTGTTAACATATAATGTAAACCTTTGAACATATAGGGCAAGAGTGGTGAATGTATAAAAATTGTGAATGTGTGAATGTATAAAATTTGTGAATATGTAATATAAAGATTGTGAACATGTCTTTTATCAGTTGTCAATATATAAGGTAAAACTTTTTAATATATAGCGTAAGAGTGGTGAACGTATAAAAATTGTGACTATGTAGTATAAAACTTATGAACCTATAAAAAATATATATATATATATTTTATTTTCTGAAATTTAAAAATTTAACGTGAAAGAAAATGAAATTAAAATTGTTAAACGTTTCTTCCCTTTTCTCTCTCTTCTTTCTCTGCTTTCCTTTGTTGCTTCTTCATCTTTATTTTTTCCCCCTCTCTTTTCCTTTTGCTCAAAAGCACATCATCCTTTAGTTTAGATGAAGATTAGATTTCGTATAAAGACCATCTCATTCATAGATCTAGTTGCATGACAATAAATCACATTCACAAATCTATTACAACTCGAAGGATCAACAGTCAACTCCTATGATGTTGTTGTCTTCTACCTTTGCTAACAGGAAGCTCATTCCACCTTTATATTTCAAACTTTGTCTCTTTTTTTTCCTCAGCTTTACTCACCGTACTTGTTCAAATTTCTTTTTTTTTTTGGGTGGAGCATGTGTAAGATGCGTTGGGGGTGTATGTTGCTCTGTCAGTGCACCATATTTGAGGAGTGTGGTATCCGTACTAGAGTCAGGTATTATATTCTTTAATATTTTTGGGCTTGTACCCTCTTGCTCCCCCCCCCCCCCCCCCCCCAAAACACACATACACACACAAAAGGAAAAATGATTAGTAGGTCTTTTTTCTTTTTGTATCAGAATTCAATCGAAATTTCTCCATTTATTGGAATCTGTAACTTCAATGAAATTGGAATAGTTCCCCCTTGCCTTGATGGTCAATTTTGTACTTTTGGAAAGTGGATGTTTGATAATGAACATTCCGAAAATGTAAAATGGACATTAATTTTGTGAGAGAAGTTGTATGATAAACAATCAGTTGATGCCTCTAACATTATATGGTCTACCATCATTCCAGATACCAAGGGTTCTATGTAATTGATAGCTGTGTCTTTAGATTTTTTCATGTTATCCTTGGGAAGTTTAACTATGTCAAGTGCCATTTTGGTTTAAATTATGCAGACATCCTTTGATACTTCGGATAATATATTATGATTGAAGTTGTTGTGGAAAGGATGTATAGATAGTAGTGATTTTAGGAGATTCCTTTTATAGCAGATTGTATCCCTAGAATTAAGCCTATATAAGCTAAGTTTCTCTTCTATTAGGATATACCATAAATCACGGGATCTGATTCAGTCCCATAAATCATGAGATCTGATTACCTTTTTCAATTGCTACAGTTGTATATATTCTGTTGTAATGTTTAGATTGAGTAACAATTTCTCTTTTTGATTTACAACAGTTATTGTAACTTAAGTGCTTGATTTGGATACTTATCAAATAGCCACAAAATGGTTTTCATCATAAAAAGAATTATTTCTTGTAAACTTATATGGATGTGCAAGGCAAAGTTTGGAACTTTGAACTTTTCTATGTCTATTTTTAGTATTGCCTTCATATAGGTTACCCAGACTTTGGAATAGGTATTGCCTCCGTCTAGTTAGACTGTGGGCGCAAGTGTCTGATAATGATACAAGATCGAGCAGGGGACACATAAATTGTCAAAATTTAGGGTCTTGTGACTCAATCAAAAAAGTGCTTTGATTTTAGACTTGATACAAGAACACAATATTGTAAAATTATCAAAATGATATATAGACATTTCAAATTGACAACTAAGAAGAAGCTGGATACACGTGTATGTGTAATGTATGTGTATACACATACACGTGTATGTATGTGTATACATATATACATATAAAGCTGAACATGAGATGGGATGGTTCGGGATTTCAGTTAATCCCTATCAAATCCCAAAATTTTGAGATATGAATTTTCTTTGTCCTATTCTTGTCCCAAAATATTTGCGTCCCGTCCCATCGTGTCTCAAATGTTTTAGGGATTTTGGGACGGGATTCAGGATGAAATTTTGCATTCAAAATAAACAACAATAAAGTAGCAAAGTCAAAATTTAAAATCATCATTAATGTAAATTAGAAAAATCTGTTTCATCACGCAACAATAACACGAACAATTCCTCCTAAGTGGGGCATCACAGCAACCTTAGCAGCAACTAGGAACTCAATTCCTAGAATCACGTCAAAGTCATCTATTGGTATTGCCATCGACCCGCATTGCCCAGACCATGGACCAACCTTGAACTCAACACTTGCAGTGTCTTGAATTGGTTTTGCATTTGAATTCACTGCCTCTACCTTGCTACGCTATGGAGACAAGCTCAATCCAAGGGACTTCACAACTCTGTCTGCAATGAAATTATGGGTAGCACCTGTGTCCATCATAGCTATAATTTCCTTGCCATTCACCAAGTCTTCACACACATAAGGCCTTTCTGTGTCGGAGATTTCTTTGCATGGATAGCAATCAAAAGTTGCAATGGATTCATTCGAGAGGGGCAAGGGTCTTGCTCATGATCAGATCCCATCGTCAAGGCACTCAGCTTCTCCTTTTCGGGACATTCACCATGAGTTGAGAAGAGGACGACTTACAGTTTTAGGAGTCTCCAGACTTCTTCTTTTTATAGTCAGATTTCCCACCGAATTTGGTATTGTCCTTGCTCTTTTATCCTTGCTTTTTAATCCTTGCTAGAATTGTTAGACTTCTTTGAGCCAGGGCAACCAATCACTTTGAAATCCACCAAAAGGTCAGCTGCAACAATAGCCTAAGGCTAGTCTTTGACACCTTGCCTGCACAATTCTGCCTGCGCCAACCTTGAAGATTGGCCAGGAAGTTGAACAACTTATCTTCTTCCGACATATCTCGAACGTCCAACATTAAAGAGCTAAACTTTTTTGCCTCTCTTGCCAACCAAGAAGGGTTGCTAGGCAAAAATTGTTCCTTCAGTTCCTCCTTTAAATCATCCCACATGACTATCTTTGCACTTGCATCATGAGAGAGTCTAGTACGCCACCACAATTTTGCATCACCACAAAGGTACGTAGTAGTTATGGTCACTTAACTTTAGTTGCCTGAAAATATGCCTCCATATCTCAAAGAAATTCTCCCAACTCCTTAGCACTTCTGGCACCACTGAAAGGCTTTGGATCTAGCACTTTAATCTTCTTGAAAGAAGAGGGCATGCAGCTTCGACAGGGGCAACACTGCTGACTGTCCTCTTCAACACCGAAATATCATCCTTCAGATGCGACAATTTGGAGTCAAATGCATCAATTCGTACCTCATGGTCCTTACAAATTCCAGCCAACTTTGCATCTTTGTTGATTGTGTGCTCCAGCACCATAGTTTTCATGTGGAGGGAGAGTCCTTCACATCTTTAATTCCTCGTCACTTTTACTAAGGGATGTTTGCAAATTCTCCAAAGCAGAATGCAAATCCCTAATTTGTTCTCTTAAACCGCCTACACTTTGCAACTCTTGCACATATCTGTGAAGGCCAACCAACGGGCCCTTTGGAGGGTTTCCAAGAAGTTCTTCAACCTATCTTGTCCTCTGCAGCAAGGAGCCGTTCCTTTTTCTTAGTAGACGTTTGTGGAGGAGTCTGCGTAGAAGTTTATTTCTCCATCTTCCTGCTTTTGTCTGGTCAGGACCTTTTAACCTGGCTCTGATACCAAACCATCACAGAGTTTGAGGTTCACAAAAAAAAAACCAACGCCACAGGCTTTGTGACAGCTTAGTCAGCACCCGAACCAGTAAGCCAACGCACCAAGCACTCACACTTGTGTTTACACGCACAGAGTGTTTAGCACAGCCGAATTAAAGAGTCAATAAGCAAGCAGGGTCATTGTCTTGAAATCTAGAGGCACTACTTGTTGGGGACAAGATTTACTGTGACGACCGACAATGTAGCAAACACCTATTTCAAGACTCAAAAAAAGTCTTACTCTGAGCAAGCACGTTGGCAGGAATTTCTGAGGGAATTCAATTTTTGGTGAGTGCATAAGTCGAGCAGACACAATGATGTAGCCGATGCTCTGAGCCGAAAGTCTATTCAACAGTATGTAGCTGCATTGACTGTGATACAGACCGACTTCATTGATAAGATCAGGCAGGAATCCCAAGATGATGACCGATTTAAGAAGCTTTCCAAACAAGTAACTGAGGGTGTTGTTCGAATGTATTGGTTAGAAGATGGCCTGTTATCTGCTAAAGGTGGCAGAGTGTATGTCTCTAGCGGTGGGGGATTGAGAAGGCAGTTGTTGAGGGAAACCCCTTAATGGGCTGGTCATCTTGGAATTGATAGGATGTATGCATTGCTGTCCCGATGGTATTACTGGCCAAAAGTGGAAGATGTGGAAGCCTATATGAAAAATTGTTTTGTGTGCCAACAAGACAAGATTGAGAGGAAGAAAGAGGTAGGTTTATTGCAACCCTTGCCCGTCCCAGATCATCCATGCCAATCGGTTTCTATAGATTTCATTTATGGGTTCTTGCAGGTAAATGGAATGGCTTCTATATTTGTTGTGGTGGACAGGTTTTCAAAGAATGGTTATAGCTGCAGAACTGTTTTTAAATGTGATAAAATACTATGGTGTTCCTGAAGATATCATTAGTGACCGGGATACACGATTCACTGTTCGGTTTTCGACAGCTTTTCTAATATGATGGGCACTGAGCTGAAGTCCTTGACGGCAAATCATCCTCAGACAGATGATCAGACTGAGAGAATCAATGCTTTACTAAAGGAATATCTCAGGCACTTTGTTAACTAAAAGTAGAAATTAAAGATAAACAACTTAAGAAGGTTCAATAGATTCTTGATAAGTACAACTTTTTCTAGACATCAATTTCTACCATTAACAATATAATTTGCTTGGATGTTAGGATCATATATGATTTTTGCAACTGTAAGGAAAGAGATTCATGCATAAACAACTTAAACTTAAATACAATTTCTAATATACAAATGAAAAATAAAGAATAGAGTACCTGATTCAAAGGATTAGAATTGCTTTTAATACATACACACACACACACACACGTTATTTCATTTGGGACGGGATTTACACGACAGAACGAGATGGTTCGGGTTTCAGGATGGGATGGGATAGGAAGAGTATCCCTATCCTGTCCCAAAGTCTGAAGCTTGGGATATTATGGGACAAGATACTAAACAAACCGGAATTTTTAAATACAGGATAATATGTTATGGGATTTTGGTCTGATACGGAAATCCAGTATCCCTTGCTCAGCTATAATTGTATATGTAATGTTAAGACAAGAATATGAAACCTCAAAATTGCCCAAACAGGCCCTTTGACAAAGCACAGGAAACCTAATTCACAATTTAATAACTTCTCAAATTTGCATAGAGGTGTCTGGAAGTCGTGTATCTTTAGAAGTTTTGGAGTTTTGCCTCCCATGTCATGTCCCACGAACACCAGCACCTACCTGACAGATTAAGAGTCCAAGTGACATAGGTCTCCATTATCAAATTCTCTCAATCTTGCTTTGTAAAGAAAATCCACTGGTACGTACCTTGATTTGTAAAGCAAGCATTTTAAAGATAAAATATTTTTCTTAACCACATGAATGGAAGTCTTCAATGAATTTGGTCAGAATTTTGGCTTGAATGGCTAATTAAGTAAATTTTGCAATGGCTGAATTTGTGGTAGCTATTATCTGAAATAGTGACAAACTGTAATGAAGCAATTCTATTCCCTTACCTGACACGAAAATTTCATCTTGAAGGTCTAGTGAATATTTATGAGAATCAGTGTAAACAGTTTGGATTCAGCTCCTAGTGGTTGTAAATGAGTGCAATATTGCCCATCTAATCCAACGGTTCAGGTTTCTTAGACCTGTCTCATAAATCCCCCATCTTTAATAAATAAATGAACTCTTTTTATTTCAAAGACAATGGGGAGAAGGGCCCATATTAGGAACTTGCATTTGCATTTAGCTTGCTTGGTTGCATTTTGTTTGTTAGTTGGCCTGTCAACTATCCATGATCAGGAGAAAATAGGGGGTGTCTGGCTCCATGTCCCCCCTCTACTTTGTACTCAGCTTGCATTTAATAAGATTCTGTGGGAAAAGAACCTCCCCTTCCACCAGAAAAGAAAAAGAACCTCCATGTGACTGGGAGTAGGGAAACAGGAAGTAAGAACTTTCTACTGTTAAGTTGCTGAAAGACTACTTGGAAGAAAATTATTAAAAGGTTTCACTGAAAAGTTGTTAAAAGATTTCATCTTTCAATTGAAACACTTTTCATACATGTCTTGCGCAGAACTGATTCAATTTGGTTTCAAAGTGTACTTTCTTTCACATGACATGTATGGCATGGTTCTTTTGGAGTGGTGTGATGCAATTTATCACTGAAAATCAAGATTTGATGCTTATTGAATTCATTTATGTACTTTGTCTGTTTGTATATATACTTCTTATCTCAAAGCTTTTCATCATGGCCTACTCGTGTTTCACAGAATATTAAGTAAAAGAGCATATCAAGCTGTGCCTGGTCCATCATGTACATAATTTTACTGGTTTGGCCTCTAGTTTGGTACTTAATTGGATTAACGAGATTTCTTCTTCTTGTAATCCAGGAGTTGAAGGGATTGGAGATCTCCATGCTGTGCGTTTGATCACTGAATTTGGTATGTTTCTTTTGCATTTCTTTATTATCCAGCTCGTTTAGTTTTATTTTCTCCTTCCTGAGGAATAGTAAGGTGAAAGTACTCATTAAAAAACCAGACCCTCTATTCCCAATCTTTCTGCGGCCAGAAGCTACAGTAATCACTGTCAGCAAAACTTATCTAGAGCAGATTTTGAGTGGCTGGGGATAAGTCAGAAGCTTCGAATGGATGGAAGAAATAGGTCATGCTAGACTTGAGATACCAAGTACCTGCCTTTATCTCTAAAATCTTCTATTTGATACCCAACAATTAAATGTTTAATTGCAAAAATACGTGTTCTGTGACATCCCTCAACAACTTCACCAACTAGCCATTGAAGTAGGAAGCTGGTGAATAACTTAAAATACATTTGTCCTATTACAAGCTTTTGTTAGATTAGTCGAGAGGCTTCTTCAGTGTGAGTAAAGAAAAGTAGAGAGAAGATCTTTCTGTTTTTCATTTCTGTCACTTGAAATAATACATAAGAAGAGTATTTATAGGTACTCAAGTAACTAACATGTAACTGCCTTACTTGTACAACAAGTTGACTCTCTTGACTGTCAACTTGCCTAACTAACTAACAACTATAATACATAAAATATCTAATCTAAAAGCTACTAGAAGCTTCTGTGCTCATCCTTATCAGCCCCCCTCAAGCTGAGCTTGGGCTTGGATCAAGGGAAGCTTGCTCTTTAGGGTATCAAACTGATGCTGAGTCAACGCTTTAGTGAATAGATCTGCAACCTGTGGATGTGTGGAAATATAAGACAGTTGAAGAGCTTTTGAAACAACCTGTTCCTTAACAAAATGATAGTCAATCTCTATATGTTTGGTCCTGGCATGAAACACAGGATTAGTTGCCAGAGCCATTGCAGAGATATTATCACAGTGCAGAACAGGTGTAAAATCTGGAATAGATAGATCCTTAAGCAAATATGTAAGCCATCTAATCTCTGTTGCTGAATGAGCCATAGCCCTGTATTCTGCTTCTGTGGAAGATCTAGCCACTGTATGTTGTTTCTTTGACGACCCGGAAACAATATTAGGTCCTAAGTAGATTATATAGCCAGTGGTAGACTTCCTGTCTACTATATCTGAAGCCCAATCTGAGTCACTATAGCCTTGAAGATGAAGATTGCCTGCCTTGTATAAAAGACCTTGACCTAATGTTTCTTTTATAAACCTGAGAACCCTTTTTAGTGATGCAAAGTCTGCAACAGTTGGACTACGCATCTTTTGACAAAGAGAATTAATAGCATATTGAACATCTGGTCTATGATTGCAGAGCACCAACCAAACTCCTGAATTGAGTTTCATTAGCATAAGGAGTATGATCTGCAATTTTCAGAGTTGCTTTAGCTAAAGGAGTTTGCATAGGAGAGCAATCAGTCATTCTTGCTTGACTGAGAATTTGTTTTGCATACTTAGTTTGATGCAAAATTAGACCCTCAGAAGTATATTTCACTTCAATGCCTAAGAAATATGAAAGAGGTCCAAGATCCTTCATTGCAAATTGAGTACTCAATTTTGCAAGCAGAGTAGAGATGTAAGCATTATTACTTCCGGTGCCAATAATATCATCCACATAAACCAATAACAATGTAAAGTCTGTGGAAGTTTTGTGAATAAAAAGTGAAGTATCTGCAGAGCTAGAAGTGAACCCCAAAGTATACAGAAAGCTAGAAAACTTGTAATACTAAGCTCTAGGAGCTTGTTTCAACCCATAGAGTGACTTTTTAAGCTTGCAGACATATCCAGGCTTAGTAGAATCTTCAAATCCTTGAGGCTGAGACATATAAACCTCCTCATCCAGTGTGCCATGTAGAAAAGCATTAGATATATCTAGTTGTTTAAGAGGCCAATGATTGTGCAGAGCAAGACATATAACTGTCCTAATAGTAGGACTTTTGACTACAGGACTAAAGGTCTCTTGATAGTCAATTCCTTGTTCTTTGCAGATATCCTTTGGCTACCAATCTAGCCTTGTACCTAGCTACAGACCCATCTGCATGTGTCTTTATTTTGAACACCCATTTTGAACCAATTGCTTGTCTTCCCGAAGGCAAAGGAACTAAGTCCCAAGTTTCCTGAGCTTGTAATGCCTTGTATTCTTCTGCCATAGCTTGAACCCAACATTGATATTTAGAAGCCTCTTTGTATGTATTAGGCTCATGAGTTGTTGGAGTTGTAATCAAACTATGCAGTTGATACAGTGGAGGAGGTAAACAACCTGTTTTTGACCTTGTAAGCATGGGATGATTTGACATTGGAGCCATATTTTGAAAAGGCTCAGTGCATGATATTGAAGATGAAGACTGTGATGACTGAGATGAAGATATAGAATGAGAATGATGATGTGAGTGATCAGATGGATGATTAGATTGAGATTGTATAGAAGATGGTAAAGCACCACTTAAGGACTGAAAAGAGGAGCTAACTGGAGAAGTATGAGGTGCAGAAGATTGTATCTCTGCAGGATTGGTACTTGGAATTCTTGAGCTTAAGGATGAATCAGAAGATGGTAAAGAATGGAAATTATTAGATGCAGATGACAAAGAATTGAATATAGGTGGAAATTGAGGGGAAATGGCATCTGGACAAGATGAATGAAGTCTTGTAACTGAGAATTGATTAAGAGTGTCAGTGACAGCTGCAAACTTAGGATAGGGATAGATATGTTCATCAAACTTGACATGCCTAGATATATAGACTTTGTGAGTTTTTATATTTAGACACGTGTAGCCTTTTGTTTGTGGGCAGAACCCTATGAAAACACAGGGTTTTGATTTCAGCTCAAGCTTGTGTTTGGTGTAAGGTTTCAACCAAGGGTAACAAAGACAACCAAAAGACTTGAAATCTTGATAGTTAGGTTGAATAGAGTATAAAAGTTCATAAGAAGATTTATGATTAAGAACAGGAGTTGGAAGTCTATTAATTAAAAAATTGGACATAGCCAATGCTTCCAACCAAGAATTTGGAGGTAGATTACTTTGATGAAGCAAAGTCAAAGTAGTTTCAAGAAGATGCCAATGCTTTCTTTCTACTTTCCCATTTTGTTCTGGAGTATATGGACAACTAGTTTGATGCAAAACACCAACAGACTGCAAATAGGACTGAAATTGTTTATTTATAAACTCTGTCCCATTATCAGTTCTTAAGACTTGCAAGTGAGCCTTGAATTGAGTTTTGATCATTGCATGAAAGGTAAGAAATATAGAGAACACTTCTGATTTATTTTTCATTGGGTAAAGCCACACAAATCTTGTATAGTAATCAACAAAGGCTACATAGTATTTGAAACCTTGATTAGAAGGAACAGGGGCAGGACCCCATACATCAATATGCACTAATTGAAAAGGAACAGCAGAAACAGAAACAAAAACAAACAAATCAAATGGCAACTTGTGTGATTTTGCTAAAGAACATGATTCACATTGAATAGTGTTTGTAGGTAACCTAACACCTAGAATTTGAGACAAAGTTGCAGCTGCAGAAGAAGAAGGATGACCAAGTCTCTTGTGCCATAAGATCTCTGGAGAAATCTCTTTATTTTTGATGTTGGCAGTAAGAACTTAAACACCATTGCAGATTGATGGTGAGTTGTTGTTGGAAGACAGAGATAGGCAGACAGTACAATCCTCCTTTACTGGGGGCCTTGTACAGTGTAGAATGTGTGAGGTTGTCCAGAATGGCCATTTCCTTGGAATTAAAACAAATGGTGCAATTGTTGTCGTGTGAGTTTAGAAATAGAAGAGGAAGAAAGAGTTCCATCACCCATGCTTTGAATAGTTAAAGTTTGGCCATTACCAACTGCTACTGTGTCAGTACCACTATATGGTTGATGTGCCTAAGGGCCTGTTTGGATTGGCTTTTTTTTCAGAAAAAAACACTTTTTTCCTTGCTTTTTCCTGAAAAAGTTACATTAAGTTTGCAATAACTATTTGATTTGGTTTCCAAAAAAGTTGAAACTCTAGAAAAAGCTCAAGTACAGCTTTTTTTAAAAGCCAGAATTTTTAGTTTCTAAAAAAAAGCTGTTTTCAAAAGTTGTTAAAAAAAGCACTTTTGAAAATAGCCAATCCAAACGAGCCCTAATGCTGATTGAGATCATTTGTAACATGTGTGTTAGCTCCTGAGTCAAGAACCCACTGCTGCTCATTGGTGGAAGTTAATGAAGTCTTGAGTATTGTAGGCTTGCTTCCTAGCAGTAGGTTGAGGAGCATAGTTAATTTGATCAAATCTGTGCTAGCAATTAAGAGCAACATGATTTGCTTTTCCACAAATCTGATAGTACAGCTTGATTTGTGTTGAAGGAGATTGTGAGAACTGAGAGACAGTAGGTGGTGTTCTTGATATTTGTGATGAAGATGCATTAGAAACTAGTTGACTTGGAGGCCTAACCAGACCTCCTCTATTGTTGCCTCTGCCAGTCCTTCCTCCTCTATTTCCCGGAAAACCTCTACCTCTTGATTGACCTCCTCTAGGTTGTGAGTTAGAATACAGTGCAGTATGAACATTTTTGTCTAGAAGGATCAGTGACAGAAAGAGAACCTTCCATCTTCATATGGAGTTCCTCTAAAATGAGAAGTGAGGAAAGTTTTGAAACAGTGATTTGACTAAGTCTAACCCTTATGGAAGCCCTGAAGGAGTTATATTCTGAGGGTAAACCTCTCAGAATATACATGACACAATCTTCCTGAGATACAAACTCATTTACACTAGCTAGACCATCAATGATAGTTTTTACATGATCAAGATAAGCTTGCATTGTCATGGATCCCTTGGACAAATTAAGAAGTTGAACTTTAAGTTGGTAGATGTGTGTCCAACTAAGAGAACTAAGCCTCTGATGAAGAGCACTCCACACCTCAGCTACTGTTAGAAGATGAAAAACTTGAGAGTGCACAGCTGGAGTCATTGTAGTAAACAAGCATGATCTCGGATAATCATCTTGAACCATCCATTTATCATGAATTGGATTTCGAATGAGATTTGCCCTTTGCATCTTCAATTTCCATTGGAGGACAAGAAAGTTTACCAAGTACATGATCAAGAAGCTTTGAAGCTTGAAGAACACCTTGAACTTGTGACCTCTATAACACAAAATTAGTGTTTTCTAGTTTAAGATGAACTAGATTACCTATATTTTGAATAAATCGTTGAAGACCTGGAGAGATTTCCTCAGTTCCTGCTGGATTAAGAGCAACAGCCATGAGCAAAGTTGAATAGTATTGCGAAAAAGAGATGAGCTGGGCTTTTGAGAGGAAGAAACAAATCGAAGATTTGAATCGATAGAATGATGCGCCTAAAGGAGAAGATCCTTTGATCAAAGTTTGAAGAGATTTGAAAGCTTTTAGATGAAGCTTTAATGGAGTTCTCCAATGGCAAAACCCTAACACAGGAGAAGGAGACGAAGACTTATGAAGAGAGTCTTCTAAAAAAAATATCCAGGGATGTTTCCTAAGCTCTGATTACCATAAAGAAAAGTAGAGAGAAGATCTTTCTGTTTTTCATTTCTGTCACTTGAAATAATACATAAGAAGAGTATTTATAGGCACTCAAGTAACTAACATGTAACTGCATTACTTGTACAACAAGTTGACTCTCTTGACTGTCAACTTGCCTAACTAACTAACTAACAACTATAATACATAAAATATCTAATCTAAAAGCTACTAGAAGCTTCTGTGCTCATCCTTATTAGTGAGAAACCTCAATAATTACTTTCACAACCACAACCTCAATATATCCAATCGCCACTTAAACGGGCATTTCCATCCTCTTTTTCTTTATTTCAGTACTAATTTCAAGGAATGCTTTCAGACTCCAACACAGACATGCTTTTTCCACAATTCTAAGTGATAATAACTTGCCTTGACAATTGATCCTAAGTGGTTAATCTGATACATACTATTCATTACATGATCAGAATACTCTACTTCTCTCCAACTATTTAATATACTGACCACTTCTCCTGAATGCAATGTCTCTTTGAGTTGGCATTGTCCATGTGTAGAATGGTAGTTTCTCATGATTGTAATACATTCCATGTCAAATGCATAGTTTTTGTAATTGTAGGGTTCACGATTCAAATCGTGTGATTTGATACAATTCACCAAAAAATGTTACATATCAATCATTTACCAATTAGTACGATTCGAATCACGATTCACCTACGTAGTGGATTGCAAGGATTAATATTTGACCAAATTTTAAACCCACATTAAAGGCCCATTGATTAATAGTGTGTTTTAAATGAGCTTATTTTACGATACTTATCCTATTGAAATGATGAGATATCTTATAAAAGTTAAGACATTTTATAACATGCATCATATGAAATAGTCTTAAAAAACTAAGATAGTAATGGATTGCTTATTTTGTAAGATAAAAAGTATGTTTTGAATATCTTCCATTCAAACATCAAAGATTAAACATCAAAACAGAGTAAATCTGGAAAAGAAAAGAAACGAAGAAAGAGAATAAAGTGTTTTGCAGCACAAGACGACGTTGATATAAACTATAAAGTGATATGGTATTGAACCCATTAACATATACTTGTTTTACTCTTTTACAATAATTTACAAATAAGTACACCTTCATATAAACTAAAAACTAAATATTTTTATGTTTCAATATCTAATTGCTTCTACCTTCTCCCCCCTGGAAAGAACCTAAAAATAACAAAAAAACATGTACCAAAATCAATTCAGATAAAATCGTTTAAAGCAAAACAGTGAATGGAAACATGACATATATGGTTTATCTATTTTTACGTTTTGTGGCTGATTCGTTAAGATTCATAATTCGACACAATTCACCATTCAAAAACAATGAATGAATTAAAATTGCTTAATGACCTACAGAAGTTATCTTGTTGATGAAAGCTATATGTGGCCACTCTCTACTTTGGAACCTTCCTCTACTGTTGTCATTTGACATTGTAATACATATTAATTTCTTGTTTATCTTCTTTAATGTGGATACATAACTGGAAAAAAAAAATTGCTGGTTTTTGCATTGACTGTCTCTACCTTATTTGATATTGTATTGCATGCTAACTTGTTGCCTGTCTTCTTTGATATGGATAGGTACACTGGAGAACTTGTTGCAAAATGTTGAGAAGGTTAAGGCAGAACGAGTCAGAAAGGTTGTTGACTGTATAAGATGAAATTATCTTATAACTTTGCTCGTTTGTTGGAAAGACATAGGCTTTTTAAATGGTTCCACGATCTAAAGAATGAGTCTTTTTAACCAAAATTCAGCATTGTTAACAATGTTGAGTATCATAACTAAAAGGAAGGAGAGTGTATTCATTGCATACTCTAAATGAATTTGAATGTCCTGGCATAGATCGTCACTCTCTTCCATGTGGTTCGTCATACCCTTTGCTAGAGTCATTTGTCTGTTGTTTGTTCATTTTGATTAGTGATCCTTGTTGAGCAAACTTCTTTTGAGGCAAATGTTGATAGCAAGAGTCTTTCTGATTGTCTAAAGTAGAAATACATGAAAGAGCTTTGCCTTTGGTGACTAAAATTCTCTCTGTCGAAAACATGATCTCTGATTGTTTTTAGTTTGTCATGATTTCACCTTGTTGATATAGAATACCGATACATGTCCCTGAAAAATATGTGAAGCATAGGATACTGGAGATTATTCTACAGGAAGAACTTTATATTTGTTTCTATGTAGTTTGCAATCACCGTTGATGACTATCTATCTAGCAAAATCATATCTCAGTTCCCTCTTGCACAATTTTTCATATGTTTGAATTTGTTGAATGTGGCCCGTATTCTTGGGCGACAAGAATAGCAGATTTCCTTATTAGCATATTACCTTATTCGCTTGTTACCTTTTGTAGCACATAATTAATTAGTTGCCTTTTCTGCTTAATAGGTTTAGGAAACCTTTGCACTATAAATATGTAGCAATACTCATTATGTTATGTGTGAGAGAGAAACCAAAGTGAGAGCCTTGTAGCATTCGTGATCAGTAATAGAATTGTTCTCTGCTGCCCGTGGATGTAGGCTTCAAAGCTGAACCACGTAATTTCTTGTGTCCGTTATTTCTTCTCATATTCTTCGTGTTTGCATGTTTTTCCCCAACAAACTGGTGTCAGAGCTTAGATATATTCCGCTGCTTGAGGGAAAAAGGAAAAATCAAAACTCACTGTGAAACCAAAATTTCTCAAACCAAACGGTGCCTAACTAAACAAAGGTCTTTGTTCGGCGAGGAGTGCTCCGGTGCTGTCTACGTTGAGCGTTGGTGGTTGGAGTGGAAGCTTGCGTCGGCGGGTCCTGGTTCGTGTTTGGGTTTGAAGAACAAGCGAAGAAGATAGAGTTCGCATGCTCTTGAGGTTGGTTTTTGGTATTCAGGTATTATTTTTTAGAAATTGGTTCAAGTTTGTAAAGCAGGTTTAGGGTTTGTAAGCTTTGGGTCTTTGGGTTTATTTGGATCGGGCCTGGGTAGTGGCCTTGTCCAATTTTGGCTAGGCCTTGGGTCTTGGGTTAATTAATTTTTTGTTGGGTTTGGGTTCTAGGCCAGAAAAATAATAAATTTCTTTTTTGGGTTTGGGCTTAGTTTAGGCCAAAAGAATAAAAAAGAAATTTTTATTTGGGCTTAGATTTAGTCCTGAAACAAAAAAAAAACTGATTTGACCTTTGACCAGTGTTGACCAGGGTTGACTTTGATCGTTGACCATTGACCAAGGGTTGACCGAGTTTGACCAAAGCCTTACCCCACGTTTTTCGACCTGCTGAGTCCGTTTTTGGGCTCTGCTTTTCCAAATTCTGCTCGGAAGTACGTGTTTAGGGACGGTGTTGACTTTGACCAACAGGTTTGACTTTGACTGGTGTTGACCAAAGTTGACCAGGGGTGTTCCTAAGGTTTTTCGACGTGCTGAATCCGTTTTTTGCGATCCATTGAGCCAAATTCCATCCCGAAGTGTGAGTTTTGAGCAAACGAAGATGTCTTCCACAGGTGGAAAGTTTGAAATCGAGAAGTTTGACGGGAGAATGAGTTTCAGTCTTTGGAGGATCAGATTCAAGGCATTTATGACAATGCAGGGACTTTGGAAAGTCATTGAAGGAGTGATCCCAGAAAAGATAGAACCAGCAACGAGAGAAGAACTCGAAGCGAAAGCCTTGAGTGCAATACATATGTCCGTGACAAATGAAGTATTGCTGGAGATTGCTGAGAAGACGACAGCAGTTGAGGCTTGGAATACTTTGGTGGATTTGTATGCATCTAAATCTCTCACAAATCGCCTCTACTTGAAGAAGCGAATGCATCATCTTAGAATGAAAGAAGGTACCTCACTAAAACAACACCTTGATGAGTTTACCTCTTGTTTTATAGCTTTGAAGGATGTGGGTGTTAAAATTGATGACGAAGATCAAGCTATGATCGTATTATGCTCCTTACCGCCTTCATATATGAACTTTGTGGATACTATGTTGTACGGGAGGGATAAAATTACTTTTGAAGATGTGATTACTTCATTAAAATCAAAGGATCTTCAAACATATTCCGGGACATAGGGAAGAAGTTCATGGGGAAGGTTTAGTGAGTAGAGGGAGATCGGAGAATAGAGGTGGATCTTCGGATAGAAAGAAAAGCAAGTCAAGGTCAAAATCAAGAGCAAGGAAGCTACGCTGTTTCGAGTGTGGCGAAAAGGGTCACATTAAGAAAGAATGTCCAAGACTGAGAAAAGGAAAGAAAAAGGTGGAGAATTCAGCTAATGTGGTGGAGAGTGCTGACAGTGATGGAGATAACTCGAGTAGTACCGGGGAAGTTTTGACTATGAGTGGATCACAGTGGCAAAATCAATGGATTCTTGATACTGGTGCAACGTTCCATATGTGTCCTAGGCGCGACTGGTTCTCTTCTTATTCCAAAAGAGAAGGGAAAGCCTTTCTAGGCAATGATCTTTCGTTAAAGGTGGAGGGAATGGGCATCGTAAATATCAAGATGTTTGATGGTATTACAAGATCTCTCGAGTGTTGGCATGTACCGGAGCTGAAGAAAAACTTGATTTCTCTTGGGCGTTTGGATTCTCATGGATACAAATTTCGAAGTGAGAATGGTGTCTTAAAGGTGACCGAAGGTGCAGTTGTGCTCTTGAAAGAGAACTTGACTGGCGGCCTATATGTCCTTCAAGGTAGTACAGTTACAGGTGTTGCAGCTGTTACATCCGAGGAGAGTGATAATGACACTACGTAGTTATGGCACAAAAGGTTGGGCCATATGAGCGAGAGGGGGCTGATTGAGCTGAGTAAGAGGGATTTGCTTTGTGGACAAAGAACGGGAAAGCTTGAATTCTGCGAGCATTGTGTCTTTGGAAAGCAAACCAGGGTGAAGTTCAGCAAGGGGCAGGAGAACACCAAAGGAACACTTGATTATATTCATTCTGATCTTTGGGGTCCTAATAAAGTTCCTTCCAAGAAAGGTGTCAGGTATTACATCACTTTCATTGATGCATACTCTCGGATGGTGTGGGTATATTTCTTGAAAACTAAAGATGAGGCGTTTCCAACATTTGTCGAGTGGAAGACGCTGGTTGAAAAGCGCATCGTAAACAAATTAAGCGTCTTAGGACTGACAATGGGTTGGAATATTGCAACAAAGAGTTTGATGAGTTCTACAAGAAACATGGCATTGTGAGACACCGCACATGTGTAGGGACACCACAACAGAATGGAGTTGCAGAATGCATGAATAGAACTCTGGTGGAGAGAGCTCGTTGTATGCTCTCCCAATCTGGTTTGAGTCGAGACTTTTGGGCTGAAGCCGTCAATACGGCATGCTACTTGGTGAATAAGTCTCCATCTAAAGCTATTGAATTGAAAACTCCTTTTGAGTTATGGTCCGTAAGCTGCTGACTACTCTCGATTGAGGGTGTTCGGTTGCCCTGCATACGCTCACGTGAAGGATGGCAAGTTGGTGCCGAGGGCAAAGAAATGCATATTTCTAGGCTATGCGTCCGAGAGGAAAGGTTACAGGTTGTGGTGCATAGATCCAAAATCTCCAGGTTTCCTCATCAGCAGGGATGTCACGTTCAATGAGTCTGCTTTATTAGACCAAGAAAAGGAGAAAGCGGTAGCTAATTTAGACCACGGTGTCAAAGAGCAGGTGGAGGTATTTTCTGATGTACCAAATGTTCCATCTAGCAATAGTAGCAGTCAAATTCAGCCGACTCAACCAACTGAGGCACATGATCAAAATATGCCTGAACAACAGAAGTATAGCATTGCCACTGGGCGAGAAAGGAGACAAATTAGAGAGCCTCAAAGGTATGGATACGCTGATCTTGTTGCTTATGCTTTGACTGTTGCCGAAACAATTGAAGGACATGAGCCGAATTCATACAAAGAGGCCATATCTGGGAAAGATTCTGCTCAGTGGGTGGGTGCCATGAGTGAGGAGATTGAGTCTTTTCATAAGAATCAAACATGGGAGCTTGTTGAATTGCCTAAGGGACAGCGAGTTGTCGGTTGCAAATGGGTTTACAAGAAAAAGGAAGGTACTCCAGGGGTTGAAGGTCCTCGATACAAGGCACGGTTGGTGGCAAAAGGCTATACACAAAGGGAGGGTGTTGACTTCAACGAAGTGTTCTCTCCAGTTGTGAAGCATACTTCCATCAGGGTTTTACTTGCCTTGGTTGCTCTTCATGACTTAGAGCTTGAGCAGCTAGATGTGAAAACGGCGTTTTTGCATGGTGATCTTGAAGAGCAAATTTACATGAGTCAGCCGGAGGGGTATGTAGTTCCTGGTAAGGAGAACCATGTTTGCAAACTGAAGAAGTCCTTGTATGGGTTGAAGCAGTCACCTCGGCAATGGTACAAGAGATTTGACACATTCATGGTAGGTGCTGGATACACAAGGAGTGCCTACGACAGCTGTGTATATCTCAAGAAGCTTCCAGATGGTTCGTTTGTATACTTGTTGTTGTATGTCGATGATATGCTTATTGCTGCTAAAAGCATGTCTGCAATCGACAAATTAAAGAAGTAGCTAGGTGATGAGTTTGAGATGAAGGATCTTGGAGCAGTGAAGAAGATTCTTGGCATGGAGATTCACAGATATAGAAATGCTGGGAAGTTATTCTTGTCTCAACAAAGTTATATTGAGAAGGTGCTGGAGCGTTTCGGGATGCTTAAAGCTAAGCCTGTGAGTGTGCCGCTTGCTGCTCACTTCAAATTGTTTACAGATTTGTCACCTAAAACTGAGGAGGAGGTGGAGCATATGTCTCATGTTCTATACTCGAGTGCTGTTGGTAGCTTGATGTATGCTATGGTGTGCACTCGTCCTGATATTTCACATGCAGTTAGTGTTGTGAGCAGGTATATGGCATCACCTGGGAAAGCACACTGGGAAGCAGTGAAATGGATAATGAGATATTTGCGTGGCATTGCAAATGTAGGTTTGCTATTTAGCAAGATGACTGGAGATTGCGCAATGTTGGTGGGTTATTGTGATTCAGACTTTGCAGGTGACCTTGATAGGAGAAGATATCTGACGGGTTATGTGTTTACTCTCTCTGGATGTGCTATCAGTTGGAAAGCGACATTACTGATCATCGTGGCATTGTCGACTGAAGCAGAGTACATGGCAATTGCAGAAGCTGTGAAGGAGGCCATGTGGTTACAAGGCCTGGTTCGTGATCTTGGACTGCAGCAAGATACAAGTACAGTCTTTTATGATAGCCAGAGTGCAATCCATCTGACGAAGAATCAGATGTATCATGAGATGACTAAATACATTGATATTAGATATCATTTTATCAGAGATGTTGTATCACAAGGAATCATATCGGTGCAGAAGATATCTACCCATGAGAATCCAGCAGATATGATGACTAAGGTGGTTCCAGTCAGCAAGTTCAAGCATTGCTTGGACTTGGTTGCTATTTGCGGTGCGGAGCATTGAGCCCTTAAGGGCAGTTGGCTGCAAGGATGATGGTGTATTGATTGGAGCGAATACGTGCCAAGGTGGAGATTTGTTGAATGTGGCCCGTATTCTTGGGCAACAAGAATAGCAGATTTCCTTATTAGCATATTACCTTATTCGCTTGTTACCTTTTGTAGCACATAATTAATTAGTTGCCTTTTCTGCTTAATAGGTTTAGGAAACCTTTGCACTATAAATATGTGGCAATACTCATTATGTTATGTGTGAGAGAGAAACCAAAGTGAGAGCCTTGTAGCATTCGTGATCAGTAATAGAATTATTCTCCGCTGCCTGTGGACGTAGGCTTCAAAGCCGAACCACGTAATTTCTTGTGTCCGTTATTTCTTCTCGTATTCTTCGTGTTTGCATGTTTTTCCCCAACAGAACTATCTGAAGTTTGATTAACTAGTGAGGTATCCGTGCTCACCCAGTATGTAAATAAAATGCGTTGTTTAATTTCCATGTGCTAAGATATTTGTAGTTCTTCCTGAGGGAATATTTCCTCTGTAGCAACGCTTCAATGCTAAGCAGTAAATGCGACTACTTGCTAGTAAAAAGCAACGTCTGTTGATATCTCAACACCTATTCTCTTCTGCTTTTCCCTTTCTGTAAGAGTAGTAAGATTTTTCTTTTTTCCAAGATCTTTCCCTATCTAGATTTAAACTGCGTACTCTTCTGTAGCTTACGGTGGTTGCACCACGTAGTAATTCACAATACGTATTATAATCAGTTCATTATATTCAGGCTCTGATATCAAGTGCTGAGCAGGCTAAACTTAGCAAGCTTCTAGTAAGTTCATGCGCCTTTTTTATAATCTTTTTTCTAGTGTTCTATCCAAGAGTTAGATACTATCTTTATGCATGCAGGCTGAGCTACAATGTGATCTTCCTGCTGACATGGTTCCGTTTGTCACTAGCGATCTGATATTCAGAAAACCTGAGGTTGGTGCATCTTATGATAGTGTTAAAGTATCTTTTCTTTTCTTTTCTTTTTTCCTTTTTCTCTCCTTTTAACACCAAGCAAAGATGATATATTTGGAGTGGGTGTAATTGATTTCACACTTGAGCTCCTATTTGTACAGAATCTGTTCGTCTGCAGATAGCTGAGAAGCATCATCTTAGAGTTTCTTTTAGCATTAGATACCAAATCTTTGGTATTATATGGGCTTTTCTAAACAGAATTCTTAGAAGAATAACTTACGAACAAATTATTGCACCTAGAAGATTAAATATCTGGTGAAGAAAGGGCATTAAGAAAGTGTTTGCAAATTCCCTGATGAAGAGAGGGTTGAGGACGCTTTTGTAATTAGTAGTTCCAAGGGTGATCCTAGGAAGAATATTTTAGAAAACTAGGTGGAGTTTGATGTTTCTTTTTCTTTTACCTTTTACCACCCACCCCCAAACCAATATGCCGTCCCCGATGGGATTTGAACCCAGGATTTCATTCCTAGGGAAAGTAGCCTCAACCACTTGAGCTACTCCCTCATCCTGGGTGGAGGTTGGTGGTTATTTTGCTGTTGGATAATTTTTAATCTGTGCAAAAAAAGCAAAGCTGCTGGCAGACATGAGTTGAAGGCAGGATTTACATGGCTGCAGGACAATGGGGAGAAGTTCACAAGCCTCTTGAGAGCTATTAGTGCATATGCAGAAGGATTTTCTGCAGATTCCATCATCAGAAGAGCCTTTTATCTGTGGAAGAAGCTTGAGAGACATTAATTGTGATGCTACTGAGTACATAAGGTGCTCTTCGTTTTTTTATTAGTTTGCTATTGTAAAGTTGCCGGTTTCAAAAAATTACTTTCAAATTTTTTAAAGTTAAATTTTGCTGCTCAAGTTTATCTTGTAATCAATTATATGTTTTACCTCTAAATGCTTCTTATGTAAATAGAAGGGAGAGCAACAATCATCTGCTTATAACTGCTGTTAACAGGAGGATTAGTGTGAGGATGTAGTCAGATGACGAAACGATCTAAGCACGTCGCTTTTTTGTTTATGTTTTGTTAGAAACTAGCATGAGTTTTGATGCTAATTACAATTTTATTAAAACATAGAGGATCATAGGAGATTATGAACAAAGAGATAAGGGACTCTAATGTGATGAAAGTGTTTCCTGATGTGCTGTCGGGGTATAATTAACCCATTATTATGTTAAGAATATTTTTGAAATTATGTGTTGAGATTATTATAAAAATCAATTAGTTAATATAAGGAGTGGTTTAGAGTGATATTAGATTTTACAGTTTTTCTCATGTGGGCGATAAATATTTCAACATTATTCACAATTCCTGGAGACTTTATGCATCAATCTTCCTCGCATTTATAAAATCCTAAAATAATTAGAAGGTCAAGAAGGAAACGGTTGCAAAATTCTCTCTTTGATAATTGTGCAGGCATTTTTTTTTTTTTTTTTTTGGTTTAAAGTTCGGGTACTTTATTGGAAAAAGGGTAATTTTATGATTTGAATTTGGCAAAGCATGAAATTCAAGGTCTCAACTTTAAAACTTTTAATATAAGGGTTTGAACTTATAAAAAAAAATAATGTTATACATATTGTTAAGTAATGGCGTTAATATTTTTGCTTACATGGTATTTTTATTTTTCTTTTATGACTTTGGTGTATTTTTTAGAGGAGAATTTCACAAATAGTCTTTATTGTTTATAAAAAGTGTTAATTTAGTCCCCAATGTTTGAAAAAATAGTTAGTGTGGTTCCTATTGTTTTAAGAAACCTATTTAGCCCTTAATATTTATAAAAATTTCAATTTTCAGATAAATATCAATTTTCATTCCCATTAATTGGTTATGTAATTATCACATGATCATTTTTTAAGCCAAAATTGGGTCGCATGACTATTTTTAAGGTTAAAATGAGGATCAATTAAGTATCATTTTGTAGACATTGGGAATCAAATTAGTCACTTTTGAAACAATAGGGATCAAAGTGATACTTTTTTAATATATTAGGAACTAAATAAGTTATTTTTGAAATAAAAGGGACTAAATTGACATTGTTGTAAACAATAAGGATTGTCTATGGAATTTGCCCTATTTTCTGGCATGACATTTAAAATCCACATAGCATATATCAAAACCAAATATAACCAAAAAGGAAAAAGAACTCAGACCAAAAAAACAGAAGAAGAAAACCCTAATCCGCTCTATCATCCTTAAAACTAAAAAGCCCTTACAGTTTTTTTGTTTTGAATTGGTTTATAGTGATTTATTTAACTTTTTTGACATTTAAAAGTACAATTAATTTAATTCTTCTAAATTTTAAAAAGTATATTATTTTTTATATTGATTAAATTACATTCTGATAGCACTTAAAAGCATTTTCAAAAATTTATATATGTGCACATGTATATGATAACTTAGAATTTATAGCTTTGTATTTGTATATTATATAGGAGTTGTATTGCCACGTAGAAAAATCCACCTAATCTAGGATACAAAAGTAAAATGCCACCTATGATTTTAAAAGAAAAAAGAACGCCACAAAAACAAAAAAATTAACACTGTTAATTAACGGTGTGTAGAGCCTCGTCTTTTAATAAGTTCAAACCTTTTTATTAAAGGTTTTGAATTTGTCGCCCTTAATTCTATGTTTTACAAAGTTTAAAAGCTACAAAACTACCCTTTTCCCTACTTTATTTTCATTCGAAAATCAAACCCCAAATTAAAGTAGAGATTCTCTAATTCTTCACAATTTTTACTGAGCTCCGTAGGGATGGTGCTACTACAGAGCACTGTACACTATACTGTGCGTGAACAGTACATGAGCACAGTACGTAATAGTACATGTATTCAAAACTCTTATATTATAGGTTAAAATTTTATATTAAATGTTCAAAATTCTATATTATATATTTAAAACACTTATCTTAAGCTGCAAACTTATTCATAATTTTGAACTAAGAGTTTTAAACATATAATATAAGAGTTTTAAATATGTAATATTAGAATTTTGAGCATAAAATATAAGAGTTTGAACATAGAGTATTAAATTTATGAGATCATAATTTTTATTTTGTAAACCTGCTTTTAAACTTTTAAACTTGTAATATTAGAGTTTCAAACATATAATATAAGAATTTTATACACATAGTATAATCTATGAGCATGTATTATAGGAGTTTTGAACTTATAATATAAAAATTTTAAAAACACGTACTGTTATATACTGTGCGCGCATATTGTTCATATACAGTACGGTGTACAATGATCATTTGGAGTACTGTGCATACGGTGCACAATGTAATTACTTCATTTTTTAAAACTCGTTATAGAAAACTTGAATCCAAACATAATATTAAAGTGGATTGGCGAAAGCTGAATTGGTTGGTTAGATTTTCCTGCATCGCCCCATCATGCGATCTGACTTTTCGAAAACTACAATATAATTAATTGCCCAATAAAATGATGTTTAGGTCTTATACATATACACACACATATACATACAAACATATATATATATATATATATATATGTATGTATCTACATATGCATACTTACATACATATACATATATATATGTGTGCGTGTGAAAAAATATACAAAATAGTCTATTGGCAAAATTTTTCTGACTCAAGAGATTAAATAGAAACAATTGAATTGGATGTAAAATCTATTTTTAAAATATATTTATATATATTTCAAATAGAATATGATCTATTCAACTAAAATTTATGCATATATTTTGGAATGAACAAACTTTTAGAATATAAAAAATGAAAATGTAAAAAGTAGTTTATTGTATAGAATTTGTGTTATTTATGAGCTTAAATAAATATTAAATTTAGATTGAAATCTTTTTTATGCAAATACAAATACATTTATTTAGAACAGAATAATGATTTTACTATAACAAGCTAACATTAAAAAAATAGTGGCAATAAAGTAGGATTAAATAGTCCTATATATATATATATATATATATATACATACATACATATAAAAAGATAAAAATGGCAAATGTCATTAAACATAAGGTATTTTTTGGCAAAACTTGATGTCATGGGAAAGAATAAGTAAAACTAAAACTTTACAAGGAATTTTGAGATTTAAGCAAAAACTCATGATGTATATATATGCAAAACACTACTTTTAGATTTTCAACAAATTATTAAAATGATTCCCGGCGATTTAATTTGTTAAACAACACTCATGGTGAAAGGAAAGAGACTTTCTCTTGTATATTTCAACTGTAAAGTTTACACATAAATACAAGTTACAATTTGATGATATACATAAATCTATGTAGAACAATTCAAAGAAGAATAAACTACATAGAACTTCACACTTTGGTTAAGTACTATGAAAATCTTCACTGCTATTTATTGTTATGGCTAGACACCCCCTCTTCTCCCGCTCCTGCGTACTCTACTTCCCCAAACAAGCTAATGGGTCGCAATCACCTGAAGCTTGTCGCTGAAGCAAGAAACCTTGGCTTGTACAATGGTTTCGGAAAAAAAAATCTGCTAGTTGGTCAATCGTCCTAATGTATTGTAATTTGATTCTACCCTTAGTGACTTATTCACCAATAAACTACAAATCAATCTCGATGTTTTTACTACTATTATATATAATTGAATTTTTGGTTTAGTAAATAGAGCTAACATTATCTTAGTGAACTGTAGGAGGTGAGAATAATGGGATACACAAGAATTGTAAAATCTCCATTACCCACAAAGCTCTACTATAGAGGCCATAGCACGATATTCAGCTTCAGTGCTAGATTTAGAAAAAAGTTGATTGCTTTTTTAGATACTTGTGGAATTAAAATGGAAAATCCCATTATTGAACGTTGATGTGTCTCGAGTTTTATACCCGTAAGTGCACAGATTGAGTGTAGTATAATGTACTTGAGTATAGGTATCATTTCCACAGGGAGGCTTCTAAGCTTGGTCTTCACGTGCTTATGTGTCAAGAACGTGCCTACATGTGTGATTTAACCTAAACGAACTAGGATTCAAGAAATTAAAGCTAAGCTAACTCTTATCTATCCTAAACTAACTGAGGGGCACAGGCAAAAGAGGATTCAAAGATCAGGGATGACCTAGGGTGATTGTATGTGCAAAACAGGCTTTGGGCTATGAAAATGACTTGGTACTATCTAGCGCTTCAATTGCTTTTGAGATTTCTTAGCTAATCAACCTTATCATCCAATTGCAGGTGGACTCCTATCCCTAAACGTCACTCTTAGTAGCATAGGATTCTCCAAGCCAATTGTAGTTTTCGGGTTTAATTAACTAAGTCCTCTCGCCAATCCTCACTAGCTAACCTTATTATCCTCTAGGACTCGGTGCGGGTCTATCCCTAGGTGAATCTCTAGAGTGTAGTGTGGTCCTTATGAAATACTATACTCATTTTACACATGTAGTGTATGAATTTTGAGCTAATAGTTTATTCATTTTGAATCAGTAGTTTATTCAGTTTGAACCAATAGTTTATTTATTTTGAACTTGTAGTTTATTCAGTGTGAACCAGTTGTTTATTCATTTTGAACTAGTAGTTTATTATGTTGAACTGTGATTTTTATTTTATCTGGTAGTATGATATCAATTTTAAATCAGCAGTTTATTTATTTTGAATAAGTAGTTTATTCAGTTTGGACCAATAGTTTAGTCATTTTGAATTAGTAGTTTATTCATTTTAAACCAGTACTTTATTAATTTTGAAGTCTGATTTTTATTTTATTAGGTAGCATAATATCAATTTTGAAATAGTAGTTTATTCAATTTGAACCATGATTTTTGTTTTATCAGATACCATGATATCAATTTTAAACTAGTAGTTTAGTCATTTTGAACCAGTAGTTTATTCATTTTGAACCATGATGCTTATTTTATTAGGTAGCACGATATTAATTTTGAACGAGCATTTTATACATTTTGAACCAATAAAATTATTTAGTTTGAACCAGTAGTTTAGCCATTTTAAACAAATAGTTTATTCATTTTGAACCATGATTTTTATTTTATCAGGTATTAGGTAGGATGATTTCAATTTTGAACCAGTAGTTTATTCATTTTGAACATGCAGAGCTAATGTTTTGAACTTTGACTTTTATTTGATCACATAACAGAACATCGATTTTCAAGTATTTTTGTAATGTGAAAATTTACAATATATTTTCATAGCGATATCACTCATTTTGTTAGTGATGTTCATACATTTTCAGAGTGATGTTCAAACACGTACTAAGGTTGAACATCATTGTCATGGAAACATATGAATATTTGTGTATTTTGCGGTAGAATTTTACCTTTGTGCCAGTGTTGTTGATTTGGATGAAGTCGTAGGAGTTTTTTCGTAGAAGAGGTTGTTGTTGTCAGAGTCGCGTGATAGATAGAGAGGTTTTGTGTGTGTTTTGGAGGTAGCGCTTCATATTTTTGGGAGTTTTGACTGATTTAGGTCTTATTATATAACGTGTGTGTCTCACTCCAGGGAACGTACATGGTGGTTGTTAAGCGCACAGTAATTAAGAAGTAATGTAGGGACTGGGGTCAAAGGGGCCATGGGGGGTGGTTTATTATAATAATATAATATATATAATATAATATATGTGTACATATCTAAAATTATTTGCTTGGTTCAGGCTTATTGTTGCTGCTGCTACTCGTTGCTTGTTGATATCAAATGTGTGATGTGTGTTGTAAAGTTTAAGTGGGGGGAAGGGGGGTCACGTGGGTTGGAGTGGTAGTATATATTATATATTACATATATGTAAGTATTTTATATATTACATATTATATATATATATATATATATATATATATATATATATATATATTATACTACATGTCTACATTATATGTGCAAATGTGGTAAGTGACGTGAGTTTAGGCAGTCCCTACACTATGCTCCTTAATTATTATGCACCTAACAAGCATCATACACATTCCCACACGTGTGCCTCACGTGCTATATAATAAGATCTAAATCAGCCAAAACTCCCAAAAAACACAAAGCGTTGCATTTGTAACATGCACAAAACCTCTCTATCTCTTTCATGACTCCGATGATAACAATCTCTCCAATGACTAAACAACTCCGACGACTTCATCCAAATCAACAACAAAGGTACAAAGGTATAAATTTCTATGCAAAATACACAAATATTCATACTATATATATTTTTGCATGACAGTGATTTTCAACCTTAGTATCATTGTCAAAATGTGTGAAATTGCTTTGAAAAAATATTGTAATTTTTGACATTAAAAACCAGTATATTGAGTATCTTCGATGACCACTTTGAAAATACTTTAGTTCAAAACTTTTACTCTACAAGCTCAAAGTCCATACACTACTATTTGAGAATCAATCTTCTTCTATGTGATAAACTAAAAGTCAAAGTTCAAAACATTTGTTCTATATGTTCAAAATGAATAAATTACTGGTTCAAAATTGATATAATGCAAATTGATAAAATAAAAATAATAGTTTAAAATGAATAAACTACTAGTTCAAAATGAATAAAGTATTGGTTCAAAATGAATAAACTACTAGTTCAAAATGAATAAACTGCTGGTTCAAAATGAATAAAGTACTAGTTCAAACTAAATAAATTACTAGTTCAAAATTGATATCATGTTACCTGATAAAATAAAAATCATAGTGCAAAATGAATAAAGTACTGGCCTAAAATGAATAAATTACTAGTTCAAAATGAATAAAGTACTGGTTCAAAATGAATAAACTACTAGTTCAAAATGAATAAAGTACTAGTTCAAAATGAATAAACTACTGGTTCAACCTAAACAAACTGCTGGTTCAAATTAAAAAACTACAGGTTCAAAATGACTAAACTGCTGGTTCACAATGGATAAACTACTAGTTTAAAATACAAACACTACAGCCACAAAATCAGCATAGTGTTTCATATGTTACACTAATACTTTACAAAATACTATCATATTTGATAAATTAACAGTATTAGTTCAAAACATTCACTCTACATGTTCAAAATGTATACACTATTAGTTCAAAACAATTATACTATATGTTCAAAATCAATAAACTATTATTTTATAATTTATTTTTGCCATTTGATCAACTACCTTGTGTTGTCTATTCAGAGTGGATTACATTAGTGATCATGAATACTCAATGGGTGGTGAAGAAGTTTCTGAAGTTGCCAACATAACATTTAAAAGTTTCTACCAAGGCTATTTGGTCTATAAATTCTTGACTTTTGTAATTATAAAAAAAATATTATATCATTTAGTACTAATACGAACAAAATTTTTGCTAGACCTTCCTTCAGACATTGTCTACAAAGTAGGAATCCACAACAAGGACTCCATAACAATTATAGATTACAAAAATGAAGAGCACATTGTCGAACTTTGCTAACAATCAATAAGGAAGAAAGATTCATTTTTCATTTGTGATGGATGGTCAAGCTTGAAAAAAGAACTACGAGTCAAAAGCAAAGACAAATGCATCTTGACCCAAATGGAAGATAGAAAATTTACCTCGATAATATGCCATTTTCAAAATTTTCGATAATGCATTATATGAATTTAATGTACTTCATTTTTTGAGTTGTATTTGTGATTTTAATGTGAATCATGAATTATGAACATCCAATTAAGTTAAATTGAACATCCTATTAATTGAAATTGAACATTCAGTTAAATGATTTTGAACAATTTATCATTATAGCCAACTTTACTTTTGAACAATAAAAAATTTATACAATACAAAATTATCCTAATTTTTTTTAAAACAAGTAGTTAATTGATTTTGGACATTCACCTAAACGATTTTGAATTTCAAACAATTTTGAGAATTCATTTAAATGATTTTGAACATCAAGTTGACCAATTTTGCACATTCACCTAAACAATTTTGGACCTCAATAAGGCGCTGGTTAAAAATTGAATAAAGTACTGGTTAAAAATGAATAAAGTACTGGTTCAAAATGAACAAAGGAATGGTTCAAAATGAATAATGTACTGGTTTAAAATGACTAAACTACTAGTTCAAAATAATTTTGAACCTCGAACACTTTTGAATATTGCTAATTATTTATTATTTACATATATAATTTTAAATTTACATGAAATATCATCAAGACAAATATTATCTACATTAATACATAAAAATTCAATTAAAATAAAAAATAAAGTTCAAAAAGATAATGCTAATTATATATCAAACATATATGTTTACAAATTTACATCTAATATTATAAAAAACTAAATATAAAAATAATAAACATAGTATTAAAATCTGGACAAATTAAAAAAAAACTGTTAGAAGCAGTAATTTGCAAAAAAACTAAACCATTTAAAAAGTGTTAGAATGTAGCACAACTTCCCATAATCACAAAATACACACAATACCTTTTGGAAGGCAAAAAGATCAATCAAAACTACAAACGCTGATCATTTCAACCACTTCTCTCAAATGCCATTGTTGCAAACCCACAACACCACTTACTCTTACAAATCAAATACTAGCCCTAAAAAGTAAATGGCAAATAATCAGCAAACTTAAATATCAAAAAATGAGCAAGTTCAGATGCAACCAGAGGGGCAACTTCAAATTGTTGTCCAAGAGGAAGAACAAGTTCAGGACAAAAAGTAATCTCAAAAGCCAAAGATGAAACAAACAAAATCATAAAAGTTTTCCAAAAGAAAAAGGAATAAGTTTAAAATACTCTCTACTTAAGAAGAACAAGCTTATAATAATAGTCAAAATACACAAAAAAGGATATTCAAATATTTTCTACTATATGTTCAAAAAGAATAAAGTACTAGTTCAAAATTGGTGTCATGCAATCTTGTAAAATAAAAGTCTTAGTTCAAAACTATTATGCTATATGTTCAAAATGCATACACTATAGGTTCAAAAATAGTATGGTATTTCATAGGTTACAATGCTATTTTACAAACTACTTTGATATCGGATATCGTTCAAAATATTAGGTCTTTATGTTCAAAATATTTGTTCTTTATGTTCAAAATGAATAAACTATTGGTTCAAAATTGATATTATACTATCTGATAAAATAAAAATCATGGTTCAAAATGACTAAACTACTAGTTCAAATTGACTAAATTATTGGTTCAAAATGAATAAACTACTCGTTCAAAATGAATGAAGTACTAGTCTAGAATGAATAAACTACTAGTTCAAAATGAATAGAGTGCTAGTTCAAAATGAATAAATTACTATTTTAAAATGACTAAACTACTGGTTCAAAACAATTATACTATATGGTCAAAATCAATAAACTATTGGCTCAAAATTGAAAATGCATAGAGTATTGTTTCAGAAATAATATGTAGATTCTTTATCATCAACATCTCCTTTCCTTTTCTTGTTAGCTGTGAACAAGAAGAAGAAGAAGAAGAAGAAGAAGAAGAAAAAGAACAAGAAATACAAAATAATTTACCAAGTTTGATATCAAGAACAACGCTTGCAAAATTTACAAAATTCATCACAGAGTTTACTAAAAATCAAAGAGAGGCATTAAGAAGCATTGACCTTGGCCATTGATGTGTGTCATTTGTGCATGTTTGCATCTAGTTTTTGCATGCATATTTAAGGGTGTTTAGAGTATAATTGAGTGCGCTTAGTATAAAGTTTATGCATATTTGTTAATATTTGTACATAATGTATTTAGGTGCATAAATACTATACTAAGTGTTATATTCCATGTTTTAGGAGTGTTTTGGAAGGGTTCAAGCTTATGCGAGGAAGAAATGAGCTAACAGATGAAGACTGGAAGAAAAGAAATAAAGAAGAGATCATTCTGATCCAGCCGGTCGACTTAGAAGAAGAGCCGGTCGACCGTCTAGGTCGACTGGCCTCTCCAGAGAATAAAAGATTGAAGCCGGTCGAGTTCCTCAAGAAGCCGGTCGACCGGCTAGGTCGACCGGCCAGTCCAGAGAGCATCATGATTGAAGCCGGTCGAGCAAGAAAGAGGAGCGCGCTGAAGGAATCTATAAAAAGCTCGTTTCTGCTCAATTTCGGGGGAGGAACTTTTATTTCTTAAATCCTAATAAACCCTAACCCTTTACCCACTTCACAAAACACCCTAAACCGCCATCTAAACCCCACACCAAGCTAGGATTGAAGCATTAAACAAAGATTTGAAGGATTTGTACGGATTTGGAAGCAAGAATTTAGGGAAGTTCTTCTTGTTCTTTCTCTATTTCTTGTAAATATGTTGCTAGATTAGGCTAAATTTAGGGTTGATTGTTGTTGTATATTAGATTAGGGCTTTGAATAATGGATTTGTGTAGATCTTTGGCTCTTAATACATGTTTATTTACATAAATTTATGGCATGATTCAATATGTCTATGTATTGGAAATCAAACATATCCATGCGTTTGTTAAAATGCCTAAGTGAATATGCATGTGTTATTTGTGCTTCAAATGCTCTTATCTACTTATATGGGTGATGTGATTGTGCTTAATCTCGTGTCTTTGCTTAGGAGAGTAGGCTTTAGCTTTAAATCCAGCTAATAGGTTACATGCTATGCTTAGTCGAGTTTAGGTGCTAGTCCTTGGCTTTAAATCTAGCCAAGCGGATAAGTTAACCTAGACTAGAGTATCCCTCACCCACGTTAGTGTTGGTTAATTGAGCCTTAATGTCACGTAGTGTTTAGGTGCTAGTCCTTGGCTTTAAATCCAGCCAAGAGGATAAGTTCTAAGCACGGATTGCGTAGGCTAGGAGGGATTGGCCCTTAGCTTTAAATCCAGCTAACGGGTTGAACCACTAGTATTGGTTAAGAGAGCCCCTGATCAACACAACGGCAATAGAAGTCCCGAGCCTTAGATAGATATCATCTGTTATCATAGCCCAAGTCTTGTTGCAATGCAATCGCCCTAGGTCCTCTTCTTCTTTATTAGTGTTTCCTTCCTTAGTTTGGCTCCTTTAAGTTCCTCCATAGATTAGTTTTTATTTTCCTTTTCCCGAGCTCCCTTCCATCCTAAAGTAAGTACACACACGCACGTAGCTAGTTTAAGGCACCCAAGCACATAGAGACTAAACTAAGGTAGCCTCCCTATGGATTCGACCCCGCACTTGCACACACTGTACTACACACGTCCCGTGCACTTGCGGGCTATTTAGGCTTGTGCTCAAATAGCGATATCAGCCATTTACTATCGCTACAGATTGGAGAACTAAACTCCAAATTAACATACTAGTTGATGGATAACTACAACCCCTTTAGTACAACATTGACCATCACAAATGCCAAAGAGATACTAATAGATAAAGAAGCTATACAATTGACCCTAGGACTTCTAACAGAGAACATTGAGATGAATAAAGAAGATGACAAGGACTACAAAAGCAGAGTGGAGAAAAGGATTGGTTTTTTTGATGAGGGATGCATTAAAAATCTCACAGCAACATCAAGGGCAAAAAGCTAAAGGAGCAAGCGAGGGTGATAGGTTCAAAAGAAATTTCACCTTATATATGGTCTCTTGCATGTTCAGAACGAACACCAAAGGAAATTCATGACTAGAGATACTACAAGCACTTAAGAACATTGAAGATATAAGAAACTTGAAGTGGTGCTCCTTCATCATGAACAATTTGAATGAAACTATAGAAGAATGGAAGACCAAAAAAGGTTCTCAGCAATTCACAAGGCCCATAGTTTTTTTTTTTTTTTTTTGCATCTCTTGTATCTAGATAGGATAGTTTTAACCAACAAAAGGATAGTCCGAAGAAATTGCCCTACATTGCAAAATTGGACATCACTAATAGTCTACAAGAGAGTCAACAGAGAGATGGAAGTTGGTGGATTTGGCTTTGGGCGAATTGCTCCAAGAATAAATCCAAACAACCCTTCAAATGGGACAGCTATTACTTCAAACATAGAGGGCCCTATAGAATACTTTATCTGAAAAATACTTTATCTGATCAACCAAGGGAAGAAAACTTGAAAAAGAAGGAAACAGTTACTTTATCTGCAAAATATTTTAAACACATGTTCAAAACTATTGTTCTATTTGTTCAAAATCAACACTCTGTTGGTTTTAAATGAGTAAGTTTGTTATTTGATCACTTAAGAGTCCTAGTTCAAAATCAATAAAGTATTGGTTCAAAAAGAATAAGTGTGTTATCTAATCAGTTAATAGTCCTAGTTCAAAAATATTATTCTATTAGTTCAAAATTAATAAGTTATTGGTTCAAAATGAATAAGTGTGCTATTTGATCAATTACTAGTCCTAGTTCAAAACTATTATTCTATTGGTTCAAAAGCAATAAACTATTGGTTTAAAATGAGTAAGTATGCTATCTAATCAGTTAACAATCTTGGTTCAAAACTATTGTTCTATTTGTTCAAAATCAGCACTTTATTGATTCAAAATGAATAAGTCTGCTATTTGATCACTTAAGAGTTCTGGTTCAAAACTATTATTCTATTGGTTCAAAATGAATAAGTGTGCTATCTAATCAATTAATAGTTCTGGTTCAAAACTATTGTTCTGTATATTCAAAATCAGTACCTTATTGATTCAAAATGAATAAGTCTGCTATCTGATCACTTAACAATCCTGATTCAAAACTAGACTATATAATGTTCAAATTGTATTACTAACTCATTCATCACAATCAATCACACAGAGCATCATAGGCAAACTTGTCACAGCAACAAGAAAGGCGCTCACTGTCCAAGATGAATTAAAGCAAGTGCTAGAGGAGGTTAAAGCAAAGCAACCAGGAAGCAAATCTTTAAAAACACCAGATAATGCAATAGCTTCACTGTTGCAAACAACTGCAGATGGTCACACCTTCTAGCCTATTCAACAAGAACCAAATAGTGAAGATGACTTCTTCAACAATGAGAAGGTGCTAGAAATAATTGACTGAATTCAAAAGGCTGAAGAAGAGAAGAGAAAAAATCAACAATATTCAAGTCCATCATTCAATCTCAACCTATCTCAAGATAATCCAACTCCAAGAAATCATGAACAATACCAAGTAAAAGATCAAACTGCTTGTTACGGAGACAAAGGGCATTGTGAAGAAGTGACATCAATTGCGAAAAATTACTTGGCAGGCAGTGAAGAAGAATATGAAGATTAACATCAAGAAGAACACGACCACCAAAATGAAGTTGCTCAAACTCCAGAAAAGATAGACTAACAACATGACAACTCCTCTTCTACAACTGCATCCACAGCTCTTCTCAACCTCATGTGCTTATATAAAGCCTCTCAACTAACTACTGATAATATCCTACTCCATGAAGAAGAAGATCAGGAGGAAGAAAAAGATGAACCAATGAAGAGGACAAAAGGAGTCCAGCATCTAATAGAGATATTGAGATCACCGTATGAATTAGAGCACCGGACAATGGCACATAACTTGATAGACCTTCAATTGATAATAATTGGATGTGTCCTCTATAATCCAGCCAAGCCAATGGAAAATTATGAACTTGAGCAAGAAACTAATTTTTCACACATTATTTAACATAATAATATTTTTATTGCTTTACAAAACTAACTTATAACATTTACATTCACAATTGATCACAAGAAGCATGTCTTCAAACTTGAAGGAGGAGGAAACTATATGTTGACAAAGAATAATTTCTACTCCTTAAAGGCGGATCAATATGTTAATCAACCCGTACTAACGATATGGTGCCATTACATGACTTACAAACAAAGAAGATCAAATCCAAATAGTACAAATAAATTTTTCGCTCCATTTGATGCTTCTGTAAGCACTAAAAAAAAAAATCAACATAAGACAACCACAAAATTTGTTCACTAATTCTATTCTTCTATCTCTTATAGGATGCACTAACAATTGAAGAGACAGGAGCATGAATGAGGGAAAGAAAATTGAACCTATTTCATTCAAGGATGGATGAGGAACTAAATGCATGTCGCCATGGATCAAGATACGTGAAGTAGAATTTGTATGTATTCAAAACTATTGTTCTACTCGTTCAAAATCAATAAAATATTAGTTTAAAATGAATAAATTTGCTATGCAATCAGTTAAGAATCTTGGTTCAAAATTGTTGTTCTATTGGTTCAAAATCAATAAACTATTGGTTCAAAATAAATAAGTATGCTATCTGATTAATTAGTAGTCTTGGTTTGAAACTACTCTTCTCCATGTTCAAATTCAATACTATGTTGGTTCAAAGTTGATATTCTGCTATTTGATAAACTCACATGCTCAAAATCCATAGACTATGTGTGCAAAATAACCAAGTGTGCTATCTGATCAGTTAACAATCTTAGTTCAAACTCATTACTCTATATGTTCAAAATGCATGCATTATTATTACATAAACATTGTGCCATCTTATCAATTAACAAGTCCTGCAACTACATAATAACACAATACTATTGCAACTTTTCCTACAGATGATTGTATAAGAACACTACTTCATGTTGTGCTACAACTTCAAAAGGAAGATTCTAGAAATCCTGGACAACAATAGCAACCATGACAAAAACACATATACAATATATATTGACCTTGTTGTAAGACAAGCCAAAGCAATCTCAAAACTCCACTATTTTTGAAATGAAAATATCATACTCACATATTTGCAATTTGTAGTAGAAAGAGCCAATGATAGAGTTTTTGATGACACACAAACATCCAAGACCAGACGTCAAAAACTTTGGCACATTTATGCTTCAAATGGAATGGAGAAGTGACAAAAATTTTGTCGATTGCAACATATATGCAATGAAGCATATGGAGACACACAATGGAGAACTCAAAAACTAGAAGCTCTTTAAAGAGGTAATGCTCATAATGAATTACTAAATGATATGCCATTAAATTTCAAAATGAAACAATCTCTAATACAAAAACTTATCTACATATTAATTCATTAATATACAATTTTTTTTTAATTTTTGTAGGAAACATTCCTGACAAGGTTCAATCTAATTACTGAGTTACTGATGAAAAAGCCCAACATCCTCCTTGAAGAACTGAAGAAACATGTAAGGTACCATGTTGAAATATGCGAAGAGCCGGAGAAAGAAAAAGAAGACATGAAGAAAAGAAAACAAAAGCCAAAAATGGAAGCAAGAAGAACAACAACAAGAAGAAAACAACAATACAAGTTAGCACATGAGGAAAAGGGAGAGGTAGAGGAAAAACAATAGGAAGAGGGAAAGAATGATATATAATAAAAGAAAATGAATAATTTATATTTGTAAATTTTAACTTTGAACAATTTCTTTCTCAATTACTTTCAAATAGGAAAATGTAATGTTCATCTTCACATTTCTATATTAATATCAAACCTTGCAAATATTTAGTATAATAAATACTTGACTGTAATTACCAAATTTAGTATAATAAATACTTGACTTTAATTACCATTAACAGTGTTAAAAATCTAAGTAATATAAAACGTTCAAAATGAAACAACTATCAAAATAGACTACTGGTTCAAAATGAATAAGCCACAATTTCAAAGTGATTAAGCTACTAGTCCAAATCTATAAGGTACTGGTTCAGAATGATTAAGCTAGTGGTTCAAAATGACTAAACTACTGGTTCAAAATCAACAAACTACTTGTTCAAAAAATTAAGTATTGGTTCAAAATAAATAAACTATTGGTTTAAAATGAATAAACATTTGGTTCAAAATGAATAAACTACTGGTTCAAAATAATTAAGCTACTAGTTCAAAATAATTAAGCTACTGGTTTAAAATGAATAAACTACTGTTTCAAAATGAATAAACCACAAGTTAAAAATGTAATAATAATAAATTTTTCCTTGAATAAGAATATTCAAAAAAGAAAAAAATCCATCTAGACAAAAAAGTTTCTCTAATAAATAACATCTATCCCTTCACCACTTTGACAAAATGATTAAACTACTGGTTTAAAATGAATAAACATGTGGTTCAAAATGATTAAACTATTGGTTCAAAATCAACAAACTACTTCTTCAAAATAAATAAAGTATTAGTTCAAAATGAAGAAACTATCGGTTCAAAATGAAAATGAATAAACTACTGGTTTAAAATAAAAAAAAACATATGAATCAAAATGAATAAACTACTAGTTCAAAATTAATAAACATATGGTTCAGAATGAATAAACCATAAGTTCAAAATGTAATAATAATAACTATATACTTGTTCCTTGAATAAGAATATTCAAAAAAAAAAAAAATTTCCATCTAGACAAAAGTTTCTCTAACAAATAATATCTATCTCTCTACCACTTTGACAAAATTAATAAACATGTGGTTCAAAATGAATAAACTACTAGTTCAAAATGATTAAGCTATTGGTTCAAAATGATTAAACTATTGGTTCAAAATAAATAAAGTATCGGTCCAAAATGAATAAACTACTAGTTCAAAGTGAAGAAACATCTAGTTCAATATAGAAATGAATAAACATTTGGTTCAAAATGAACAAACTAGTGATTCAAAATCAAAATGAATAAACTACTGGTTCATAATCAATAAACATATGGTTCAAAATGAATAAGCTACTAGTTCAAAATCAATAAAGCACTAGTTCAACATGATTAAAATATTGGTTCAAAATCAATAAACTGCTAGTTCAAAATGAATAAACCATAAGTTCAAAATGTGATTATAATAACTTTATACTTGTTCCTTGAATAAGAGTATTCAAAAAAAAAAAAAAATCCTTCTAAAAAAAGGTTCCTCTAATGAATAACATCTATCCCTCCACCACTTTGACGAAATGGTTAAACTATTGGTTCAAAATGAATAAACATGTGATTCAAAATGACTAAACTAATGGTTTAAAATGATTAAGTTATTGGTTCAAAATGATTAAAGTACTGGTTCAAAATCAACAAACTACTTGTTCAAAATAAGTAAAGTATCAATTAAAAATGATTAAACTACTGGTTCAAAATGATTAAACATCCGGTTCAAAATAAAAATCAATAAACATCTGGTTCAAATGAAAAAACTACTGGTTCAAAATGATTAAACTACCGATTCAAAATTAATAAACTACTGGTCCAAAATGAATAAACCACAAGTTCAAAATGTAATAATAATAACTTGTTCCTTGAATATGAATATTCAAAAAAAAAAAAAAGCCGTCTAAAAAAGTTTCTCTAATGAATGACATCCATCGCTCCACCATTTTGACAAAATGATTAAACTACTAGTTCAAAATGAATAAACATGTGGTTCAAATGATTAAGCTATTGGTTCAAAATGCTTAAGCTAATGGTTCACAATGATTAAATTGGTGGTTCAAAATAAATAAAGTATCGGTTCAAAATGAATAAACATTTGGCTCAAAATGAAAATGAATAAATTACTAGTTCAAAATCTATAAGCATATGTTTCAAAATGAATAAACTACTTGTTCAAAATCAATAAAGTACTAATTCAAAATTAAAATTAATAAACTTCTGGTTCAAAATCAATAAATATATGGTTCAAAATGAATAAACTACTAGTTCAAAATCAACAAAGTACTAGTTCAAAATAATTATGCTACTGGTTCAAAATGATTAACCTACTGGTTCAAAATAAATAAACTGCGAATTCAAAATGAATAAACCACAAGTTCAAAATGTAATAATAATAAATTTATACTTGTCCCTTGAATAAGAATATTAAAAAAAAAAAATCCATCTAGACAAAAAAGTTTCTCTAACGAATAACATCCATCCCTCCACCACTTTGACAAATGATTAAACTAATAGTTCAAAATGAATAAACATGTGGTTCAAAATGAATAAACTCTTGGTTCAAAATGATTAAGCTACTGATCCCTCCACCACTTTGACAAAATAATTAAATTGTTGGTTCAAAATAAAAAAAGATGTGGTTGAAAATGAATAAACTCCTAGTTCAAAATGATTAAACTACTAGTTCAAACTGAATAAATAATTGATTCAAAATGAATAAATTACTAGTTCAAAATGACTAAACTACAGGTTCAAACTGAATAAAATACTGGTTCAAACTGACTAAAGCACTGGTTCAAAATCAATAAACTACTGATTCAAACTTAATAAAGCACTGGTTCATACTAAATAAACTACTAGTTCAAAATGACTAAATTTTTGTTTGAAACTGAATAAATCTACTGGTGCAAAATGAATAATTTACTGTTTCAAAATTAATAAAGTACGGATTCAAACTGAATAAACTACTTGTTTAAAATCAATAAAGTACTAGTTCAAAATGAATAAACTACTACTTCAAAATTGTAATTCTCAAAATTCAAACTGACACTAATACTAAATGTTCAAAATGATAGTTCTCAAAGTTCAAAATAATAATTCCCAAATTTCAAAATAATAGTTCTAAATGCTCAAAATGATAGTTCTAATTGATCAAAATGATAGTTCCAAAAGTTCAAAATGATAATTCTCAAAGTTAAAAAATGTTACAAATGTAGAATGCTCAAAGTGATAGTTCTCAATGCTCAAAATGAATATTTCAAAATCTACCTGCACAAATTGAACCAATAAACTTCGAACAATCTTCTTCTTTATGCGATTGCACCACAAAATTGTTCAATGCACCAAAAGCTTCTTCTTGATGCGATTGAATTGACGCCAAAGCACAATCCTCAGCTCGACCTCCATGCACCATAAAATTCTCACATTTAATAGTAGTCAACAATTCATTGACATCAAAATCTAAATTATCAAATTTATTCATTGTAATTATCAAAGTTAAAAATAAAAAATCAAAATAAAAGATTATTAGGAAAGGAACAAGAGAGCAAAAGAACGAGAGAGCAAAGGAATGAAAAAGCAAACAAACAAGAAAGCAAATGAACTAGAGAGCAAATAAAAGACAATGCAAAAGAAGATAAATTCGCAGAGAACATATGCACAAAACGACACCAATGATTTTAATGGCTTCATTTTTGACCTGTTGAAATGTGTTTTATTTTTTATTAATTTTAAACGACATCAAATGAAATCGTTTTAATGGAGTGTGAATAACTTGTGTCTTAAGGAGTACTGTGCTTCGTGGGTGCTTAGTGCCTACGGAGCATAGTAAAATTTGGGAGTTCAGGGGGTAAGGGAGTTTGTGTGGTGTGTTTGTGTTAGGTAGATATGCATATATGTGTGCTGTGAGATTTTATGAGCTTTTCTCTCTTCTTTTTTTTTTTTTTTATCTTATACTAATACTATTCTAACTCTACTTTATTAAAAGTTAACCTAATAAATACTAACCTAGATATGTACTAAGACCTTAACAACTCTAATTAATACGTCCTAACATAAATTAATAACCCTAGTTGTTAATTAACTTGTCCTAACCCCTAATTACTAAATTACTAATCTAATACTAATCTTAGTAGTACTATACTAATATAATATAAATACTGTAATAACAATAAATTTACTAAGCCATAATATTAAATACACTATATAATAATACTATATACTATTAATAAACTAATATTCTACTATATTACTATATAATCTAACATAAGAATAATAGATAATAAGAAAGTCAAATACCAAAGAAAAATAAGTCAAACACTAAAAGAAAACAAGGAAGAAAAAATGCATTAAAACTCATAAAATAACAATCAAATACTAAGTATGAAGAAGTTAAGAAAACTATCTAATTATGGAGAGAAAGCACACAATTAGCACATCAGTTTAGCTCAAATATGCACCAAACTCCATACACACTCTCGATCAAACTTCATAAACATTCATGCACAAAATGACTCCAAATGGGCCTAGAAAAACCCTAAACATCCCCAAAATGCATGCAAATGACATTAACAAACATACACAAGTTAACACACATCAAACATCTTGTTGACTAACATCTCACGCAATTTGCATCATTATAACCATTAACAGACCATTTTGAAGCTGAAGGAATATGATTACATGTTGAGTTGTTCCCTTGATATAGGGCAACATCCTCTTGGTTGTCATAAAATGTGATGACTAAGGATAATGCATATACTGACAAATGGAATTAATAACACAAGTGATGTCTGGTTTTTTCATGGTTAAGTAATGTAAAGCTCTGACCAAATTTTTTGAATTCAGTTGGACCACATAATAGCTCCCTAACCTCAGATATTAGATGGTCACAACCCCTTGAGTAGAGATAGGCTTAAATCTCTCTAGATCATACTAGTCCAAGAGTTGAATTAAATCCTTGGTTTAAGGAGCAGCCATACCATCACTATGTGTATGGACTTCAATTCCCAAAAAATAATGTAAAGGACCAAAGTCTATCATGTAAAAAACTATTGATAAGAGATTAATAAAATCAACCACATGAAATGAGTTGCCCATGATAATTATATCATATATGTAAATATACAAAATAAGAATGTCACCTTTATTTTGTTTAGAGGAGAGAGTGTTGGGATTATATGCCCTAATGACGACTTGTACATGGATATTGGACTCCATATTTGATCATTGTATATATATTTTCAGCATCTTTACATACATCATCTCTTGTGTTTGTGTGTGGCACATTATGTAAAGGCCCAATGATATAGACTAATGACTTGGGCACACAGTGAGGCTGGATGCATGGTAGGTCCAAGACTAGTTTTTGATATATCATAAAAGGGTGTCCATAGCCCTATGGCTGGATGCAGTGTTATACGCTCTACTAGGATAAGGCTATAGTAGGTGAGTCTCTCGATAAGGGTGATTTACCTAGGCCATTGGAGGGTCTTTCCAGACTTCGCTCTTAGTGCGTGTGTCATGCATTAGACAGAACCACCTGGGTATGTCTTCTAGAACCATGCCATCATTTATAGAAGACAAGATACTCACTGCTTCTGAGTGACCAATGTTCTCAATCTTAAGCTTGCGTGAATGAATTGAGGAAGTTAGGGTACAACACTTTGATGTACCATGAGAAGAGGTCTTATGTGATAAGATTGTCTGCCTTATCCATTGGATTTATGTTCTAATCAACTGGGACATGCATATGCAACAACAGAGTTTGTGTGTCCTCTTGGATTTGTCCCTTTGGTTATCATAAATCTAGATTTCGTGATATTACCCTTCAAGGGTAGATTGGTCATTTGGCTTATCCATCGCTCCCTAAATCAAGAGATCCATGACCAGTGGGTGATCAATTTTTAGAATAGAGATTCCAAGATTCCAAATGTAGTTTTGGACATGACGGTACATGAAAGGACCGGCCTTGACTATGGGTATACATAGAGGGGCATTTTGGTCATTTCGCTCAATTGGTCGAAGATGGAGGTTACTTCACGTAATAAGCTCCTGCTGAGCTAGTAATTATCCTTGCAGTGTAGCTTTGGTCTTTTGGTGGAGTAGACCAGAGTCATAATGGCCACAATGTTGCCAAAGTGGTGGTGAGTACATTTTGGTCATTTTAGGAGCCAGGAGTATTATGTCTTTTGGTTCCTCTACTTGTCGTTACTCTATTTGATATATAATTGAGGAAATTAATATGTGAGTTGCTTAATTAAGATTTGAGTTTAGAAATTAAAAAGGGAATTTTTATCTAGGTTTTCTTAATATAACTCGTAGATATGTTATTTGGATAAGCGGGGACCACATGGAAGATGTTTAGTGTGTGGATGATATGGAATATTTGGATGTCCTTATCCCAAAGGAGTATTCCTTATCAAGAAAGTTTAAGGAAGCGTATTGTAGACAATCTATAATATTCCTAGAACTTCATCCTTTTTAGGGTTACTTAGTACTACATATAGTACTAGATAACCAAGACCCAATTTTTGAGCCTCTTTAAATATTCTCTCTTCTTGGTGTGTGTGCAAGAATTTTCACACATTAACAACAAGAACATACATCAAATCAAATATCCTCAGTTTAGCCTATAATTTAGCTTGCCATATATAGCTAAGTGTATCCAAGTTAGAAAGCAAGGGATGTAGTGGAGAAAACCACTAAAAGGCCATTTTGAGGAAAATTCAATGAAAAGAGGCCATTAGCAATCGTTTCACATGATGAGGGTAACGATATCTCTACCTATGCTTGTTAATCTTTGCATGACTATATAATTCCTATGTGTATAACATGTTTTTGTGCTATATTTTGCTACCACGTGTTGATTATGGGACTAAAATAATATATCCAGAGCCTAATCTTGCAAGTGGTAATAGCTATTAGATCCAACAAGTGGTATCAGAGCATAGGTACCATTATGCACAAGGTTATGGCCTAAGATTGCGTAATAAATCAACAGAACGTGTAATAATCTTGTAGGTGGCAAGATTTATGTGTTTCTTTGGTGTATATGTTATAGGCTAACATTTGTGGTTGCAGCTTGTGTGTGTTTTGGTCCTAATCAATGGTTTGAATGTATGGTTTATTTTCTTGCATAAAAAGTTAATGTTGTATCAATTTGAGAGAAGCATAGGAATGAAAATTGACTTGTATTTTTGGTGGCCAAACTTATGTTTCTTATCATAGATGAAGCTTGAATAGGATGATTTTCTTTGTTATTCCTTGTAATGTATTGATGCGGAGCTGAAATAGCTATTGTGCATGGAGTTCGAGGCGTTTTGGAGACACCAGTTGACCAAGCTGGTAGACTAGAAGGAGTCTTAAGCTCGACCGATAGTGCGTGAAGCATTTTGACCATACTGGTCGACCAAGCCAATCAATTGGTAAAAGACCTTTGCTTGACCAACAAGAGAAGTTGACATTTTATTTGTACTGATTGATCTAGCTGACCGACTAGTAAGTATGCAAAGTTCAATCGACAGAAGTAGTTTGCAGTAAATCTAGAGTTTTTGGCATTCCGATTACTTTGGGCTTTGAGCATAAGACATTATTATAGGGAACCATCAATTCAGGACCATTGATTTATACTATGGATGGATATTTTGTGACATTTATATGCATGTTTGATTATATGTGCGATTATTGCATGTGATCCTTCTGGATCTTATTCTAGCTTGAGTTTGATGAGTCCCTCGATATTGCCTAGGCTAATTTTGACAATTAGAGATCCTAAAGAAGCAATGCATGCAAGTAGTTAAGATCCTTAGTTGTTTGCCACACTAATTAACCAATGGACTAATCAAGATAACTCGAAGTATGCCTACCTATGGATTTTAATCCAAACATAGGTCTAATCCATTTATGGTGTCAAGTGCGTTTTAGTAACACAAGGTGGAATGCGACAATTCCTAAGGGTGTTAAGATTTTTAAAAAACAAGATACCAAGATAAATGAAGGATAAAAAAACCCTTGAAGTTAAAATAATGAGTGGGAGATGGGAATGGAAAACCCCACGACCTTTCGCATTCTATTTATGTCAAGAGTAAGTAGCATTGACCTCCCTATCAGATGGTTTCACGAGTACCTAGTTTTGATGAGGTAGACCCAACGAGTACATTCATAAGAATGTTGATGAGTTTTGGCCATTCCATCAAAAGAGTTCATCATCATAGATCATCTCATATCATGTAGATGAGAGTTACTACCCCATCATAGGGCTCAAGTCTTGATACATGATGAGGAATAAGATAATAAGGAGTGGTTAGACACACTCAACTTGAATCATGTGTTCAGGTACCCCATCGGTGGAGGTCCCTAAGAGATTTGAGAGGTCAAACAAAGCAGTGTTTGGATTTTGTTACGTAGTGTCTATCTAGATAAACATTGTCCAAATAGGTTATGCCTAACGCAACTGTTTATAGTTCGACCATCCCATCGATAGAGTTCAGGTGATAGGTTTGAGACTACTGGGATTGTATGCCCTAAAGACCAATTGTACATGGATATTGGACTAGATATTTGATCATTGTATATATATTTATGAGGATTTCTTACATATATTATCTTTGGAGTATATGTGTGGTACATTGTCTAAAGGTCCAATGGTATAATCTAATGACTTTAGGTGCGCAGTGAGCCTAGACACAAAGTAGGTCCAAGTCTAGTTTTGGATATATCATAAAATGTGTCCATAACTAGATGATAGTGTTGGGAACTTTATCGAGATAAGGCTTTATTGGGTGAGTCTCCCGATAGAGGAGATCTGCATAGATCATTAATGGGTCTTTTTGGACTTTGCTCCATGTGCGTCCATCATGCATTGGACATAACCACCATAAGTATGTCTTCTAGAACTGTGACATTATTTATAAAAGACAAGATACTCACTGCTTTCTAGTAACCAATGCTCTTAATCTTAAGCATATGTGGATGAAATAATGAAGTTAGAGTATAGCGCTTTGATGTATCATAAGGAGAGGTCGTGAGTGATAAGATTGTCTACCTCATATGTTGTTGTGTTCTAATCAATTAAGACATGCATGTGTAACAACAGAGTCTATGTGCCCCTTTGGATTTGTCATATTGGCCATTATAAATCTAGATGTAGTGATATCACCTTTCAGGGATATATTAGTCATTTGGCTTGTGGGTCACTCTCTAGATCAAGAGATCTGTGACCAGTTGGTGATCACTTCTTGGACAAGAGATTCCAAGGTTCTAGATATAGTCTTGGAAGTGATAGTGCCTTTAGATCGGCCTTGACTATTGGTATACATAGAGTGGCATTTTGGTCATTTCATTCGGTTGGTAAAAAAAAGAGGTTACTTTGTGTAACATGCTCCTACTTAGCCAGTAATTATTCTTGGAGTGCAACATTGGTCTCTTGATGGAGAAGACCAAAGTCAAAATGACCATGATGTTGCCAAAGTGGTGGTAATGGCAATTTGGTCATTTTGGGAGCCAAAGATAATTACGTATTTTGTTTGATATATAATTGAGAAAATTAGTATGTGTGATGCTTAATTAAGATTTGAGTTTAGGAATTAAGAAGGGATTTAATTATCCGTGTCTTCTTAATATAACTCACGGATATCTTAATTAGATATGCGAGGACCACATGGGAGATATTTTAGTGTATATGCATGATATGAAATATTTGGGTGTTCTTTTATCCCAAAAGGATTATTCCTTATCTAGAAAGTTTAACGTATTGAGAGAATTACAATATTCCCTAGACCTTATCTTTTTAGGGTAAGCTTAGTACTATATATAGTGCTAGATTAGCAAGACCCATTTTGATGAGCAAGACCCATTTTGAGCCTCTCTGATAATTTTTTCTCTTAGTGTGTGTGTAGTATTTTTCACACAATAATACCAAGAGCACACACTAGATCTATTTTCCTTGTTTTAGCCTAATGTTTAACTTGTCTACTACATAGGGAAATGTATCCTAGTTCTTGAGAAAGGGATATAGTGGAGAAAACCACAAGAAGGCTACTAGGAAGATCTAACACCGAGAGGCCACTAGCTTTTGAATCATGCATCAAGTTTAACAATATCTTCATATATACTTGTTTATCTTTACGTGGTTGTGTTGATTCCTATGTGTATAATATGTTTTTGTGCGATATTCTGCTACCATATCTTATTTATGGGCTTAAAATTAAAATCCAGAACTTAATCTTGCAAGTGGTAATAGCCATTAGATTCAACAAGTGGTATCAGAGCTTAGGTACCGTTATACACATAGTTATGGCCTTAGATTGCATAATAAATCAATAGAACGTGTAATAATCTTGTGGGTGGCAAGATTTGTGTGTTTCTATGATGTATGTTTTATGAGCTAACCTTTGTGGTTGTAGCTTGTGTATGATTTTTGGTCCTAATCGATGGCTCGAATGTATGGTTTTATTTTCTTGCATAGAAATCTATTGTAGCTTCAAATTAAGAGAAGCATAAGAATGGGAAGTGGCTTGTATTTATGGCCACATTTATATTTCTTGTCATAGATGAAGCTTGTATAGGTTGATTTTCTATGTAATTCCTTGTAATAAATTGAAATGGAGCCAAAGTACTACTATGGAGGTTGTTTGAGACGATCTTGGATCAGCCAGTTGACTGGTAGGAGACCAGGCGTGACCGGCAGAAAACTAGAGGATTTTGTAAGGGCCGGTCAACCTGATTGACGAGACAGTTTTTAGTTTTATAATGATTTTGGCATTTTGATTGCTTTGGGCTTTGAGCCTAAGGCTTATTTATAGGGAGCCATCAATTGGGGACCATTTAATTTTGCTTTGGATGTTTATTTTGAAATATTTATATGCATGTTTGATTGTACACATGGTTATTGCAATCTATCACATCGCAATATATCCATCCAAGTAAGGCTTAAAATTGGCTAACCCTTGGATCTTGTTTTGACTTGAGTTTGATAACTCTCTCGAGATTTCTTAGTCTAATTTTGGTAATTAGAAATCCCAAAGAAGCAATGCATGTAATTGGTAATTTACTCGTCTTTCTGCACTAATTAATCAATGGACTTATCAAGATAACTCAATGTATGCCTACCTATATATTTTAATCTGAATATAGGTCTAATCCATTTATGGTATCAACGTGTTTTAGTAACACAAGGTGGAAGCAACGATTCCTAAGCGTGTTAAGACTTAAAACAAAGTACCAAGATAAATGAAGGATAAAGAAAAGCCTCGAGATTAAAACATCGAGAGGGAGAGGGGAATGGAAAACCCAATGACTTTCCACATTTGGTTCACATCAAGTGTAGGTGCAATTGACCTTCCTATTGAAGGGTCTCACAAGTATCTAGATTTGATCAGGTGGACTTAACGTGTATACTCGTAAAGGTGTTGGTGACGTTTGGCCATCCCATCGATGGAGTTCATCATCATAGATTGTCTCACGGCATAGGGATGAGAGTCACTACCCCATCGGAGGGCTCAAGTCTAGATACATGACGGGGAATGAGACACTAATGAGGTGGTTAATTACACTCAACTCGAATCACGAGTTTGGCCACCCCATCGATGGAGGCTCCTAGGAGATTTGAGAGGTCAAACAAGCAGTGGTCAGATTTCGTTAGATAGTGTCTATCTAGATAAACGTTATCCAAATAGGATACGCCTAACACAAGTTTTCATAGTTAGGCCATCCTATTGATGGAGTTCATATGATAGGGCTGTGACACTTATACATCATTGTACTTTGAGGGTTAAACTGCAAAATGGAAAATGATGTAAAAAGTGTAATGTATGTTTTTTCGCTATTATATACCTATTACATATGTATGTTGTTTTTATTGCTCAATATTAGTTCTGATCTATTGTTCGATATCCAGGAGCATAAGCTTATCGATCTGAATTTTGTGGATTAGAAAAGGAATCTGGACATAGTACTCACTGTCGAGGAGTACAAGTATGTCCTAACTACTCCTTGTCCTGTTGTAAGGGCAAAATCTTCTGCATCATGTGTGATATTGAGTAGAAATGGCAGAAGGCCAATAGTATGGCCAAGTGCTATATGTTGGCCTCTATTTCAGATGTTCTGCCACACAAGCATCAGAACATGGCAACTGCCGGAGAGATCAAGTCTAAATGATAGCCATAGCACTAATTGAGGATTTAGATCATGATATACATGATATATATTTGATGAGTGAAACGAGCAAAAGTTTTGTTTTCAAAAGCATATAGGAACATAGGTTACAATAATAGATAATTTGACAATTTAGATTAAGTACAATAATAGATAAGTTGGCAATCTTGGAATAAATCATTCAAAATAATAATAATAATAATAATAATAATAATAATAATAATAATAATAGTAAAGTAGGTAATTAGCCAAAATAAATAATGCAAGGATAAAAAGAGATTAGTGCGTTAATTTATTGGGAACAACTTATTTCTCAGTTCAAACATTTTAATAATATGTACCAGGTCAAGTTTACAAATCTTAACATAATTATTAGTTTGAGTCATGAGAAAAAAGGGAAATTATTGCTGTAACCACCTTATCAATAGTAATAATAAACAAATATTTAAGCCAAGCGGTTTCAAGAGAGAAGATAAGAAAGGAAGTGAAACAAGATAAAATAGATTAAATAAGATAAAAAAGTAAGACAAAATGTTGATCAAAGGATATAAAAACTGTTCATATATACATATATATTTAATAACGTGACATCAAGCTTTCTAGGTTTGATAGTAACCCAAGAAGAAGAGGAAGATACAAGGCTTCCAATAAATAAATAAATAAAAATAAAAGAAATAGAAAAGAATCGGATAAGAAAACCAAGATTATTGAAATTAAATGGAGTCTTGAAAACAATGTCATTTGTTTGTGCAGTCTGACTCAAACATATATATATTTTTTACTTTTTATTTTTTAAAAGGAGAGCTATTAGCTTGGAACAACATACTGATATGTGGATGATAAGAACAAAAAAAAAAAAAAAACTCTGGGGGTAGGTATTGTGATGATGCAACATGGTGAGATTTAATTCTATGGGGCAAGGCTATTAGCTGGACATAATAAGAAAAAGGTAGACTAGGATTGTTGTCAAGCTGAAAGGGAAGTGCTTCAAGTGTGGCGAGAAGGGCCACTAGAAGAAGGACTGTCCCAAGTACCTAGCCATGGGCTATGAAGGTACATCCCTCATGCTCTACATTGAAACCAGTCTGGTGGTGGATTCCATTGATTCTTGCATTGTAAATTTAGGAGCCACTGATCATATTTGCAATTCTTTGCATAGGTTTCAAGTCATGCGGGAGTTGAGTAGAGGGGAGTTCACTCGTTGAGTCAGCACAGGAGTGAAAGTTTGGGCTATTACACTTGGTTGAGTTCGTTTGTCATTCTCTTGTAATAGGGTTTTAGATTTGACAATGTTCATTATGTTCTAGACATTAAAAAAAACCTAGTTTCTGTTTCTCATTTATTGATGGATGGTTTTTTAGTATGTTACCATACTGACGTTAATATCAATAGTGATAGAAATTTTAAATGTTTTGGTATATTATGTAATGGTCCATTCTATTTACACCCTATTGATGCTACAACACACAACACAAAAAGAGTAGAGTCCTTTAAAAGGAAGGTTCCTCAAACCAATGATACTTATATTTGGCACTTGTGCTTGGGACATATCAATCAAAAACACATTTAGAGGTTAGTCGAGGATGGGCCCCTTAGCTCATTAGATCTCGAGGATCTACCTTAATGTATTTCCTATCTTAAGGGGAAGACAACCAAAAGGTCATTCTCTTTTAGTGGACAAAGGGCCAAGGAGGTATTGGAATTGGTGCATACTGAAGTAAGTGGTCCTATGAACACACCAGCTTATGGAGGTTATGAGTATTTCATTACATTTATGATGATTTCTCTAGATATGGTTATGTTTATTTGATTTGACACAAGTCTAAATCCTTTAAGAAATTCAAAAAATTTAAGGCTAAGGTGGAGCAAAAATTGGATAAACAAATCAAAGCCATTCAGTCTAATTGTGGTGGCGAATACCTCTTGGGTGAGTTCAGGGATTATCTCATACAACAAGGAATTGTGGTGCAATTCACTACAAAATAGTGTAGCAGAGAAGAGGAACCATACCCTCTTAGAAATGGTAAGGTCCATTATGTCTCTTGCATCGTTGCTTGTATCCTTTTGGAGGTATGCCCTGGAAATGGCATCATTTATTTTGGATTTAGTACCATCAAAATTAGTACTTAGGATGTCTCAAGAAATGTGGACAAGGCAAAAGCCTAGCTTGAGTCATTTACAAATTTGGGGTTATCCAGTTTATATGCTGAGTAGTTGCACTACAAAGTTAGAACCTAGGGTATCATAAGGGAACCAGAGGTGGGGTCTTCTATAATCCCAAGGAGCAGAAAGTACTTATTAGCACACATGCTAGATACTTGGAGGATGATATAGTGATTCAAAAAAGCACCAGAATCTGGAGTTACTCTTAAGGAGATTTCTTATGAGTCTCAAAAAGCACTTGCTAATACAAAAAAGGAAAAATAGCCAATTGCAACTAGTGCATCGGAGCCTCATCGTAGTGGGAGAATTCCTATGCAACTTGATAGATACTATGAGGAGTACTTTGAGACTTCCAATGAGGATCAGGTTGAGGATCCCACTAGTTATGATGAAGTAGTTTTTGATATATATACTAACCATTGGTGTAAGGCAATAGATCTAAATTGGAGTCTATGTACTTTAACAGTTTTTAGAAGCTTGTAGAAGCACTTGAAGGGGTAAAACCCATAGGGTATAATTGGGTCTACAAGAGGAATGGAGGAGCTAATAGAATGGTTGAACCTTTAAAGCTAGATTGGTGGCCAAGGGTTATACCTAGAAAGAAGGTGTCGATTATGAGAAAACCTTTTTATCAGTAGCCATGCTTAAATTCATTAGGATACTCCTTGTCATTGCCTGTCATTATGACTACAAGATATGACAAATGCATGTCAAGACAACATTTCTTAATGGAGAGCTTGACGAGACCATTTATATGACCCAATTGAATGGACACATTGCTACAGGCCTGGAACACATGGTTTGTAAGCTTAAGAAGTCTATCTGTGGATTTAAGTAAGCATCTAAGGCATGGAACATCAAGTTTGATCATGTGGTCAAGTCCTTTGGTTTTGACCAAAACATCAATAAGCCCTGTGTGTACAAGAGGTGCAACGAAAATGCTATGGCTTTCCTAGTTTTGTATGTGAATGACATCTTGTTAATTGGGAATGATGTGGGGATGTTATCATCCAGTTATCTTCTTAGTTCCATATGAAGGACATAGGAGAAGCAAGCAATGTTCTTGGAATCAAGATTATGCGAGACTAGAAGAATAGGAGGCTTGCATTATCCCAGGTGATATGTTGTGATTGTGTGTGTGTTTGCATGACATTTCTATGCTTTTTTGAGGTGCTTTTGTGCTTTATTAAATGTGTTAGTGTTGCATTTATACCATACTTGTGCATAGTCAGCTACAAATGTCTATAGTTGAGTTTAAAATGTAAATGTCACACTAATATGCACTTATTTCTTGTGTGAGATGAAGTTTAGGGACTTGAATTGATGATCATTTGTTGAAAGAGTAAAGGTAAAAGTGTTTGGAATGTTGAGGAATCTAGAAGAATGCATTTAGAAGTGTCTAGGCGAAGAAAATAGCTACCGAGAAGAAACAAGCACGCGAGGAGTAAGAATGGTGCATAATCTGGGGAAACCAGTTAACCTAAACCCTAGGCTGGTCGACCGGCCACACAGCCATTCTAGGCTGATTAACCTAGCCCTAGGCTAGTCCCTTGGTTGGTCACCTGGCCCTACGTGATGAAAACCCTATTTACAGCCATTTTTCAGCTTTTTCAAGAGGGAGGTGATACTAATTTTCACACCCGCTCTGCACACCCATTTCACATACATAAAACCCTACTTCACCCACCTCACATACACACACATGCACACACTCTCACACACTTATCCACTTGGATTCAAGCTTGTTTGGAGGGATTTAACAACTTTGGAGTGAAGATTTGCTCAACATTGTACAAGAATAGCTAGGATGGAAAGGGAGTTTCCTCACTACTCTTTCATCCAATTTTCAATTATGTTTGAGTAGACTTGAATAGGGTGATTTAGCTTATGTAATGAGTTGATTATATACTCTTATGTTATGGCTTTTGATGGCTTAAGATACATATGCCTTGATTTTCTTATTTCTAATGGCTATTGTTTAATACGTGTCAAGGTGGTTGATAATATGCCTATGTGAGTTGAATATGTATAAATTGAAGTTTATTTGCCACTAAGCACCTCTAAACCATTCTATAATCATGTGTGTTTATGTGTGGATTTGATGAAGTAGGTATTGCTTTTATTCATGTCTATGTGTATGATAACATGCTTAGTAGTGAATCTCACTTCAATAACACATACATGTTGGTATTCAATTGCTATTAATGAAGTAGGTATTGCTTTTATTTATGTCTACGTGTATGATAACATGCTTAATAGTGAATCTCTGTTCAATAATACATACATGTTGGTATCCAATTGCTATTAATGGTGTAATCCGAGCATGACAATGTGTGGTAGTCGAATAGGTCTATTTATTTGCAAACACCATAGGTTAGAACATGTAAGATTGCACTAATTTACCAAATCCCCCTATAGTGACCCCAGAATGATGGCACACAACTTGGGGCTAGCTAGATCGAGTCCCTTTTGGCTTTAAATCTAGCCAATAGGAGTCTGGGTAGGTTTAGTCACCTCTAGCAACACTAGTCCTTGGCTTTAAATCGAGCCAATGGTTTAGGTACTAGAGTAGGTTAATTCTAGGTCACGTAGGAAGCTTGTTAGTCTCTCCTAAGGCCATAGGTCACAAGGACCACGTCGTAGCTCTAGTAGAAGCTATTTAGGGAGGGACCCGTACACAGTTCTTATGATAAATTAGGACATTAGCTAGCAACCTAGCTAAGAGCAACTGATAGTTAAGCCATCTCCCATAATCCCATAGCATTTGAGTCTAGAGTCACCCATTAGCAAGCAAAAGTCAGCCTAACCCATTCCAATAGTTAGTTCCCTCTAGATTAGTTTGTCTCCTTATTTTCCATTCCTGTTTCCCATAGTGTAGTTTAATTTCCTTTCTCTGTGCTCCCATTAAATCCAAAAAGTTCAAAAAGATGGTTAGAATAGGTTTCTTTTTAGGCATTATCGAGGACACACATGTATAGGATCCTTTCCACGATATCACCTCCCTGTGGTTCGATACCTATTCTTGCCCACACTACACTGCACCAAACCATGTGCTTGTGGGTCTTTAGGTTTACTCCTCTAAAGACAATCAAGTTCTTGGCGCCGTTGCTGAAGAGGCACGGTTGGTTTGGGTTCTTTGCTTGTGTGTTTTAGTAGTCGCTCGATTTGTTTTTTTTCTTGTTTTATCTTGTTAGTTTGTTTAGTATTTTCTTATCTTGCCTCTTGTTGAATTATCTTGCTTTAATAGTTATTTATCTTGCTTTGCTTTAAGTTCCTTTGATCTCCTGTGTTTGCTTTTACTACTTAGCATAGCTGGTTTATTTTGCTTTCTTAGTTTGTTTTTGCTTTTCGTTTTTGTTTTTACTAGACCCAATTGGATTATGGCTTTGTTGTTGTAGATTAGGAAATTTTGAAGTTTTGAGGGTTGAAGTGCTTGGAGTTAGAATAGTGTTGCATGCTTGGTAGACGATCACTTAGGAATCTCTTAATTCCATTTAATCCCAAACTCGATAAGATTGCACAATGATGTGTTGTGTTTTTGTGTGTGTTTGCATTGTCATTTACCTATATTTTAGAGGTGTTGAGTGCTCATAATGATGCATTAGTGTAGTGCTTTTGATAAGAATAGGCTTAAGCGTAAATAAATGTGCATTTTGAGTTTAAGAGACAAATTGCTACACTAATTGCTTGTTTTCAATGATTTAGGTGAACTTTGGGTTAAGATCAAGATTGGACGATGAAAGGTGATGAAGATGGGAAATGCACGGGTCTAAGAGAGAAGACCAGAGGCCGAAAAGACAAAGAATGGAGGAAGAAAGTCAGCCGGACGACCAAGGAATAAGAGCCGGTCGACCGGCTGCCAAAAATAGCCGGACGACCACCCCTCCAGAGCCGGTCGACCTAGCCCAGAGAGCATTATTAAAAAGCCGGTCGAGCTAGGTCCAGAGGCCGGTTGACCTAGACGGTCGATTGGCAATATTCTGAGAACATATAAATAAGGCCCGACTCTGCAGAAAAGGGGAGGACTTTTTTTTTTGGAAGAATAACACGCACTTCACACCTAAAATTCTCACACACTTAGCCCCAGATCCCACCCACTTCACACACACTTTTCACACATTCCTCACTAAGAACCAAGCTTGATTTGGAGGGTTCAAACATTTTGGAATCAAGTTTGCTCAAAAGCTTTGTACAAGATTAGCTAGGATGAAAGGGAAGCTTCATTATCTCTCTTTCATTCTATTTCCTATTATGATTGAGTAGACTTGTGTAGGGTGATTTAACTTATGTAATGGGTTAACTATGTACTCTTATGATATGGGATATGATGGCTGTATATATATACATGTTTCGAATTGTCTTGTTCAAATGGGTATTTTCTCATTCATGTCTAAGTGTTTGATAAAATGCCTAGATGAGTAACATGTGCATAAATTGAAGTTTTTTTGTTACTAAACACATCTAATCCATGTTATAATCATGTCTATGTGTTTATATGTGGATGCTATGAAGTGGGTAATGCTTTTATTCATGTCTATATGTATATTTGCATGCCTAGTAACAAGCATAACTTCAATAACACATACGTGCTGGTTGTTAATTATTTCTAATGGTGTGAACTGAACATGATGATGTTTGGTAGTTGAATAGGTTCCATTATTCACGCGCACCTTGGCCTTGAACATGTATGAATGCACTAGCAAGTCAAATCCTGCTGTAATGACCTTAGAATGACGAAGTATAACTTAGGGCTAGTCTAGGCCGAGTCTCCTTTGGCTTTAAATCCAGCCAATAGGTTTCCGGATAGGTTTAGTCGACTTTAGCAACACTAGGTCTTGGCTTTAAATCCAGCCAAAGGTTTAGGTACTAGGGTAGGTTCATTCTAAGCCACCTAGGAAGTTAGTTAGTCACTGTTGAGGCCCTAGGTCATAAGGACCACGCTGTAGCTCTAGGAGGCGCCGCCTAGGGACGGATCCGCACCGAGTCCTAAGGGGAAATTAGGACACTAACTAGCAACCTAGTTAAGAGCACTCATGATAGTTAGCCATCATCCCTTAATCCCATAGCATTTGAGTATAGAATTACCCATTCATATGTCGAAGTCACCCTAACCCCTTCTCAAGTGTTAGTTCCCTCTTGACCAACTTGTGCTCCCATTTTTCATATTCATAGTTTAGTTTTATTTCCTTTACCTAGAGCTCCCGATAATCCAAAACCCCAAAAATATGTCTAGTTTAGATCTTTCTTTTTGGCACTTTCTAGAACACCAAGCATAGAATTCACCCACATTATTTACGCCTCCCTGTGGTTCGACACCCGCACTTGTATACACTATATTGCACGATCTGTACGCTTGTGGGTCTTTTAGAGCTTCCACTCGGAAAACGACACCAAGTTCTTGGCGCCGTTGTCGGGGAGGCACGGTGATTTGTATCCTTTGCTTGTGTGTTTTGGTAGTTGCTTTATTTGTTTTTCTTGCTTTTTCTTTATAGTTTGTTTATTTTATTTTGCTTATCTTGTTTATTGTTCATATTATCTTGCTTTAGTTTTTGTTTATCTATTTTAGCTTTTGTCGTTGTTTTTAATAGACTCTTTAGGATTGTGGTTTATTTGTTGTAGTTTTTGGAATACTGAAGTTTTCGGGGGTTGAAGTGGCCGGAGTTAGGATAGTTTGTGCATGCTTGGTAGGAGATCCCTTAGAAATCCCCTGGTTCCTCTTAATCCCAAACTCGATAGAATTGCTAGAGATTTCAGGAATTTGAGAGATCTTCTTGAGAAGATGACTGATCCCAACCATTCTCCTAATCCTCCCAATCCCCCAATGAATCCCATTCCACCTCATGATCACATTGGGCATCAAGCCCAAGCTCATTTTAGATGAGAGCCCTATAGACCAGATCCACCCATAGATGAGGAACCCACTCTTAGGCAATTCTTTCTCCCCGAAGCCTTTGAGCCCAATTTGGCTATTTAAATTCCGGGTTTGGGGGAGACGAACTTCAAGATTAAGCCTAATATGTTGGCTATGCTTCCCTCCTTCTACGGGAGAAGCAATGAGAGTCCTCTAGATCATATCACTGATTTTGTTGAAATGAGTTCCACTCTCCATGTCCCCAATGTCTCTTAAGAGGTCATACGTCTAAGATTGTTTCCTTTCTCTCTTAAGGACAAGGCTAGGACTTGGTTGCATTCCTTACCCAATGGTTGCATTACTATTTGGGCTGAGCTTCTATCTAAGTTCTTCCAAAAATTTTATCCCATGGCCAAGACGGCCGACCTTAGGACTGCCATTATGATTTTCTCCCAACATGACCTAGAATCTTTTCATGAGGTTTGGAGAGGTTCAAAGATCTTCTTAGACAATGTCCACACCATGGGTACGGCAATCATGACCTAATGCAATACTTCTTTCAAGGTTTAAATGAACAAAATAGGATGATGGTCAATGCCGCCTCCGGTGGTGGCTTCTATCTTTTGAGACCAACCGAGGCAAGGGAGAAAATAGAAATGATGGCTGAAAATTCTTTTCAAAATTTTGCAATGGAAAGGTCTAGTCGGGGAGGCAACAAGAGAAGTGTTAGTGAGGTTGGAGTTTCTTTAGACTTACCCGCTAAGGTTGAGGCTTTGACAAATAAACTAGATCAATTCGTTTCTTTGTCCATTTCATCCCAAGGTTATAGGACTAGTTCTTTAGGTTCTTCCTCTGCCCCTTTAGTTGTTGAAGTTTGTGCATTGTGCTCCGAGTCATCTCATGAGACCATAGCTTGCCCTTTAGGATCCCAATTTCCTGAATTCATGAAAGACCAAGTGTGTGCCACACAAGGTTATTCTCATGAGTATAATCCATACTCGAGAACATACAATCCGGGTTGGAGGGACAACCCGAAATTTTCTTGGAGACAAGGACAGTATGAGTGTAGTTCACATCCTCAAGTTCCACCTCAGTAGCGACCTCGTTCTCAATATGCCCCAGGTTTCTATCATCTTAATCAACCCCGTCTCACTAGCGCTCCTCAACCTCAGGCTTTACCTGCTCCCTCTAGTAGCCAGACTCTTAGTAATGATGTGATGAAGTTAATGCAGTTTATTCAGAATCAACAGCAGGCATTAGCTAGTCAACAGCAGGAGTTAGCTGATAATAGGCAAGAGATGGCTAGCTATAGGCAATAGATGGCTAGGTTTGAGACACAGTTAGGACAGATTTCTAGTCAATTGAGTGCTAGAGACCCCGAGAAATTGCCTTCTCAGCCGGAGGTGAACCCTAGAGTCCAGTCCTGTTCCTCCACCGATACCACTTATCCCCCTCAGGCCCAGGCTAAGGCCGTCACCACTCTTAGGAGCGGTCGGGTAGTGGATAATAAGGTAGGAGTTGACTTTGCAGTGCCTGCACCTAGTAGTCCTTTCGAGTCTAGAGCACCACATGATAGCCCTGTTGAGGGAAATTCTAGAGAAGGTCCTGTTGAGAGAGATAAGCCCATTAGAGATCATGGAGAGAGTAGTACTTCCCGCCCACATTGGGAGGGAAAAAAGCCTATTGATGACTCCCATGAATCTAGAGGCATAGAGCCTAGAGTTCCCTTTCCATCCGCCTTAGAGAGGCCTACACCTAGTGAAGATTCTAGGTTCTTCAAGGTTTTAGAACATCTTAAGGACCTTAAGGTCAATCTTCCTTTGATAGATGCGATCATTTCCATCCCCTCTTATTCTAAGTTCTTTAAGGATCTTTGTACAAGGAAACGTAGGTCATCGAACATTCCTAAGAAGGTAAGGCTTACGGAGAAGGTGAGTAGTATTTGTACTTCGGGCCTTCTGCCCAAGATGAGTGACCCCGGAGCCTTCACCATTCCTTGTAGGATTCGTGAGACACAGATTGATCACGTCTTATTAGATTTAGGATCTAGTGTGAATTTCATTCCCTACTCTGTCTATCAGCAACTAGGTCTAGGTGAGTTGTCTCTTACACATGTTACTCTTCAGCTAGCTGATAGGTCTGAGCGTAGACCTAGGGGTGTGATAGAGGATGTTATGGTCCAGGTAGGTGAGTTTGTGTACCCTGTTGACTTCGTAGTGTTAGATATGGATTCGGGACATGACTCTAGACATTTTACACCCATTCTTCTAGGTCGCCCCTTCCTTGCCACTGCAGATGCCATTAGCCATTGTAGGTCGGGGGTATTGGAGATGAAATTTGGGAATTTGAGATCCACTATGAAGGTTGTAGAGGCGGTGAATAGGGCTAGTATAGGAGAAGAGGATGGAGAAGAGTGCTTTAGGGTGGATGTGATTGATTCTTGCGTTGAGGATCTTATAGAAAAGACTATGACCGATGGGGAAGAATTAAGGAAATTTGAGGAATTGATGTCTAGTTTTGATTTGGAGACCTTAGAGAGGAAATGTGTAGCTTCTACTTCCTTGATTGAGAGCCATTTGACTAATAAGTCACTTGAGGTTAATCTTTTTAGTCTCATTTCTAGTGATGTCCCCATTGATGATGTTGAGGTTAAGTCCCCCTTGGTTGAGCCTAGCCCTTCTTTAAAGCTCAAACCCCTTCCCGATCATTTGAAATATGCATTCCTAGGCTCTAGTGAGACCCTTCCGGTCATCATAGCTTCCGATCTTTCTAGTGAGCATGAGGAGCGTCTCTTAGAGGTCCTTAGGAAACATAGGAAGGTTATAGGGTGGAAAATTGATGATTTGAGAGGTCTAGACCCTTCGGTTTGTATGCATCGTATTCACCTTGAGGATGGAGCCATTCTTTCTAGGGAAATGCAAAGGAGGCTAAACCCACACATGAGCGAAGTAGTTAAGAAAGAGATCATTAAGCTTTTAGATGTAGGCATTATTTATCTGATCTTCGATAGTGAGTGGGTTAGCCCGGTCCAAGTTGTCCCTAAGAAGTCCGGGATCACGGTTGTTGAGAATGAGAGAGGAGAGCTTATTCCTACACGTACTTTCATGGGATGGAGAGTTTGTATTGACTATAGGAAGCTCAACTCCAAAACTAGGAAGGATCATTTCCCATTGCCTTTTCTAGACCAGATCTTAGATAGAGTAGCTGGGCATAGCTACTATTGTTTTCTAGATAGCTATTCGGGTTATAACCAGATCCCTGTGTTTCCCGAGGACCAGGAAAAGACCACCTTTACTTGTCCCTATGGCACTTTTGCTTATAGGAGAATGCCCTTTGATCTTTGCAATGCCTCAGCGACTTTTCAAAGATGTATGATGGCCATTTTTAGTGACATGATTGAGAGACATTCAGAGATTTTCATGGATGATTTCTCAGTCTTGGGAGATAGCTTTGATGGGTGCTTAAGTCATCTCTCTTTAGTCTTAGACCGATGTGTGGAGAAGAATCTAGTGTTAAGTTGGGAGAAATCCCATTTCATGGTGCAACGAGGGATAGTGTTGGGTCATGTTGTATCATCTAGTGGAATTCAAGTTGACCCAGATACGGTAGAATTAATTGAAAAGTTGCCTGTCCCTAAGTGTGTCAAGGATGTTAGATCTTTTCTAGGGCATGCAGGATTTTACCGTAGATTCATTAAGGATTTTAGTCACATTGCATGCCCTTTGTCTAGGCTCTTAGCACAAGATGTCCTTTTTGACTTTGATGATGAATGTGTTAGAGCTTTCAATAGGCTTAAATCCTTATTGTCTACATCCCCAATTATCCAGCCACCTAACTACAGTCTCCCATTTGAGGTTATGTGTGATGCATCCAATTATGTGATAGGAGCTATTTTAGGTCAAAGGAAGGATAAGTTGCCCCATGTTGTATACTATGCTAGCAAGACTCTTGATGAAGCACAAAAGAATTATACCACTACGGAAAAAGAGCTTCTAGCAATAGTTTTCTCCCTTGACAAGTTTAGGTCATACATCCTAGGATCCAAAGTGATTGTCTACACCGATCATGCGGCATTGAAGTATTTGTTGTCTAAGAAAGAATCTAAGCCCCGCTTGATTAGGTGGTTGCTCCTCCTTCAAGAGTTTGACATAGAAATTCAGGAAAAAAAGGGTAGAGAAAATTTAGTTGCGGATCATCTTTCCCGTCTTGTTAGTGAGTCTTCTAGTGATCCATCTCCTTTTCATGATTCATTCCCCGATGAACAATTATTTGCTGTCTCTCATCACACACCTTGGTTTGCTCATGTTGTCAATTATCTTGCCACAGGGCGTTTTCCTTCCCATTGGGAGAAAAGAGAAAAAGATAGGTTCTTAGCACAAGTTAGGCATTTCTTTTGGGAGGATCCCTATCTTTTCAAAGTGTGTGCGGATCAAATGATTCGCTGGTGTGTGCCTGAGGATGAGTTTGAGAGCGTTTTGAGCATGTGTCATGATAAGGGGTGTGGGGGTCATTTTAGTGGGAAGAAGACCGCCGCGAAGGTCTTGCAAAGTGGACTGCTTTGGCCTTCTCTCTTTAAGGATGCCCAAGAATATTGCAAGAAGTGTTTTAGATGTCAACAATTTGGGTCCATCTCTAGGAGAAACATGATGCCTTTATCCCCTATTCTTCCTTGTGAGTTGTTTGATGTTTGGGGTATAGACTTCATGGGTCTAATTCCACCTTTCGTTGGGTACCAATACATTTTAGTGGCCGTTGATTATGTGTCCGAATGGGTTGAGGCTATTCCTACACGCACTAATGACCATAGGGTAGTGGTTAAGTTTATTAAAGAAAACATTTTCTCTAGATTTGGAGTCCCTAGGGTCTTAATTAGTGATGGGGGTTTGCATTTTCGCCATAGGACTTTAGAGGCCTTGTTGAGAAAATATTCGGTCACCCATAAGGTAGCCACTCCTTATCACCCGCAAACTAATGGACAAGTAGAGGTGTCCAATAGAGAGATCAAGCACATTTTAGAGAAAACAGTTAGGCCTGATAGAAGAGATTGGTCTATTAGGCTAAATGATACTTTGTGGGCCTACCGTACCGCCTTTAAGACTCCCATTGGTATGTCTCCATATAGATTGGTTTTTGGTAAAGCTTGTCACTTGCCGGTAGAACTAGAGCATATAGCTTATTGGGCAATCAAAGCCCTAAATTTTGACTTGGCAAGAACAGGTGAGAAAAGGAAGCTAGACCTAGCGGAATTGGAAGAGCTTAGATTCGAGGCGTATGAGAACGCTAAACTTTATAAGGATAGAATGAAGAGAATTCATGATAAACACATTATTAAGAAATCATTCTCTCATTTTGATAAAGTTTGGTTGTTTAACTCACGATTGAAACTCTTTCCAGGTAAGCTTAAGACAAGATGGGATGGTCCATATGAGGTGATGGTTGCCTATCCTTCCGGAGCAGTCAAGATTAAAGACTTGAAGGATGGCCGAGAGTTGACGGTGAATGGGCAACGCCTGAAGCACGCATATGATCTGAGTATGACTTGTGTAGAGGTTTTAATGCTTCAGGATCCCATCTATGGAAGTTGAAGATGAGTTGGTGTTTGCCTTGCTGACGGCTTGGTGGTTAGTGCTACTAGGAGGCAACCTAGGTTCAATTTTGCAGTTTTGCATTTGTTTCACTTTCTTTTCTTTTTATTTTCTTTCTTTTATCTTTCTTGCACCCAAACCAAAGTGTTGAATCTCAATCCTTTGTCCCATAAGATATACCACTGCTCATTATTGCACATGCCAATGCAAGTATGCATAGGCAATGCTACTAATCTTGTTTTCTTTGTGAGTGTTTATGAATTGTGAGTCACAGGATTAGTAGTATGGTGATTTATCATTGGCATGGAAAGCTTTGAAGAAAATGCAAGGTTGTATCTATCCTTTCTCCACTTGTTCCCCATGTTTACACCCTATCCCCACCACCCTTACTTGTTTTGTAATGATGATTTGCCTGTTTTTGTGCTTTGATCTTTTTGCTTGAGAACAAGCAAAGTTTAGGTTTGGGGGTGTGGGAGTTTGGTTTTCTTGTTATATATCTTGCTTAGGGCAGATTGCATTCTGCATTTAAAAGTGGTGAAAATTTTTCAATTTTGATGCATATAGAATCATTTATTTCTTTGTTGATCATTGTGTTGGCTTTTGTGATTGACTATATTGATTTATGAAAATAAGAGGTATTGTGGGGAAATGAATAGAGTGGTTTGAAAACTAAGTCTTGGAGAGGATGCCCTTCAAAGTTGTGGGGAGTGAGAACCTTGAAAGAATAACCCTTGTAGCCACCCCATAGCTTGGTAGGAAAGAGTGTTGGAAAAGGGTTGTTGATGTGAGTGCCCCTTTGTTGATTGGTTCTTGTTGATGTGCCTAAGCCTTTCTTTTTCTTTCTTTTTGTGAATACAATACAAAGCATTAAAAGTTCGAAAAAAAAAATGAAAAAGGCAAAAAGGTGCAAAAATATATATATATATATATAAAAAATGAAGTGAAAAAGAGGAAAAGCTAAAGGCACCAAAAAGTTAGTGAATAAGTGCATAAGTGACACAATGTCAACTTAGCACAAGTTATCATCTTTGTAAATACGTGAATAAGGCTTTTTATAAGCCATTGTGTTTGTATATTCTCTTTTCTTGTCTTTGAGGCTTGGTGCATGTTGGGGAGACCATGTTAGTTGAGGGAGCACGAAATATCAACATTTCGAGTGCGTGAGTTAGAATCCTAGGCTTGTGGTGGATTGGCTACTCGGGAAATTCTTACAAGGAACGAGACCCCTTATGAGTAGAGGGAGGATCCAAAGAGATTTGGGGATCTCTCCACAATAGAAATGTCCCCTTTATGCTTCTTAGACTAACTTTGATAGAGAGTCAATCCTTTAGGCAATCCATTGTATTGACTTTAGAGATAAAATTTAAGATTGGGCTTGCTTGAGGACAAGCAAGGAGAAGGTTTGGGGGTGTTGATGTGTTGTGTTTTTGTGTGTGTTTGCATTTTCATTTACCTATATTTTAGAGGTGTTGAGTGCTCATAATGATGCATTAGTGTAGTGCTTTTGATAAGAATAGGCTTAAGCGTAAACAAATGTGCATATTGAGTTTAAGAGACAAATTGCTACACTAATTGCTTGTTTTCAATGATTTAGGTGAACTTTGGGTTAAGATCAAGATTGGACGATGAAAGGTGATGAAGATGGAAAATGCACGGGTCTAAAAGAGAAGACCAGAGGCCAAAAAGACAAAGAATGGAGGAAGAAAGTCAGCCGGACGACCAAGGAATAAGAGCCGGTCGACCGGCTGCCAAAAATAGCCGGACGACCACCCCTCCAGAGCCTGTCGACCTAGCCCAGAGAGCATCATTAAAAAGCCGGTCGAGCTAGGTCCAGAGGCCGGTCGACCTAGACGGTCGACTGGCAATATGCTGAGAACATATAAATAGGGCCCGATTCTGCAGAAAAGGGGAGGACTTTTTTTTTTGGAAGAATAACACGCACTTCACACCTAAAATTCTCACACACTTAACCCCAGATCCCATCCACTTAACACACACTTTTCACACATTCCTCACTAAGAACCAAGCTTGATTTGGAGGGTTCAAACATTTTGGAATCAAGTTTCTCAAAAGCTTTGTATAAGATTAGCTAGGATGAAAGGGAAGCTTCATTATCTCTTTTTCATTCTATTTCCTATTATGATTGAGTAGACTTGTGTAGGGTGATTTAACTTATGTAATGGGTTAACTATATACTCTTATGATTTGGGATATGATGGCTGTATATATATACATGTTTCGAATTGTCTTGTTCAAATGGGTATTGTCTTGTATACACTATATTGCAGGATCCGTACGCTTGTGGGTCTTTTAGAGCTTGCACTCGAAAAACGACACCACACAACATTTTAGGAATTTAAGAGATTTTCTTCAAGAGATGGCCAATCTCAATAATCCCTCTATCCCTCTTCTTATTCCTCCTGTGAATCCCATTCCACTGTATGACCACCATAGGCATCCTTAATCCCAAGATCATTTTAGGTAAGACTCCCTTAGGTTGGACCCACCCACAGACGATGAGCCCATGCTTAGGTAATTCTTCCTTCCCAATGCGTTCGAGCCTAACTTGGCTATCCATGTTTTGGGGTTGGGGGAAGCTAATTTTGAGATTAAGCCTAGCATGTTGGTAATGCTCTCTTCCTTTAGTGGGAGAAGCAATAAGAGTCCTTTGGAAAACATCACGGACTTTGTAGAGATAAGTTCCATTGTTCACTTCCCCAAGATGTCTTAAGAAGTCATTCATCTTAAGTTGTTCCTATTTTCCCTTAAGGATAAGGCTAGGTCATGGCATCATTCTTTACCTAGTTGTTGTATTGCATTTTAGGATGAACTCCAATCTAGGTTCTATCAAAAGTGCTTTCCCATGGCAAAGACGGTCGACCTTAGGGTTTCCATTATGATTTTTTCCCAACACGATTTAAAGGCCCTTCATGAGGCTTGGGTGATGTTCAATGAACTTTGTAGGCAATGCCCACACCATGGTTATGGTGTTCATGATCTTCTCAAATATTTGTTTAGAGGCTTGAATGAGAAAAATAGAATGATGATGAATGCCATCTTTGCTAGTGGATTCGATAATTTGAGACCAAGTGAAGCATGGGAGAAAATGAATTTGTTGGCATAGAACTCTTTCCAAAGCATCGCTATGGATAGGTCTAGTTAAGGAGTTAGTAGAAGAAGTGTTCATGAGGTAGGAGTTTCTTTCGATTTACCTGCTTAGCTAGAGGCCTTAACGAACAAGCTCAATCAATTCATCTATTTGAGCCTTTCCTCCCACAGTCATAGGACTAGTTCTGTAGGTTCATTCTCTGCCCTATCGGTCGTTGAGGTATGTGTTTTGTGTCTAAGTCATTTCATGAGACTGTAGCTTGCCCTTTAGCATCCCAATTTCCTGAGTTCATGCAGAAGCAAGTTTGTGCCATACAGGGTTATTCACATGAATACAATTTGTATTTGAACACGTACAATTTGGGTTGGAAAGACAACCATAAGTTTTCCTAGAGACAATATTAGTATGAGTCTTCCTATTCCTAGTCCCAGGTCCTATTCTAGTAGAGACCCCATCATGTTAATCCCCTAGTGTTCTATAATGTAAATTAGGCTAGGCTTTCTAGTGTTCCTTAGTGTCAAGCAATCCCTGCACCACCCGCCCTAGCACTTCCTATGTAGTATGCACTTGCCTCTTAGTCTCATAATGATGAAAAGATATATCTCCTTATATAGATGTTCCAGAGGCAGCAACTGTAGTTAGATAGTCTTCAAGCTAGGGAAGATGGTCATTTAGGACAGCGTCTTATCCAGGTGAGTGTTAAAGATGCTAAGAAGTTGCCTTCTTAATTAGAGGTGAATCCTATAGTCTAATCTCATTCCTTTATCGATGCCACTTATCCCCTTCAGTCCTAGGCTAAGGCCATCACCACTCTTAGGAGTGATAGAATAGTGAATAATAGGATAGGAGTTGAATATGCAGAGCCTACATCTTATGGCCCTTTTGAGACTAGAGATCCTGATTGTAGCCATATTGAGAAAGATCCTAGAGAGAGTCCTGCTGAGAGAGTAGAGCCAGTGAGAAACCATGGTAAGAGTAGTACTTCCCGTTCATATAGGGAGGGAAAGCAGCCTATTGATGATTCTTACATGTCTAGGGATATTGCACCTAGAGTTCCATTTCTATCTGCCTTAGGAGGCCATTACCTAGAGAGGATATTAGGTTTCTCAAAATCCTAGAGCATCTTAAAGATCTCAAGGTCAATCTTCCCATGATAGATGCAGTCTGTTCTATTCTATCCTACTCTAAGTTCTTTAAATATCTTTGCACGAGGAAGCATAGAGCATCAACCATGCCAAAGCAGGTAAAGCTCATGGAGAAGATGAGTAGCATTTATACATCAAACTTTCTGCACAAGTTGTGTAACCCCAAATCTTTCACAATTTCTTGTAGGATTAGGTAGACCCAAATTGATATGCCTTGCTAGATTTAGGGTCCAGTGTGAACCTTATTCCTTACTCAGTCTACCAGCAGTTAGGTCAAGTAGACTTGTCACCCACGCATTTGACTCTTTAACAAGCTGATAGGTCCAAGCATAGACCTAAGGGTTTAATAGAGGATGTCATGGTCTAGGTAGGAGAGCTCATGTATCCTATTTACTTCATAGTGTTAGATATGAATTCAGGTCATAATTCTAAGCATTCCACTCTCGTCCTTCTAGGTCTCCCTTTTCTTGCTACTATGGATGCCGTCATTCATTGTAGGTCAGGGTTATTAGAAATGAAGTTTGGGAATTTGAGGTCCACTATGAAGGTTACGGAGACAGTCAATAGAGCCAGTGTAAGAGGAGATAAGAATGAAGAAAAGTGCTTTAAGGTTGATGTCATTGATTCATGTGTTCAGGACTTTGTAAAGAAAACTAGATTGACAGTGAGGATTTAAGGAAATTTGAGGATTTGTTGACTAGCTTTGGTTTGGAGAGCTTAGAGCAAAAACTTGTAGCGTCTACTTCCTTAGTTGAGAATTCTTTGATTGATAAGTTGCTTATGGTTATTCCTTCTAGTATTGACTCTAGTGTTGTCCATGTTGATGATGTTGAGGTTGAATCCCTCTTGGTTAAACCCAGTTTGTCTTTAAAGCACAAACCCGTTCCTGAGCATTTGAAGTATGCATTCTTAGGCCCTAGTGAGACCCTTCCGATGATCATAGCATTTGATCTTTTTAGTGAGCATGAGGAGCATCTCTTAGGAGTTCTTAGGTAACACAGAAAGGCTATAGGGTGGAAGATAGAGGATTTGAGAGGCATAAAACCTTTAGTTTGTATGTACCGTATTCAGCTTAAGAAGCTGTCCCTTCTAAGGAGATGTAGAGGAGACTAAACCCATATATGAGTGAAGTAGTTAAGAAGGAGGTCATTAAGCTTTTAGATGCTGGCATTATTTATCTGATCTCTGATAGTGAGTAGGTTAGTTTGGTTCAAGTTGTCCTTAAGAAATTTGGGATCACGGTAGTAGAGATTGAGAGAGGAGAGCTTATCCTTGCGCATACTCTAAGGGGTTGAAGAGTTTATATTGACTATAGAAAGCTCAACTTGAAAACGAGGAATGATCATTTCCTATTGCCTTTTCTAGACTAGATCTTAGATAGGGTAGCTAGACATAGCTACTATTGTTTTCTAGATGGCTATTCGGGGTATAATCAAATTCCTGTGTTTCCTGAGGACCAGGAGAAGACCACTTTTACTTGTCCCTATGGCATTTTTGCCTATAAGAAAATGCCCTTCAATCTTTGTAATGCACTAGCTACGTTTTAGAGGTTTATGATTTTCATTTTTAGTGATAAGATTGAGAAGAACTTAGAGATATTCATGGATGATTGCCTTAGTCACCTCTCTTTAGTCTTAGACCGTTGTGTGGCGAAGAACTTAGTGTTGAGTTAGGAGAAGTCCTACTTCATGGTACAGAGGGGGATAGTCTTAGGTTATGTAGCTTCATCTGGTGGAATTCATGTTGATCTGGCCAAGGTAGAACTAATTGAGAAATTGCCTGTCCCTAAGTGTGTTAAGGATGTTAGATCTTTTCTAGGGCATGCAGGGTTCTACCATAGGTTCATTAAGGATTTTAGCCATATAGTGCATCCTTTGTCTCGACTCTTAGCACACGATGTCCCCTTTGAGTTCAATGATAATTGCATTAAAGGTTTTGAAAGGCTTAAATCCTTATTGTTCTCCTCCCGGATCATCCAGTTGCCTGATTATAGTCTCCCATTTAAGGTTATGTGTGATGCATCTAATTTTGCAATAGGGGCTTTTTTAGGCCAAAGGAGAGATAAATTGCCCCATGTTGTGTACTATGTTAGTAAGACTCTTGACAAGGCCTAGAAGAACTATACCATTACGGAAAATAAGCTTCTAGTGATAGTTTTCTCCTTAAACAAGTTTAGGTTGTACATCCTCAGCTCCAAGGTGATTGTGTATACCAATCATGTGGCGCTGAGGTATTTGTTAGCTAAGAAAGAGTCTAAGTCCCACTTGATTAGGTCGATACTCTTCCTCGAAGAGTTTGACGTTGAGATCCAAGATAAAACGGTTAGTGAGAATTTCGTTGCGGATTATCTTTCCTATCTTGTTAGTGAATCCACTAATGATTCTTTCTCCTTTCATGATTCTTTTCCCGACGAGCAATTATTTGTCATTTCTCATCACACACTGTGGTTTGCTCGTATAGTGAATTATCTTGCCATAGGGCGTTATCTTTCCCATTGGGAGAAGAAAGAGAAAGAGATAGGTTCCTTGCTCAAGTTAGACATTTCTTTTAGGAAGATACTTATCTCTTCAAGTTTTGTGCAAATCAAGTGATTCGCTAGTGTGAGGTTAAGGATGAGTATCAGAGTATGTTGAGCTTATGTCACGATGAGGGTTGTGGAGGTCACTTTAGTGGCTACAATGTTGCTGTGAAGGTCTTGCAAAGTGGATTTTTTTGGCCTACTCTGTTTAGGGATGCCTAAGAGTATTCTAAGAAGTGGTTAGATGACAACAATCTAAGTTATCTCTAGGAGAAACATGATGCCATTGTCCCTTATTCTTTCTTGTGAGTTATTTGATGTTTGGGGTATTGATTCCATGGGTCTGTTTCCACCTTTCTTTGGGTGTCAATACATTCTAATGGCCATTTATTATATGTCCAAATGGGTTAAGGCAATTCCCACAAGCACTAATGACCATAGGGTAGTGGTTAAGTTCATTAAGAAGAACATTTTCTCTAGATTTATAGTCCCTAGGGTCTTGATTAGTGATGGTGGCTAACATTTTCACCATAGAACACTTGAGGCTTTGTTGAGAAGACACTTGGTCATTCATAAGGTTACTACCTTGTATAACCCACAAATTAGTGGACAAGTAGAAGTGTCCAATAGGGAGATCAAGTCCATCCTAGAGAAAACGATTAGGCACAATTGGAGTGATTGGACTATTAGGTTGAATGATGCTTTGTGGATCTACCATACCACTTTTAAGACTCCCATTTATATGTCCCCATATAGGTTAGTTTATAAGAAGGCTTGCCACTTGCCCGTAGAGCTTGAGCATGGGCTTATTGGATAATCAAGGCCTTAAATTTTGATATGGCAAGAGTGGGTGAGAAAAGAAAGCTTGACCTAGCAGAATTGGAAAAGCTTAGGTTTGAGGTGTATAAGACCACCAAGTTTTATGAGGATAGGATGAAGAGGATACATGATAGGCATGTGTTATGAAGAAATCATTCTCTCCCTCTGATAAAGTTTGGCTATTTAACTCATGGTTTGAAGCTCTTTCTAGGAAAGCTAAAGACAAGATGGGATGGTCTGTACAAGATGATGGTAGCCTACCCTTCTAGAATAGTGAAGATAAAGGACTTAAAGGATGCCCTACAGTTGACGGTGAATAGGCAACACTTGAACGCACATTTTGAGCATGGCTCATATGAAGACTATAGCGCTTCAGGACCCCATCTATGGAGGTTGATGTCGAGTTGGTGATTGCCTGGCCAATGGCGTTGTGGTTAGAACTACTAGGAGGCAACCTAGGTTAAATTTTGTCATTTTCATTTCTATTTCATTTTCCTTTTGTTTTCTTTCTTTTCTGTTCATCCATACAAAGTGTTGAATCCTGATCCCCTTTCCCATAGTATACACCTATGCTTATTATTTGCACATGCCAATGCAAGCTTGTATGGCAATGTTACTACCTTGTTGATGTGTGTGTTTTTTAAGTGTAAATTGCATGATTTTGAGTGTGTATGAGTGCGTGTTTTAGTGCTAATTTTGTCTATTTCGAGATTCTGAGTGATTATTGGGTCTCATTAAGTGTTTATGGTGTATCATTTTTTTTTATCATTTTATGCGTTTTCTATTCTATTTCATTTTTTTATATAATAATTCTGATTATTAGGAATTAGGGAATTAAATTTATAAGTTTGCTCGGTTAGATTAGAATTAAGATATTAAATAACTAGAATTAGGATTCTAGGAATTTTAGTTAGTTAAATTAGAGTTCACTAAATTAGTTTAGGACATAATTAATTAAGCTCCAGGGTTTTAGGCCAAAGTTAGAATATTATAATACATATGCTAATAGAGAATATATTATATATTATATTAACTAATGACTTGAGCCCTACTTTTCCTTTTTCTTTTCTTTTCTTTCTTTAGGGCACAAAAACACAGCACCCATATATATATATATCAACTCATCAACAAGGGGGGGGGAGAAGAAAAAGAGAGCAGCCAAGAACGAGAAAAAAAGAGAGAAGCGCCACAGCAGCCCAAATTTTCCTATTTTCATCCCTCTTTTCAGCACCAAATACGCATATAATCTCACATACATACTCTCACACATTCACACTAAAAAGGGGAATTTTTAGGGTTGATTTGGGGGTGAAAAGAGGCAAAATCCAGCAAGCCTTTCTGCAGGAAAAAGTGCAGAAATTAGTCCAAAAAACTGCAGAAACAAGAGGTTTTGCTTGTTCTTTTCTTTGAGTTTGCTTTATACTAATTAGGGCTTTATAAATACAATTTTTGTGTGCTTATTTCTGCAGGTTTTGGGGCGTTTTGGGGCTAAAAAGAGAGCTAAATTGGTGCAGAAAAGTTGCTGTCAAGTTGGATTTCGTTGCTGAAAATTGCGTTTTGAAGTTGAATTTCAGCGAAATTGAAGCGGGAAGAGGTTCTAAGCTTGAGATTTAATTTCTTGGACATGGAATTGATATTTTTGATATTAAATTTCAGTTTTTCCCTCTCGTTTAGCATGTTGAACTAATTGTTTTAGGCTAAGGTTGGATTATGGATTATGTTATGGCTTAGTGTTGGATTTTGACTTTTATGGATTTTGTGAGGCATGATGATTGCATAACTTGTGGAGAATTGTTGATGAATTTAATATAACATGTCTATGTGTTTGTTAAAAGTCCCAAGAGAGTTTATGTATGCTTGTTTTGAATTTGTTAATGATTATTGGTCTCGAGCTTAGCATGAAATATTGTTAATGTGTGAGCCATGATCTATCGCTTGCTAGATTTGCTAATTGTGCTTGAATAGGCTTAAGATTAATTGGTTCCATCCTTAGTTTGAAACACAATTAATGGGTGTGCCTTAATCAACTTGGATTAGTCAATCACTTAGGTTGTTGGTATAGTTGCAAAGCCTTAATTAGTAGGACAAACCTATGCTCTAGAAAAGGTCCGTTTAGGGATAGGAGTGCACCTTTAATTAACGGTAATAAGGCTAGCTAATAAACTAAGGCATTAGAGCTATTGATTGCCTATGGTCCATAGTTAGTCCAATCACTAGCCGAACATAGGAAGCAATCCGACCCTAGGCAGTTTCCCATTACCAAATTCCCCTAGTCATTCCCAATTTCTTTCTTCTCATTGTTTTCCATTTACTTTTAGTTTAATTTATGCACTTTAGTTTTAATAGGATAGTTTAGAGTTCCCTTCAATTCAAAATTCAAAAAAAAATCTCAAAAAATAAAAAATAAAAAAATAATTTTGTTTCTACACGTAGTTAATCTAGGATACATAGGACTTAGAAACCATAGTTAGAGGCCTCCCTGAGGAGACGATACCTGTACTCTTGCATACACTATACTATTTCCGATCCGTGCACTTGCGGGTTTCTAAAACAACACCAAGTTTTTGGCGATGTTGCCGGGGAGGCACAGTTGGTTTCTTTGATTTGTGTGTTCTAGTTGGTTACGTACTTTGGTATTTTTGTTATTGTTCTAGTATTAGTCTTAGTTTTCGTTGTTCTTTTTTTTACTTTTTATTTTTGTGATCATTTTTATTTTGTTCTTACATTGTGTTTTGTTTAATTTAGCATTTCTATTTAGTGTTATTTTTCTTTTGTAGTTTTTAGGACTTGTGGTTTTTGTGCTGTAGATTTAGGTTGAAATTGCAGTTTCGGGGGTTGAAGAGTTTGAAGGAGATTTTGTTTCTTTTTGTGCATGCTTGGTAGACGTTCACTTAGACCTGACTTCATTCCTTTTAACCTTGAACCACAAAGAATTCACCATCATCTTAGGAACTTAAAGTGGAATCTAGGTGGAATGGCAGAAAATAGAAATGATCTCCCTCCTCTTGTTCCCCATTATGGGAATGATAATCCTCCTTTTCCTCCTCATTTTCCGCCTCCTATTTTTCCACGTAATGAGAATGTTGAGCTTCTTAGGCTCCCGAATCCCTGCCAAGTAGCCAATGACATGACCCTTAGGCAATACTTCCTTCCTCATGCCTTTGAGTCGAATATGGCTATCCATCCATTAGGTTTGGGGGAGGCGAGTTTTGAGATTAAGCATGGGATATTAGCTACGCTCCCATCTTTCTATGGTAGGAGTAATGGGAGTCCCCTAGCTCATGTCACTGATTTTGTGGAGATTTGTTCTACTTTCAATTTTCCAAATGTGTCTCAAGAGAATATTAGGCTTAGACTTTTCCCTTTCTCCCTCAAGGATAAAGCCAAACAATGGCTTCAATCCTTGCCCGATGGAGCCATTACATCTTGGGATGAGCTCCAGTCCCGATTCTATCAGAGGTTTTATCCCACAGCTAAGACCGCTGATCTTCGAGCTTTGATTATGACCTTCTCTCAGCACGAGTTTGAATCTTTCCATGAAACGTGGGAAAGGTATAATGATTTATTGCGTCAGTGTCCACATCATGGGTACGGTACCCACGATCATCTGCATTACTTCTTTAGGGGTTTTACCGAGTCCCAGCGCATGATAGTGAATGCCATGTTTGGTGGGGGATTCTATAATCTGAGACCTAGCGATGCTTGGGGGATTTTAGAGCGTGTTGCTGAGGATTCTTTTCAGAATATGGCGTTGGATAGGTCGAGTAGAAGCAATCCTAGGAGAGGAGTTAATGAAGTAGGCACATCCCATGATCTTCCTGCTAAGGTAGAAGCATTAACCCAAAAGCTTGACCAGTTGATTTCTTTGGGTCTAGCACTTACACCTGGCCGTAGGGCTAATCCGCTAGTATCGTCGTCTTCTCCTTCTATCGTTGAGGTGTGTGCCTTATGTTCTGAGTCATCCCATGAGACTGTAGCTTGCCCATTAGCACCACAGTTTCCAGAATTCATTCAAGAGCAAGTTCATGCTATATAGGGGTACTCACGAGAGCATAACCCTTACTCGAACACATACAATCCGGGGTGGAGGGATAACCCTAAGTTTTCTTGGCGTAACAATCACTTTGAGTCTCCTCAGCCCCAGGTCCCATTCCAGCAGCGACCGTGTCCTGCTCAGTCAAATCCACCAGGTTTTTATCACGTAAATTCATCTAAACTTTCTGTTGCCCCACAGGACCAGCGCTTATCTGTTCTCGCTCTTCCCACTCAGTCTATACCTTCACTTCCTGCACCATCCTCTAGCCAGCCTAGTAGCGATGATAAGTTTGATCTTCTATTACAGATGTTTCAATCACAACAGCAACACATGGCTAAGATGGATGCCCAGTTAGGTCATTTAGCTAGTCAGTTGAGTGCGAGGAAGCTAGGCAAATTGCCTGCCCAGCCTAAGGTGAACCCTAGAGGTCAATCCAGTTCTTCCTCTAATCCCTCTTACACCACTCATGCACAGGCGAAAGCAGTTATTACACTTAGGAGTGGTAGAGTCATTGACAATGAGGTGAGAGAGAAGGAAAATTCAATTGAGTCTGCACCTAGTGTTCCTATAGAGCCTAGTGAGATTAGGGACCATGTAAGAGAGGAGACCACTAGAGAAAGAGATGAGATTAGTACCCTTCCACATAGGGAGGGAAAGCAGTCTATAGAATCTAGTGATGTCGTCCCTAGAGCACCTTTTCCAGCCGCACTAGAGAAGCCCAGATCTGTTGAAGACACTAGGTGAATAAGATCTTAGAGCACTTGAAAGACCTTAAGGTGAATCTTCCTCTAGTTGACGCAATTGTGTCTATTCCTACTTATGTGAAATTCTTCAAAGATCTATGCACACGAAAGCGAAACAATTCCCATATGCTGAAAATAGTGAAACTCACTGAAAAGGTGAGTAGCATTTGCACTTCGGGCATCCCACCCAAGTTGAAAGACCCAGGAGCTTTCACTATTTCATGTTACATTAGAAAGACCCTGATTAATCATGCTCTTTTAGATTTAGGGTCTAGCGTAAATCTGATTCCCTACTCAGTCTACCAGCGTCTAGGTTTGGGGGAGTTATCTCCCATGTACATCACTTTACAGTTAGATGATAGATCTGAGCGGAGACCGCGATGTATAGTAGAGAATGTCATGGTTCAGGTTGGAGAGTTTGTGTATCTAGTTGATTTCATTGTATTAGATATGGATTCTGGCCATGACACTAAGCACTCTGCACCTGTTCTCTTAGGACGCCCCTTCTTAGCTACAGCTGATGCAGTCATTCTTTGTAAGTCGGGGTTACTAGAGATTAAATTTGGGAATCTAAAGGCCACTATGAGAGTCACGGAGGCAGCAAATAGAGCGAGTATAGGTATGGATGATAAGGAAGAGTGTTTTGCTATTGATATTATAGATCCATGTGTAGAGGAGCATGCCTACGAGATGCTTGTTGAGGATGAGTTAGCTGAGCTTGAGGTCATCTTAAAGCAGTTTGATTCTGAGTCATTTGTTAGCAGGTATGTAGCTTCCACATCCACTTCTGTTGACTTTAGGCCTGAGAAATTAATTAAGGTTAGTCAATTCGAGTGTCTTCCCTTAGAAATGTCTAGTAATCCCCCTATAGTTAAGTCTTCCCCATCTTTGGAGCTCAAACCCCTTCCTGAGCACTTGAAGTATGTATTCTTAGGACCTGATGAGACCCTTCCTGTGATTATAACATCTGATTTGTTGAGTAAGAATGAGAAGCATCTTCTAGGAGTTCTTCGAAATTATAAGAAGGCCATAAGGTGGACGATTGGTGATTTAAAAGGTGTAGACCCTTCAGTTTGTATGCATAGGATTCATCTAGAAGAAGGTGCAGTACCTTCTTGTGAGATGCAAAGACGACTTAATCCACATATGAGTAAAGTTGTGAGAAAGGAGGTTATTAAGATCTTAGATGCAGGAATCATTTATCCGATCTCTGATAACGAGTGGGTTAATCCTGTTCAGGTAATACCACAAAAATCTGGGATCACGGTGGTAGAGAATAATAAGGGTGAGCTAGTTCCTACGCGAATCTCTACGGGTTGGAGAATGTGCATAGATTATAGGAAGCTCAACTCGAGGACTAGAAAAGATCAATTCCCATTACCCTTCCTTGACCAGATTTTGGATAGAGTAGCCGGTCACAGTTATTACTGTTTTTTAGATAGGTATTCAGGATACAATCAAATCCCCGTGTTTCCCCAGAATCAGGAGAAAACTACGTTCACTTGCCCTTATGGTACATTTGCTTATAGGAGAATGCCGTTCAGTCTTTGCAATGCACCTGCTACTTTTCAAAGGTGTATGATGGCTATATTTAGTGATATGATTGAGAGGCGTTTAGAGATTTTCATGGATGATTTCTTAGTCTTTGGTGTGAATTTTAATGAATGCCTTAGTCACCTATCTTTAGTGCTGGACCGTTGTATTAAGATGAATCTTGTGCTGAGTTGGGAGAAATCACATTTTATGGTGCAGAGAGGAATAGTCTTGGGTCATGTAGTGTCTTCTGATGGTATCCAAGTTGACCCAGCCACGGTAGAGCTTATAGAGAAATTGCCCGTTCCTAAGACTGTTAAGGATGTGAGATCTTTCCTTGGCCATGCAGGTTTCTATCGTAGGTTTATTAAGGATTTTAGCCAGATTGCTCGTCTATTGTCTAGGTTCTTAGCGCAAGATGTTTCATTTGTGTTTGATGAAGAGTGCATTAGAGCTTTTGATAGGCTTAAATATTTGCTTTCCTCTTCCCCTATTATTCAACTGCTTGATTACAGTCTTTCTTTTAAGATTATGTGTGATGCATCAGATTTTTCTATAGGAGCTGTATTAGGACAACGTAAGGATAGGTTGCCTTATGTGATCTATTATGCTAGTAAGACTCTAGATGAGGCTCAGAAAAATTACACCACTACTGAAAAAGAGCTTCTAGTAGTAGTGTTCTCCCTTGATAAGTTTCGATCATACATTCTGGGGTCTAAGGTCATAGTTTACACCGATCATGCGGCTTTGAGGTATCTGTTGTCTAAGTGTGAATCTAAACCCCGCTTGATTAGATGGATGCTCCTTTTGTAGGAATTTGACATAGAGATTAGAGATAAAAAGGGTAATGAGAATTCTGTTGCTGATCATTTGTCCCGTCTTATTCATGAGTCCCCTAGTGATTCCATCCCTTTTAATGAGTCTTTTCCGGATGAACAATTATTTGTTGTCTCACATCACACAACTTGGTATGCGCATATAGTAAATTATCTTGTCACAGGTCAGTTGCCATCTCATTGGGAGAAGAGAGAAAAGGATAGGTTTTATTTGCAGGTTAAGCATTTCTTTGGGAAGATCCTTATCTCTTTAAGGTGTGTGCAGATCAGGTAATTCGTAAGTGTGTTTCGGAGTGAGTTTGAAAGTATTTTGAATATGTGTCATGGTGAGGCATGTGGAGGTCACTTTGGAGGAAAGAAAACTGCAGCTAAAGTCTTGCAAAGTGGATTCTTTTGGCCCATACTCTTTAGAGATGCCCAGTAATTTAGTAAAAAGCGTGTTAGATGTCAAAAAAATGGGTCTATTTCTAGAAGAAATATGATGCCTCTTTCCCCTATTCTTGTGTGTGAACTTTTTGATGTTTGGGGAATTGATTTCATGGGTCCATTCCCTCCTTCCTTTGGATATCTATATATCTTAGTGGTTGTTAACTATGTGTCCAAGTGGGTTGAGGCGATTCCTACCCGAACCAATGACCACAAGGTTGTGTTGAAATTCATTCGAGAGCACATGTTTTCTAGGTTTGGGGTACCACGAGTCTTGATCAGTGATAGAGGAAAGCACTTTCACCACAGGACACTTGAGGCTTTACTAAAAAAATATTCAGTCACTTCTAAGATTGCTACCCTGTATCAACCTCAGACAAGTGGACAGGTTGAAGTTTCAAATACGGAGGTCAAGTCCATTCTAGAAAAAACAGTTAGGCCTGATAGGAAAGATTGGTCTTGTAGATTGAGTGATGCATTATGGGCCTACCGTACTGCGTATAAGACCCCTATAGGTATGTCTCCATATAGGTTAGTGCATAGGAAGGCCTGCCATCTACCTGTCGAGTTAGAACATAGAGCATATTGGGCAATTAAAGCTTTAAATTTTGACTTGTCTGCTGCAGGTGAGAAAAGGAAGCTTGACTTAGCTAAGCTGGAGGAATTGAGATATGAGGCGTACGAGAACGCCAAGCTTTATAAAGAGAGAATGAAGAAAATACATGATAGACATATCCTTAGGAAATCTTTCTCTCCTACTGACAAAGTTTGGTTGTTTAATTCTAGACTGAAGCTCTTTCTAGGTAAACTGAGAAGTCGATGGGATGGTCCATATGAGGTCACTGATTCCTACCCTTTTGGAGCAGTAAAGATCAAAGACATAAAGGACGGACGGGTTTTGACTGTTAATGGGCAGCGCCTGAAGCATTCATTTGACCCGAGCATGGCTAGAGTGGAGTCCATCGAGCTTCAGGAGCCTTCGTATGACACTTAATGAATGGAGCTTGCCTGGCTGATAGCATGATGGTTAGCGCTACTAGGAGGCAACCTAGATTTTGATAATTTCGTTCTTTTCCTTTTGTTTTTATGTATTTGTCATTTTCTTTTCCTTTTAATAGCTAGAGCTTTGTTCCCATTCCTTGCATTCCCCGTCTCCATTTTTTCATACATCCTTGTTCTTATTTATAATGCTAATGCGGACTTGCATGGCATATTTTTACTAATCTCGGGTGTTTTTTGAGTGTTTGAGCATTGATGAGAAACAGGTTAGTAGATGATTGGAATTTCATTGGCATTTGTGAAGTCACACGAACACAAGGTTGTATCTTTCCATCCTCATGGCCTTATTTTTCTACCCTTTCTACACTTCCCATATGTGTGCTTTATTGTTTGTTTGTTTGCACGATTGATTGCAATTCGCTTGAGGACAAGCAAAGTTTAGGTTTGGGAGTGTGGGAGTTCTTTTTGTCTTTCATCGTTGACATAAAGGGTAGATTTGCATGGTTTTGCTCAAAATGGTGAAATTTTTTTTTCCATTTTTTGTGCATAGAGTCGTTTATCTCTTTGTTGATTGGAGAGTTGGCTCTTGTTGATTGACTTAATTGATTGGCGAAGATGAGGTAGTATTGTAAGGAGTGAATAGAATGGAGGGAGAACTAGGACTTTGAAGAGAATCTTTTTGAAAACTGTGGGGAGTGAGCATTTCTAAGAATGCACCTCGTAGTTGCCCTACAACTTGGTTGGAAAAAGTGTTTCTAGGAGGGTTGTTGATGTGAGTGTCCCTTTACTTGCGTGGTTCTTTTAGTGTACCATAGCCTTTTTTTTCCCTTTTTCTTTTCGTTGTGTTGATGATATGCATTGAAAAAAAAATCCAAAAAATTGGAAAATGCAAAAATGAAAAAAAAATTGGAAAAAGAAAAAAAGAGTGAAAAATCAGAGAAAGGCAAATGGCCAAAAACAAAAAATGAATGAAGTATGTTGAATAAGTGTCAAAAGACACAATGTCAATTTGACACATGTTTAGTTCTCTTTCTTTGATTTTCTGTTTGAAGTGGTTAGCAAAACCCGAGTTAGTATGCCTGAGGGGGGTTTCTTCCCCTAGTACCCTAAGCCTTAGGTGGCTAGGATGTGCTGGTTGAAAGCTCGCTACACAGGGGGCCCCAATCACCGAGAACGTTGTTTCGTTGTATATTGAATAAGGCTTTTACGCCAATTGTGAGCCATTGTGATGTAATTCTCCCTTTTCCTTATATTTTTGGGCTAAGTGTATGTTGGGAGGCCATGTTAGTGATGGGGGCATGAAATATCAGCATTTCGAGTGCGTGAGTTGGAATCCTAAGTTTGTGGTGGCTCTAACTACTTGGTAAGTTCCCGAGAGGTGCAAGAACCCTTATGATTGAGAGAAGGATCTAAAAAAGACTTGGAGATCCCTTTTTATGATAAGGAATGACCCCTTCATGCTCCTTAGATTCGTCAAGATAGCAAGTCAATACTTTTGGCAACCCTTTGAGCATCATCATATAAGCTTAGGAGTAATCTTGCTTGGGGACATACAAGGAGAAGGTTTGGGGGTCTTGATGTGTGTGTTTTTGAAGTGTAAATTGCATGATTTTGAGTGTGTATGAGTGCGTGTTTTGTTGCTAATTTTGTCTATTTCAAGATTCTGAGTGATTATTGCGTCTCATTAAGTGTTTATGTGTGGTGTATCATTTTTTTTATTGTTTTATGCGTTTTCTATTCTATTTTTATTTTTTTTATATAATAATTCTAATTATTAGGAATTAGGAAATTAAATTTATAAGTTAGCTCGGTTAGATAAGAATTAAGATATTAAATAACTAGAATTAGGATTCTAGGAATTTTAGTTAGTTAAATTCGAGTTCACTAAATTAGTTTAGAACATAATTAATTAAGCTCTAGGGTTTTAGGCCAAAGTTAGAATATTATAATACATATGCTAATAGAGAATATATTATATTAAATAATGACTTGAACCCTACTTTTCCTTTTTCTTTTCTTTTCTTTCTTTAGGGCACAAAAACAAAGCACCCATATATATATATATATATATATATATATATATATATCAACTCATCAACAAGGGAGGGGAGAAGAAAAAGAGAGCAGCCAAGAACGAGAAAAATAGAGAGAAGTGCATATGTATATAATCAACCTATATACCTATATGAGTTGCATATGTATAAATTGAAGTTTATTTGCTACTAAACACTTTTAATCCATTCTATAGTTATGTCTATGTGTTTATGTATGGATTTAATAAATTGTGTATTGCTTTTATTCATGTCTATGTGTATGATAGCATGCTTAGTGGTGAATCTAACATCAACAATGCAAACATGTTGGGTGTAAATCGAGCATAATGATGTTTGGTAGTCGAATAGGCCTATTTATTCGCAAACCCCATAGGTTAGAACATCTGGGATTGCACTAACTGACCAAATCCTGTTGTAGTAACCCTAGAATGATGGCACACAACTTAGGGCTAGTCTAGATCAAGTCCTTGGGATAAATTAGGACACAAGTTAGCAACCCAGCTAAGAGTAACTAATAGTTAAGCTATTTCCCATAATCCTATAACATTTGAGTCTAGAGTCACCCATTAGCGAGCAAAAGTCACCTTAACCCATTCCAACAGTTAGTTCCCTTTAGATTAGTTTGTCTCCTTGTTTTCCACTCTTGTTTCCCATAGTGAAGTTTAATTTCCTTTTTTTGAGCTCCCATTAAACCCAAAAAATACAAAAAGATGGTTAGAGTGTGTTTCTTTTTAGGCACTTTCTAGGATACATACGCATAGGATCCTTTCCACGATATCACCTTTCTGTGGTTCGCCACCTATTCTCGCACATGCTACACTGCGCCAATCTATGTGCTTGCTAGTCTTTAGGCTTGCTCCTTTAGAGAAGATCACCAAGCTTCTTACATAGAGAAGATATTGGTCAGCTATAATATGGCAAACTCCAAGAAACGTTTTTTGTCTTTTAGACATGGAGTTACTCTATCTCGAGACTATTGTCCTTGGACGCTTGAGAAGATAGAGAAGATGAAGAGAGTCCCTTATTCTTTGGCAGTGGGAAGCCTTATGTATGCCATGATGTGTAGTAGGCCAGATATCTGCTATGCTATTGGCATCGTTAGTAGATATCAGTCAAACCCTAGACTAGATCACTAGACTACGGTTAACAAAGCATTTAAGTTTCTTCGGAGAACTAAGGAATATGTTTTGGAATACCATACAGATGATCTAGTACCATTGGTTATATGCTATCAAATTTTCAGTCAAACAGAGATTTGAGGAGGTCTACTTCTAGCTTTGTTTTCACTTTGTCAGAAGGTGTAGTTTCATGAAAGTAGAGCACGTAGCGGCATTTGAGGTTGTGAAAGAGGCCATATGGTTAAGGAAGTTCCTCACTGACTTAGAGGTTGTCCCAACTGTGTAGAAGCACATTGTCTTGTAATGTGACAATACTGCTACTATTGCACAATACAAAGAGCCCAAAAATCACAATAGGGGCGAGCACATCTAGAAGAAGTACAACTTGATCTAGGAGTTCATCCAGAGAGATGACATAGTGGTCGAGAAGATCGAACAAACTCATTCACGAAGACTCTTTCAAAGAGAGTGTTAGCCACACATGTAGAGTCTATAGGTGTTAGGTTCATAAGAAGTGATCGTTAGTACAAATGGGAGATTTTGGGATTGTATGCCTTAAATACCACTTGTATATAGATATTGGACATAGATATTTTATCATTGTATATATATATATTTATGACTATTTCTTACATATATTATCTTTGTACCATGTGTGATATACTGTGTAAAGGTTTAATAATATATAATCCAATTACTTGGGTACGTAGTGAGGCTAGGTCCAAGGCTATAGTGGCCGAGTCTCCCAATAGGGGTAATCTACCTAGATCATTGAAGGTTCTTCTCAGACTTTGCTCTTAGTACATGCGTCATGCATTGGATTAAACCACCATGAGTATGTCTTTTGGAATCGTGCCACCATTTATAGTAGACAAGATACTCACTAGTTCAGTGTGACTGATGCTCTTAATCTTGAGCATATACGGATGAATTGATGTAGTTAGAGTGCAACATTTTGACATGCCATAAGGAGAGGTCTTAAGTGATAAGGTTGTTTACCTTGTATATTGGGTGTTGTGTTATAATCAATGAGGACGTACAAGTGCAACAGTAGAGTTTGTATGCCTCCTTGGATTTGTCCTATTGGTCATCATAAATCTAGATCTAGTGATATCACCCTTTAGGGGTGTATCAGTCAGTTGGCTTGTAGGTCTCTCCCTATATCAAGAGATCCGTGACTAGTTAGTGATCACTTTTTGGACTAGAGACTCCAAGGTTCCAGATGATGTCTTGGAGGTGATGATGCCTTTTAAACCAGCCTTGACTATGGGTATACAGAGGATCATTTTGGTTATTTCACTCAGTTGGTCAAAGACAGAGGTTACTTTGTCTAACAAGCTTCTACTTAGCCAGTAATTATTCTTGGAATGTGGCTTTGGTCTTTTGTTGGAGTAGATTAGATTCAAAATGACCACAATGTTGCCAAATTGGTGGCAAGGGCATTTTGGTCATTTTGGGAGCCAAGGATAATTATGTCTTTTGGTTCCTCCATTAGCCATTACTTTATTGGATACATAATTGAGGAAATTAGTATGTGGGTTGCTTAATTAAGATTTGAGTTTAGGAGTTAAGAAGGCATCTAATTATCCAGGTCTTCTTAATATAACTCATGAATATCTTAATTAGATAAATGGGGACCACATGGAAGATTTTAGTGTGTATGCGTGATATGGAATATTTGGGTGTCTTTTTTCCCCAAATGAATATTTGTTATCTAGAAAGTTTAAGGAAGGGTATTGAGGGAATTACAATATTCCTAAAATCTTATCTTGTTAGGGTAAGCCTAGTACTATATATGGTACTAGATGAGCAAGATCCATTTTGAGCCTCTTTGATATTTTTCTCTCTTGATGCGTATGCAATATTTTCATACAATAACACCAAGAACACACACTAGATCTATTTTTCTCATTTTAGCCTAATATTTAGCTTGCCCACTATGTGGCTAAGTGCATCCTAGTTGTAAAGGGATATGGTGGAGAAAACCACAAGAAGGCTACTACGAGAAAGATCTAATGTAGAGAGGCCACTATCTTTTGAATCACGCATCAAGGGTAACGATATCTTCATACATATTCATTTATCTTTATGTGGTTGCGTTGATTGCTATGTCTATAACATGTTTTTGTGCTATATTCCGCTACCCTATCTTGATTATGGGTTTAAATTAAAATCTAAAACTTAATCTTGCAAGTGATAATAGCTATTAGATCTAACAGTGACACTGTTACATCACTATAGTTTAAGGGTCAAACTACAAATTGACAAATTATGTAAAAAGCACAATGTATGTTGTTTTTTCACTGTTACATACATATTACACATGTACCATTTTATTGTTCATTGTATTAGTTGTGATCTATTGTTCAATATCTAGTATGACTTCTTTCGTTACATTAGCTATGATTTTGAGGGAGCATGAGCTCATTGGTCTGAATTTTGTAGATTGGAAAAGGAATCTAGACATGGTATTTACCACCGAGGAGTATAAGTATGTTTTGACTACTCCTTGTCCTATTACAAGGGCAAATTCTTCTGACACCGTGCACAATGCTGTGCAAAAATGGTAGAAGGCCAATAGTATGACCAAGTGGTATATGTTGGCCTCTATGTCGAATGTTCTATAGAACAAGCATCAGAACGTGGCAACTACCAGAGAGATTATGACTTAACTGTCTCTTATGTTTGTTGACCAAAGCAGGCTTGCTAGGCAAGCTGCACTGAGAGAGCTTGTGACCACCAAGATAGCAGAGGGAGTACTTGTTAGAAAACGCGTACTTAAGATGATGGAATGCCTCAGTACTTTCGAGATCCTAGGGGCAAACATTGATGAGCTATTTTAAGTAGACATGATCTTTGAGACCATTCCACCGTTGTTCAATTAGTTCAAGATCAACTATAACATGGGCAAGCTAAATATTAACCTAATGAACTTGATGAAGAAGCTCCAGGCAGTGTATGTTAGTGATATGCATTAATGCTAGAATTAGATGACTTCTTTTAAGGGCATTCTGATGTCAACTTATATTTATTTAAATGGCTTTTTATCTTTCATAGTCTTCTTTTATATGAATGAGTCCCTAGATTTCTCTATGAAAGAAACATGTCACATATTTTTAAGTTGTTAAAAAGCTTAAAAATATGTGAAGTGTTTCTTTGGAATGAGAAAAAGATTTTTTGATTGAGACTTCAATTAATCTAATATAGACTATCACATATGTTTGCTACCTTTGATTAATATGAGATATTATTGATAAAGTATGAGTCACATACAATAAAGCATGAGATGCAAATAGCAAACATGAGGGTGATTAATTGGTTGAATTATCACCAAACGAGACATAAACAACAAATTACATGGCTTGGGATTAATGATTTGTTATTTGTTGTGATATGTGCAAGTGATTTTTTTAGTTGTGACAACGCAATTGTCTTATGTATTGATGTTTGAGACTTGCTGTGAATAAAGCTTGTCTATTCATGGTGGAGATATGTTCATTTATGGTTTCATTCAATCAATATAGTGAGAGACAAGTGATTGTCGAGATAGGATCTATCACCTCTTGTGTGAGGCGAATGTCCTATGAGATTTGATTGTGATGAATGAGGAAATCCTTGGCCAAGGTATGAATGATGGAAAAGATGTTTTCAATGAGTCATCTCTCATTGCACCAAATCTAATCTAGGAATAGTATTGAGTTCGTGAACTTAATCCATCCATGGTTCTCACTCAATCGGTACATTAGTAATGGAAGGATTGAATAGCATGGTAATCATTAACGAAACAAGTTCACTTATTTGATTAATGTCTTTACCTTATATATTGTCTTGATATGTTGATAGACATCACTCAAGACCTTTAGGCTGTGTGTCAATAATTTGGAGACAATTATTGAAGCAAATCAAAGAGTTTGATTAATATAAAAAGTGTTTGATATTACTATATTACTATTTGACGGTGAATCTAGAAGGTCACACATGAAAAGCTTAGTGACACACCGAAAAGCTTACTGACTAAGTCTTATTTAAGTTTGTATCTTGTTTTGATAAATTGTTAAGAGTTAACAATGGTATTCTTATCCTATTACAAAGTTAATGGGAGGTAATGTGTAATGGAAATGTTGCTCAAAGACTTGTATGCGAAATTGATAAAGTTTTGATATCAATTAATTCTATAAGTGTTAGTAGAATAAATTAATTCAAAGTCAACTTTGTTATAACTTTATCTAATGGTGATTAGATTAAATATTATTTGGTTAAGGTTGTTGGCAATCTATTTACATGCATACCAAGATTAAGTGTGTTAATCTTGAATATAACAATTATAATAAGATATAGTAGAATTATGGGATTTTCCACTAACTGTCTCTCCTATGAGTCGGTAACCATGCATAAGTGATAAATGAAAGTGTTGTATTTATTAATGACACATGGCTATTACATGCAACTCTTTCATGCATGAATAGATATGCATATATATGACATATATGAGATATATATATGTATGTATATATAAATATATATATATATATAATATATATATATATATATGTAAGTGGAAGAATACATATCTTTCCACTAAGAAGAAAAACAAAAAAGAAAAAGAAGAAACTTTATATTCTTCCAAAGAATTTGCTTGCACTATAATTCAAGGAAGAAGAAGGCTTGGTCTTGGAGCTTGGTGTGGACTAACTAGGACTTCTACAATTGTGGAAGAGAAAGTCTACAACACTTCACCAAAGCTTGGAAGAGGTAACCATTTCTCCTTTGTTCTTTTAGTTTTTATGCTTGTTGTCTGTAACATCAAGTATTGTGGGATTTTATTTGCTTAAAAATTTTTATATTCCGTTGCTATTATCTCTGGTTATTTTGCTTAAATCCCACCCAATTTCTCCTTCCATTGGTATCAAAGGCTCTACTTGATGTTAATGCACTTGCATGTGTGTATGAGTTAAGTTTCTTGCAATTTTGAGCACTTTAGGGACTTGTAAATATTCTGATTTTTCTAGGAAGGTTTGTCTTTGAAAAATTTTATTTATATGCTATACAATCTAAATTTTATGAGATAAAAATTCGGTATTAGATATATAATTTTATACCACTTAAACAGCCCCTAAACAAGTCAACTATGCTTGTTGAATTTTTCGGTTTATGGACTGTTTTGGGCTGTTTTATGTACCTAAAATAGCTCCTGTAAAATTGGTTTTATGGCTACCTTTTGGGTGCTTTAGGGTCCCTTTAAAAAGTGTTTTAAGTGCCTTAAAATATGAGACTTAATGCATACATGAATTGTACTTTTCTTGAGCTTGTTTTATGACTTTAGATGGATGATGATTACAAGTGATTTTCCATTTGATATGGTTCTAATCTATTCTTTTATCCAGGGTTTGTCATTGAGACGTAAGTCTCATTTAATTTCTTTTTATATAGTTTGTAGCTTCGCATATGATGTGTAGGCTATTATAATTTTTGTAAGAAGAAGTGAAGACCTTCATCAAGAGTTGTTGGCCGTGGATCAAGGAAGAGTTCAAGTTTCCAAGTCAAGTGAAGACATGATATGTGCTTGCTTAGGTCTTGTGTTTGATTAAATCTTGAGGCTCGAATTTAATCAACTCTAACTCCATGATCATCCATATTTATTTTGTAGGCATGTTTGTTTATTTATAAATGTCGTGTAATGCATTTTAATGAACTAATATGAAAAATGAGACCTAATAAAAACCCAAATCTCCCTCCATGCAATTAATATTAGATTGTAAGTAGTAAAATTATTTTATCATTACCCTCCATCATTGTAGGATTGCATTTGCTTTATTGAGTATGTCTTGGCTACCTAAAGGTAGAAAGATATATTTCATGACAAGTATTTTGCAAACCTATTAAGCATGAGATGTTGTAATGTCCCAATATCATGTGGACAAGAATCCACTAAAGGTGAGGTCATAGGATTCAAATTGTTACATTACCGAGATGGTGAGTTTAATCTAACTAATTTCTTAGGCTAAGAAACCACAAAAGGTAAGGTTTTGATGAGTTAGGGGCAAAAGGATCAAATCCTACATAATATTAGAAAGCAAGAGTTGCTTAATTGTATGGGTATTTCAAGAATCTATTAAAAGTGAGAAATATTCATGTGAAAGAGAACCTAATCACCTATTAATAAATCTTGATAAAAGATTTATGTTTTCTATTTAAGGATTATGGAATTCAATAAAATTTGTGGGAGGTACCATTTAGTTAAAGCCCAAATTAAATGGTTTAGCATGATAATATTAACTAATATATCTCACTTATTTCTACAGTAATTGAAAATGACAAACAATTTGAACCTACTTTCGCCTATACTAGACTCTAATCGATTAACTTGACTAAACTTCCCCAATTGGCTCTGTAATTTGAGAATTGTTCTTAGAATGGATAAAATTGCAAATGTCTTAGATTAACACCTCACTGCACCTAATATTGTATCAAAGGAAGAATATGATACATATGATAGATGGGTGGAACACGACGAACGTGCTAGGAATTATATTTTTGCATCTATGATAAATGAGTTACAATGTCAGCATGAGAAGATGCCAAATTCAAGTAGTATAATTTTGAACCTACAAGATTTGTATGGTGAACACAGTCGTACACCCAGATAGGAGATATCAAAAGAATTGTTTAAGGTCAAGATAGAAGAAGGAGTAGATGTCAGTAAACATGTTCTTAAAATGATCAATTTGATTGGTCAACTTAAGGCCTTGGATTTCATCTTTGATTTTAATCTCCAGATTGACTTGATCCTTTAATCTTTACCACTATCTTTTTCATAGTTCATTGTGAACTTTCACATGAACAAGATTGAGTGCTTCTTTTTTGATTTGTTAAACATGTTAACAATCACTCAAGGGCAAATGAAAGGGAAAGCGAAGGAAGTCATTCTCACCGTTGCTTCTTCATCTTCGACAAATTGTTGACAAAGCATAAGTCAAAGAAGAATAAAGGCAAAAAGAAGACTTCTACTCCTAAGACTAGTGGTGATGTGTCTAAGAAGAAGGATAAGGATGGTGCTGGTAAGCGAAAATGTTTTCACTGCCAAAAGGAAAGGCATTGGAAGAGGAATTGTCCATTGTATCTTCAGAGCTTGAAACTCAAGGCTAGCGAAGCTACAAATGGAGGCAATTCTTCTTTACTTGTGATTGAGACTAATCTTTTGATTGGTCAATATTCTACTTTGTGGGTTTTAGATTTTGGTGCAACATTACATGTTTGTGTTTCTAAATAGGATCTAGATCAAAGTAGGGCACTTGGGAAGCATGAATTGGCTTTGCAAGTTGGGAATGGGGCAATGGTTGTCACATTAGCAATTGACAAACTTTTTGTTTCTATGCCTTTTAGACATGTTTTGGATTTTAAAGGCTATTTATATGCACCTAATGCTATTAGGAATATAGCGTCTATTCTTAGGCTTGTGAAAAAAAATTATGAATTATCTTTTGTTGACAATATATGTAAAATTCATTATGGTAATCAATTTGTTGGCAAGGGTACTTTAGTTAGTGGTCTTTATTTTCTAGATGTGGATGAAAGATGCATGAGCAACATATTGTTTCCAATACAAACCGAAAGCATTTACGAGATAACTCATGTAATCCAAATCAATTATGGCATCTTGGACTAGGTTATATTGATGATAAGCAACTTGCCAAGTTGACTGAAAATAGACTTATTGGTCCATTAGGTTTTAGACCTAAACCAACTTGTAAATCGTGTCTAATTGGAAAGATGACCAAGTCACCCTTTGTTTGACAAAGTGTTAGAGCTGCCGAATTGCTAGGATTAATTCACACTGATGTGTATGGGCCATTTAAGGAAACAACTCGAGGAGGCTATAACTACTTCATAACCTTTATTGATGATTTTTCACGGTATGTTATGTGTACTTAATGAAGTACAAGTCTTAAGCTTTTGAAAAGTTTAAAGAGTTTAAGGCTGAAGTAGAAAATCAGACTGGAAAGAGAATCAAGGCCTTACAATCAAATTGTAGAGGTGAATACTTGTGTACAGAATTTGATGAGTGTCTCAAAGCTTTTAGTATTATATCAAAATTAACCCCTCCTGGTACGCCACAATTAAATGGGTTTCTGAAAGAAGGAATCATACCTTTTTAGATGTGGTGCGTTCGATGATTAGCTTTGTTAATCTTCCCACTTCCTTGTGGGGTTATGCACTTCTTACTGCAATTTATTTATTGAATAGAGTACTAACTAAATTCGTTTCTACAACTCCATATGAGATATGGGTTGGTAGAAAGCCAAGTCTTAATCATCTTAGGATTTAGGGTTGCCCAGCTTTCGTTAAAAAAAGATAGATAAGTTGGAATCTAGGTCTGATAAAGGTAGATTTGTGGGATACGTTAAAGAAAATAAAGGGTATTACTTCTATTTTCCTAATGATCAAAGAGTTTGTTCAAGAAGGTGGCACAGTAAGAAAAATAGAAATGGAGAAAGAGTCCTCTGAGCCACAAAATAACCAAGAAGATAGTGTTGAACGTATTCAATAAAATCCAAAACCTATCATCACACAAGTTCCTTATAGATCCAGTAAAGAATCTCATCCTTCACAATGATATGGATATATCCTTGAGGATGTGCAAAAGTTGTTTATGGTTGGAGACAGTGATCATGTTGATGAACCTAAAACCTATGAGGAAGCGATATGTGATATCGACTCCCAGATGTGGAAAAAAGCCAAGGAAGCTAAAATAGACTCTATGTATTCCAATCAAGTTTGGGCCTTGGTAGACCCGCTTGAATGTATTCTATCTATAGGGTGTAAATAGGATTTCAAGAGAAATATTAGAGCTAATGGAAAGGTAGAGACCTTTAAAGCTAGACTGGTAGCTAAAAAATGTCATCAAAAAGAAGGTATTGATTATGATGAAACCTTTTCTCCAATTGCTATGTTTAAGTCTATGAGAATTATGTTGGCAACTATTGCACACTATGATTATGAAATCTGGAAAATTTATGTTAAGACCACATTCCTAAATGGCTATCTTGAGGAAGATATCTACATGGAACAACCTCAATGTTTTGGATCCAAAGATAGTAGTAAGGTGTGCTTGCTTAAGAGATCCATCTATGGTCTTCAGCAAGCTTCTAGGAGTTGGAACATCTGATTTAACATTGAGATCAAAGAGTTTGGTTTCATATAGAATGAGGATGAACTATGTGTTTATAAGAGGGTTAATAGGAGTGCAACCTCTTTTCTTATCTTGTATGTTGATGACATCCTTATCATGGGAAATGATATAGGGATGATGATGTCGACAAAAGTCTTATTGAGCAAAACATTCTCCATGAAAGATTTGGGAGATGCAAATTATATCTTAGAGATTCGCACCTATAGAGATAGAGTGAAAATATTAATTGTACTTTCCCAAAGGCAATACATAGAAAAGATCTTGAAGAAGTCGTTCAAGATGAAAGATTCAAAGAAAGGATTTTTTCCTATGAGGCATGGGATCTGAAAAACACAAAAGAGAGAGAACGCATGGACAAGGTACCTTATGCTTCGACAATAGATAGTTTGATGTATGCCATGTTATGTAATAGGCCTGATATCACTCAAGTTATAAGTGTTACAAGTAGATATCAGTCTAATCTAAGTGAGGAACATTGGAAAGCTATTAAAAATATCTTAAAGTTCTTGAGAAGGACTAAGTATAGAGTTTTAGTTTATAGAGAAAGTGAACTTAGTATAGAGGGATATACTGATTCAGATTTCCAATCTAATATAGATGTTAGAAAGTCTTCATCTTGGTTCATTTTTATTTGTAATAGAGTTCAATGATTTAGAAAAGTTCCAAACAACTAGTCATTGCAGACTCAACTATGGAAGCTGAGTATATCGTAGCATGTGATGCTGTAAAAGAAGCTGTTTGGATAAGAAAGTTTGTAAGAGAACTTGGGATGGTTTCATCCATTGAGTTGCAGATACCTTTGTATTGTGACAACAATGAAGCTGTTGGACAAGCTAAGGAGCCTAGGTCTTACCAGAAATCCAAACATATATAAAGACAATTTCATGTTATTCAGGAGATTGTAGCTTGTAAAGACATTTTACTATAAAAAGTAGCTTAATCTGAGAATGTAGCTACTCCACTTACCAAGCTGACGACACAAGTACAATTAGATCATCTTAAGAAGATGGGTATGAGATACCATAATATAATGTGCTAGTATGCTGCCATCTAGTATTAATGCAAGTGGAAAATTGTTAGTGATATGTCCTAATGCTAGAATTAGATGGCTTCTTTTAAGGGCATTTTTATATAAACTTGTATTTATTTAAATGGCTTTTTATCATTCATAGTCTCTTTTATATGAATGAGTCCCTAAATTTCTCTATAAAGAAACATATTTTTAAATTGTCAAAAATATGTGATGTGTTTGTTTGGAATGAGAATTCTTAAATTGTTCATAGTCTAAAGACTTTTTAATTGGGACTTCAATTAATTTAATATAGACTCACACATAAGTTTGCTACCTTTAATTAGAATGAGATATTACTAATAAAAAATGGTGAGTCACATACCATAAAGCATGAGATGCAAATAGCAAACATGTGGGTGATTAATTGGTTGAATTATCACTGAACGTGATGTAAATAACAAATTACATGGCTTCGGATTAATGATTTGTTATTTGTTGCAATATGTGCAAGTGATCCTTTGACTTGCAACAAAATGGTTGTCTTATGTGTTGATATTTGAGATATGCTGTGAATAAAGCTTGTCCATTTCATGGGTGAGATATGTTCATAGATATGTTCATTTGTGGTTTCTTTCAATCAATATTGTGCTATGAATTATGGAAAAGATGTTTTCCATATGTCATCTCTCATTGCACCAAATATAATCCAGGCATAGTATTGAGTTAGTGAACTTAATCCATTAATGGTTCTTCCTTAACCAGGACATTAGTAATAGAAGGATTGAATTGCACGGTAATCGTTAACGAAATAGGTTCACTTATTTGATTAATTTCATTGCCTTATATATCGTTTTGATATTTTGCTAGATGTCATGCAAGACCTTTAGGGTTTTGATAATTTGGAGACAATTATCAAAGCAAATCAAAGACTTTGATTAATATCAAAAGTGTTTGATATTACCTTATTGCTATTTGGCAGTGAACCTAAAAGGTCACATACCAAAAAGCTGAGTGACTAAGAGGGTGTTTGGCTTTGTTTATTTGGTGCCTATAAGCGTCTAAATAGTAAAAAGCATGTGAGAATGTGCTTTTTTCTAGGTGCTTATAAGCACCCAAAATAAGCCAAGTCAAACACCCTCTAAGTCTTATTTAAGTTTGTATCTTGTTTTGATAAATTGTTAAGAGTTAACAATGGTATTCTTATCCTATCAAAAGTTAATGGGAGGTAATGTGTCATGGAAATGTTGCTCAAGGACTTGTACGCAAATTGACAAATTTTTTATATAAATTAATTGTATTAAGTGTTAGTTGAATTAATTAATCAAAGTCAACTTTGTTATAATTTAATCTAATGGTGATTAGATTAAATATTATTTGTTTAAGGTTGTTGGCCAATCTATATAACTATTATAATAAGAGAGTGGAATTATGGGATTTTCCACTAACACTCTTTTCTATAAGTTGGCAACCATGATAAGTGATAAATACAAGTGTTATATTTATTAATGACAGATGGCTATTACATGGAACTCTTTCATGCATGAATAAATATACATATATATGAGATATATATAAAATATGTGTAAGTGGAAGAATACATAACTCTCCAATAAGAAGAAAAACAAGAAAGAAAAAGAACAAACATTATATTCTTCCAAAGAATTTGCTAGCATTATAATTCAAGGAAGAAGAAGGCTTGGTTTCGAAGCATGGTATGGACTAACTAGGACTTCTACAATTGCGGGGGAGAAAGTCTACAACACTTCAACAAAGCTTGGAAGATGTAACTATTTCTACCTTTGTTTTTTTAGTTTTTATACTTATTGCATGTAACATCAAGTATTTTAGGATTTATTAGCTTAAAATTTTTTTTATCCCTCTACTATTATCTTTGGTTTTTTGTTTAAATTTCACCCACTTTCTCCTTCAGCAAAGGCTATCATAATGCCTTTAGGTTATACACATCTCTCTCAGGCTTCCATTTTTGGGCATCACTCAAAAGGGAAGAAAAAGCCTAATATGAAGGGAAAGCAGTAGCATGACCTGAAGAAAAACAAAAAGAGGGCCCTTGGGGCCAAATCAAAGAACGGGTGTTGGGAAGCCCAAAGGGAAGCGCTTCAAGTGTGGTGAGAAGGGTCATTGGAAGAAGGACTATCCCAAGTACCGAGCCATTTGGCAAGAAGGTATATCCCTCATGCTCTACACTGAAACCAATTGAGTTATGGATTCTACTGATTCTTGGATTGTAGATTCAGGAGCCCCTAATCACATTTGCAATTCTTTGCATGGGTTTTAGATCATATAGGAGCTGATTAGATGGGAGTTTACTCTCAAAGTTTTTACGGGAGCAAATGTTTAGGCTGTTGCAGTGGTCAAGTTCATTTGTCATTCTTTTGTAGTCGAGTTTTAGTTTTGAATAATTTTTATTATGTTCCAGAGATTCAAATACACCTAGTTTCTATTTCTCAATTGTTAATGGATGGTTTTTCAGAATGTTTCCATTCTGATATTGATATCAGTAGATATGGGAATTTTATATGTTTTGGTAGATTACATAATGGTTTGTTCTATTTATACCCTACTAATGCTGCAACATACAACACTGAGAAAGTAGTGCCCTTTAAAAGGAGTGTTCCTATCTTATGGGGAAGATGACTAAGAGGTCATCCTCTTTTAAAGGAAAGGGCCAATGAGGTATTGGAATTGGGGCATACTGATGTATGTGGTCTTATGAGCACACCAGTTCATGAAGGTTATAAGTAGTTCATTATATCTACTGATGATTACTCTATATATAGTTATACTTATGTGATGTGATGTAAGTCTGAATCCTTTGTGATATTCAAGGAGTTCAAGGTTGAGGTGGAATAGAAATTGGATAAACATATCAAAGTCATTCGATCTAATTGTGGTGGTAAATCATTGAGTTCAGGGATTATTTCACACAACAAGGGATTATATTGTAATTAACTGTAGCAGGCACTCTTTACCAAAATGGTGTGGAGAAAGGAGGAACCATACCCTTTTAGAAATGGTGAGGTCGATGATGAGTCATGCATTATTGGCTTGATCCTTTTGGAGGTATGCCATAGAAATGATAGCATTTATTCTGAATTTGGTACCATCAAAGTTAGTATCAAGGACACCTCAAGAAATGTAGAGAGAGTGTAAGCCTAGCTTGAGTCATTTACGCATTTAGGGTTGTCTAGTTTATGTAGTTAGTAGCTCTGCTACAGAGTTGGAACCTAGGTTAGAATTATGCTATTTCATTGGGTATCCTAAGGGAACAAGAGGTGGGATCTTTTATAATCCCGAGGAGCAGATAGTGCTTATTAACACATATCCTAGATACTTGGAGGACGATATGGTGATCTAGAAAACACCAGAATTTGGAGTTACTCTTGAGGAGATTTCTAATAAATCTCTAGAAGCACCTACCGATATGGAAAAGGAAAACAACTAGTTGCTAGTATAATAGTGCCTCATTGTAGAGGGGGGAATTCTTAGGCAACCTAATAGATATTATGGAGAGTACTTTGAAACTTCCAATGAGGATTAGGTTGAGGATCCCACTAGGTGCGATAAAGCAATTACCAATGTGGATGTTAACCAGTGGTACAAGGCAATGACTTCTGAGCTAGAGCTTATGTACTCTACAGTTTTGGAGAGTTTGTAGAAGTACCTAAAGTGGTGAACCTATAAGGTGTAAGTGGGTCTACAAGAGAAAGAGAGGAGCTGATGGAAAGGTTAAAACCTTTAAAGCTAGATTGGTGGCCAAGGGTTATATCTTGAAAAAAGGTATTAGTTATGGGGGAACCTTCTCACTTATAGCCATGCTAAAATCCATCATGATGCTCCTTTCCATTACTTGTCATTATGACTATGAGATATGGCAAATAGATGTCAAGATAGCTGTTCTAAATGGAGAGCTTGACGAGACCATTTATATTACTCAGCCATAAGGACACATTACAACAGACCAAGAACACATGGTTTGTAATGTAGCAGATATTTGGAGAACATAAATAAGAAAGTAGGAGAATCAAGGAGCTCAATTTCAAGGCTGAAATTAGCCAAGAAATCCCTAAGATATTATACCCTATGAGAGAGAATAAAATATTATTGAATAATTTTGGAAAAAAGTTATGTAACAATGAAAGCTTTCACCTCTATATATAGGCTAAGAATCTAAAACTAAATAGGAAATCTAAAATTAATTAGGAAACTAAACTTCTATCAACCCTTTCTATAACAAAATAGGTAATAAACTAATCCTAATATAACTAGGACTCAGTAATAAATAACAAATTCGAAATCTTAACCAATTTTAATTACTAACTAAAATAATAAAATTTTGGGCTGCATCAATCACTCCAAGTGCAAAAAGAACTCGTTCTCGAGTTGTCACCACCATCGTTGAGCAAATCTCCATGATACAGAACAAGATGCTTGACATTGAAAATATATGAAGTAGTAACATAATTAGGAAGCTCCAAGCGATAGGCATTATCATTTATCTTCTCAACAATCTTACAAGGTCCAATAGCTTGTGGTATTCTCCAATAGGGTAATGATCACGTGTCAAAATAGCCTACACATAGTCTCCAACTTCAAATACAACCCGTCGTCATCGTCGTTGTTGTCATCATTATTGTTGCTTGATTTTGATCTTATTAACTACTTTTCTATCAATGCACATGCACCAACTTTGATCCTTTTTTGGAACTAATAATAATGCTAGAACTACACAAGGGCTCGCACTTTCACAATCATAACCTTTTTCTAAAAGTTCACTCACTTGTCTGTTCAATTCTTCTTGTTGTTTTGGACTCATCCAATAGTGAGCTTTATTTGGAAAACTTGCACCTGGAATCAAGTCAATACAGTGTTGTACATCTCGCATTGGAGGTGATCTTGATGGTAGTTCATCAGGCTTGACATCACTAAACTCATCAAGAATGGGTTGCACCTTATCTGGTATAGCACTGGGGGATGATATTTCCTTTCCAATCAAAGTGAAGGCAATTCCATATTCCTCCAACTCTTCAGTAAATTTGGCCATGCAAAAAATAATTAACAGAATCTGATTTCTTTTGTTTTGACACACTCTTATCTTTAGTAGGAATAATCTTCTTGTTGTCTTTATACAACATATAAGTATTTTTCCTACCATCATGTTTCATATTACGATCGTATTGCCAAGGTCTTCCCAATAACATGTGACACACATCCATAGCCACAACATCACAAAGCACGTTATAAAAGTATTTATTGCCAATAGAAAAATAAACGAGACATCATTTAGTAACAGGTACCTCGCTCCCCTTTTTGAACCATGCAAGCTTATATTGTAGAGGGTGTGGCTCTACTGGCAAACTTAGTTTGGAAACAACCTCTTTAGATATGATATTTTCACAACTTTCACTATCAATGATACACTTACACACTTTTCCACCAATAGTGCATGTAGTGCGAAAAATGTTAGTGTGTAGCCAATCATCCATGAATCGTTTTTCGGAGCAATAAGGCTTTTGTGAACCACGAGACACTGACCAACATCTCCAAATACCATATCAACTTCATTATCTTCACAACTTTCATCATAAATAGGCTTTTCTTCTTCTTCTTTGTTTTCTTGATCATCATTCTCCATCAACAAATTCTTCCCTTCTTTACTATTTTTTTTCTACCGTCAGCAAATTTATGATTAGGATCTCCACACTTGTAGCAACTATTTGCTGAACCACTACCTTGATTTCTATTATTTGGTGCTACAATAGTTGTTCGATTTACTAAATTACTTCTTGGTGCACCTGTTTATGTCTCACGGTTGTCAAAACCTCTTCCTTGACCTTGTTGATTTTGGTTTGCAAATCTGGTCATAAAATCACGATTATTTCTAGTCTGGTTGTTGCCCCTATTTTTCTAGTTTTTTGCAACTAACGCACTTTGGAACGCTTCTAAAACAGTCCAAAAATTGTGCATAGCAAGTGTGTCTTGAATTTTTTGCCTGAGCCCACCAATATATCTTGCTACTAACTGTTCCTTATTCTCAGATAAGTCATTGCATGCTATTAATTGATAAAACTCATCCATGTGTTCATTAGCAGCGCAGTTGCCTTGATGAAGGTTTTGCCACCTTTGATACATGGTTTGGAAAAAATTGAAAGGAAGAAAATTTTCGTGCAACTTCTTTTTCATTTTTTCCCAATTTGAAATTTTCGGCTTTCAACTTCTTTGGCGTGTTAAATTAATTTGACCCTACCATACATATTCATGCCCTCTCAATCTTAAAGTTATTAATTTCACCTTTTATTTTCAGGAACATCTTTAAAATCAAAGATCCTCTCAACTATAGCCAACTAATCAATAAACTCTTCTGCTTGAATTCCTTCATTGAATTCAGGGATTTCAATCTTAAAACCTCCATCCCACTTTTGTTCTTCCTGTATATAAGACATATGTCATTGTGCACGATTATGAAATAGGTTTTCAATTATTTCTTCCTCTGACTCATCATCGTCACCATGATGAGTTGGAGTTTCAACTTGCGTAAGGCACTGAGTTAAGGCTTCAACTTGTCTTCTCAACTCTTGTATTTCTCCATCTCGTTGTTGTTGGTTAAGGGAAAGAACTACAGTTGCTACAACAAGACCTCTTCCACTCCTTGGAGGCATCATGAACTTGAGATTAGCTGAAGAAAAACCTTGCTCTGATACCAACTAACACAGCGGATATTTGAAGAACATAAACAAGAAAGTAGGAAAATCAAGGAGCTCAATTTCAAGGCTGAAATTAGCCAAGAAATCCCTAAGATATTAAACCCTAGGAGAGAGAATAAAATATGATGGAATAATTTTGAAAAAAAGTAATGTAACAATGAAAACTTTCACCTCTATATATAGGCTAGGAATCTAAAACTAAATAGGAAACTAATACTAAATAGGAATCTAAAACTAAATAGAAAACTAAAACTTATTAGGAAACTAAAACTTCTACCAACCCTTTCCATAACAAAATAGGTAATCAACTAATCCTAATATAACTAGGACTCAATAATAAATAACAAATTCTAAATCCTAAACAATTTTAGTTACTAACTAAAATAATAAAATTCTGGGCTGTATCAGTTTGTAAGCTTAGGAAGTCTATTTATGGACTTAAGCAAGCATCTAGAGAATTGAAATAAGTTTGATCACGTGATGAAGTCTTTTGGCTTTGATTGAAACATTGATGAACTATGTGCATAAAAGAGGCATAACAGAAATGCTGTGGCTTCCCTAGTTTTGTATATGGATGACATCTTGTTGATTGTTAATGATATAGGGATGTTATCATCCATAAAGGTTTTATTGTTTTCTTAACTCCATATGAAAGATATGGTAAAAGAAACTATGTTCTTGGGATCAAGATTTTGTGAGACCAGAAGAACAAGAGGCTTGGATATCCCAAGCTTCGTACATAGAGAATATTGATCAAGTTCAATTTGGCAAACTCCAAGAAAGGTTTCTTGCCTTCTAGATCGATGTATTGTGTTTTTATGTGTGTTTTCTTTGTTATTTTTCAATATTTTGGAGGTGTATTGAGCTTAAATAGTTGCATTAGTGTATTACTTGTGCTAGATAAAGGCTTAACCATATACAACTGTATATAGTAGAGTTAAAAGGTAAATGCTACATTAATGGCCTGTTTTGGATATTATATGTGAGATTGAGGACTGTTTGGAGATCAATGAAGATGGAGATGGTTTGAGCAAGGATTGGGAGCATAATTGAAGATGAAATGTGGAAGAAAATCATGTTGTGAAGCTTTCAAACAAAAGCCAAAGCAACTGGAAGCAAAACAGAGCCAAAAGAGAGCAAATAGGCACTACCGGAACACTGGCTTCAGAGTACTAGTGCACCGACTCACTATTCCACCAAAAATAGAAAGCAAGCTTCTACTACTGGAATAGAGGCCCCTTTGTGTCGATGCTCTAGTGAAGTGTTCCGGTAGTCGTAGAAATTGGTTATATAAGCCCACTTTTGGCCATTTTATAAAACAATAAGCCATATTCTTTCACACCTATCTCCCAAACCCTAATTCCTCCTTCACCAACCTCCAACACACACACACACACACTCATACACTTGTCACCTAGATTCAAGCTCATTTAGAGGGTTTTAAACACTTAGATTGAAGTCTACTCAAGCATTTTGTACAAGAATTGCTAGGATGGAAGGGGAGTTCTCTATTCTCTCTTTCATCCTCTTTTATATTATGTTTGAGTAGGTTTGTTTAGGGTGATGACACTTGTATACTAGGTTGATTCTATGCTTCTATATTATGGGATTCAATGGCTTAACGTATATACATATGCTATGTTTTTCTTGTTTTGATGGCTATTGTTCAATACATGTCTAGGTGTTTGATAATATGCCTATGAGAATCGCATATGTATAAATTGAAGTCTATTGGCTACTAAACACTTCTAATCCATTCTATAATCATGTCTATGTGTTTGTGTGTGGATCTTATGAAGTAGGTGATGCGTATATTCATGTCCATGTGTATGTTTGCATGCCTAGTAGGAAATATGACCTCAATATTGCATACATGTTGGTTCAAAAGTGTTTTTAATGGTGTAATCCAAGCATGACGATGTTTGGTGGTCACATAAGTCCTTTTATCCGCGAACACCTTAGCCTAGAACATGTATGAATGCACTAATGAGTCAAATCCTACTATAGTGACTTTAGAATGATAAGGTTTAAATTAAGGCTAGTCTAGATCGAGTCTTCTTTGGCTTTAAATCTAGCCAATAGTTTAGGTATTAGGCTAGGTTCATTCTAGGTCACCTAGGAAGCTAATTGGTCACTTTTAAGGCCCTAGGTCATAAGGACTATGCCATAGCTCTAGGAGGCGCCGCCTAGGGATAGACCCGCACAAAGTCCTAGGGAGAAATTAGGACACAATTAAGCAACCGAGTTGAAGAGCAATCGGTAATTAAGCCATTCCATGTAATCCCATAGTATTGGATCTAGGATCACCCATTAGTATGTAGATGTCACCCTAATCCCTTTCTTTTGTTAGTTCTCTCTAGATAGCTTGCCTTTATACTTTTCATTCCCATATTGTAGTTTCATTTTCTTTAGTTAGAGCTCTCAACCATCCAAAAACACCAAAATAGTTAGTTTAAGTTTCCTTTTTGGCATTCTCTAAGACACACATGTAGAATCCATCCCACAACATAGCCTCCCTGTTGTTCGACACCCGTTCTTGCACATACTACACTGCATCGATCCGTCCACTTGCGGGTCTTTAGAGCTTTCACTCGAGAGACGACTATCAAGTTCTTGGTGCCATTGCCAGGGAGGCACGGTGGTTTGCATTCTTTGCTTGTGTGTTTTGGTAGTTGCTTTATTTTTTTTCTTGCTTTTTCTTTGTAGTTTGTTTACCTTTTGTTTATCTTGCTTCTTTTTTATACTATCTTAATTTGATATTTGCTTATCCATTTTTTGTTTTTGTTTTTAAATTTAGTAGATTTCTAAGGATTGTGGTTTATTTGCTGTAATCTTAGGATTGTTGAAGTTTTCGAGGGTTGAAGTAGCCGGAGTTAGGATAGTTTGTGCATGCATGGTAGGGGATCCTTTAGAAATCCCCTAGTTCCTCTTAATCCTGAACCCAAAAGCATTGTGATAAGTTCTAAATAAGTGTTTAATTTATATGTTACATGCACTTGATTTTGGAATAGAATACTCCTTAATTGACGTTTTTAATGTAATTTTGCATGACTCCTTAATCGATCGTTTAATGTAATTTTGCATGATTGTGCTTAGGAAAAAGAGATGGATGCATTATGCATGAATATCGAAGCTTTTTGGACATGTTTGTAGCGGTCAAAGTTGACTTTGTCACTTGGAAAAATGCCATTAATTTCCTATGCGGGTTTGACCGAGGTTGACCAAGATGGAAGATATTTTTTCCGGACTTTTGGAAGGAAATAGATTAAATTTAGAAGACTTTTTATTTTGTTGAAAATTATATATAAGGATTTTACCTTATTATTCTTTTTGGGCACTTAAGGGTTTCCTTATCCAAAAAGGAAAGTAGGTTAGGGTTTTTATAATATATATACCTCTTATATGCACTTTGAGGAGAAACAACTTTCTAGCAAACAATTCAACAAATTTCTCTTCATTCTTTGGGCAACACTCATGGACATGAAATTCTAATTTTTCTTTCTAGTCAAGGATTAATCAAGATTTCAGTTCATCAATTCCATGAGATCAAATTGTTTTATCCCTTTCATGTTATTTTGATACTTGCATATTTATTGTTTCAAGAATTAATATTGTTCTGTGATTGTTTAATTAGGGCCCGATTATTCAATTGCATGACAATAGGCAGCCAGTTAGATTAATTTAATTAATCTAAGTATAGTGGTAACCAGGTTTCTTGTGTAATTATGCCATCTAAATGAGCAATTAATGCGAGAGTATTGACTTTTAGATTCAAGTCTTTCTAGATTTTTATTGTTGCCGTTAGATAGATCCTGTGGGCATCTCCGGGGATTAGAACGTCTAATAGGTAAGGTGATAGCAGGAAAAATTGTAGGGGATTTAAACCATTATCAACTTTGTAAGGAAATATGAGGTTATTAGGCCGAGTCAATAACCATAGTTGATTTATCGAAATAGTTGAAAGTATTTTTGCATCTAGGATCGTATTTGTTGATCGAAATTGCGATTGTTCCTCAGGCTAGATTTAATTCTCGTTGATTTTCTATTTTTCCAGTCTTGTGTTAACCTAGAATTGCATATTTTAGTCATTTTTATTTTTATTTACATTTTTTTATTTTCGAGCCGAATTGCGTGCCCACGCAGTACAGACCAGTGGTTTGGACAGTTTTATTAATTTTACTTTTTGCGTTTAATTCCCTCCTTTTTGATTTCAACTTAGTTGATTAATCTATTTGGTACAATTAGCATAAAATAATCTCCCAATCCCTGTGGACTCGACCCTTTTCTCACCGCGTACACAAATTAAAGTTGCAAGGTAAGAGATAGAAATTTACTTTTGGTGGTTTCGACGCCCATCAAATTTTGGCACCGTTGCCGGGGATTGGTGCTAAAATTTTTCCTTTTCATGACTAGGTCAAATCATACAGGTAATTTGCAATTTGATCCTAAAATTGAAAAGACAGCAAAAAGCTTGAAAAAAGAAGCAAAGTTGCAGAAATAACTAGAGAAACAAGTTGAAACATCCCAAGTTTTGTCCAAATCATCTGGCAAGTTTGAAGAAGAAGAGGAGATGACCGAAAATAATAAAACTTTACGTGAATTAGCCGCTAACCCTTTGAATCAATCACCCCTTTGCATCACTTATCTAGAGCTTAATGTCAATTTTGGGCTAAAATCGAAATTAATTCATTTTTTGCCCACTTTTCGTGGATTGGAGAATGAAGATCCCCACAAACATCTCAAGGAGTTCCATATAGTTTGTTCAACTATGAGACCCTATGGTGTAACAGAGGACCAAATTAAATTAAAAGTGTTTCCTTTTTGCTTGGCGAATGCAGAGAAAGAATGGTTATTCTATCTTCCATCCGATTCCATTACTACTTGGGCCGATATGGCTAGAGCTTTCCTTGAAAAATTCTTTTTAGCTTCTAGAGCTGCGGTAATTAGAAGGGAAATTTGTGCCATCAAGCAAGGGGATTCGGAGTTGCTCTATGATTATTGGGAGAGATTTAAGAGACTTTGTGCAAGCTACCCCCAACATGGGATTTCTAAACAATTTCTTATCCAGTACCTTTATGAAGGATTGCTTCCAATTGAGAGACGAATGATGGATGTCGCTAGTGGAGGAGCAATTGTCGACAAAACACCTCAAGAGGCTAGAGATATGATTTCTAACATGGCTGCCAATTCAGAACAATTTGGAAATAGATACGAGAATTCAAAAAAAGTTAATGAGGTAAATGTTTCTTCCCTTGATTCAAAGTTAACTCAACGAACTTCTCTTGTTCAAAGTTTGGTTAAAGGTGGTTTTGTTCCAATTCAAAAAGTTTGCAAAATTTGTGCCATGATGGGACACCCAACTGATATGTGTCCCAGGCTTCAAAAAGAGGATCCACAACATGTTAATGCCATTGGAGGGTTTTCTGATCCACCACAGCAAAGATATGATTCTTTTTCAAACACGTACAACCCAGGTTGGAGGGATCACCCAAACTTGAGTTATGGAGCAAGGCCACAAAATTTTAATTCACCAAATTCACAATATTTCTAGCCATGACCAGCCCCACCACTGCAGCCCACACCTTTAAGTTCAGGTACTTCTCTTGAGGATATTGTGAAATCTCTTACTCTTAACAATCAACAATTTCAACAGGAAAGAGGGCAAGTATAAAGAATTTGGAGACACAAATGAGCCAATTAGCCATATCCATAGGTAGGTTGGAGTCCCGTGGTAAATTACCTTCTCAAACGGTTACTAATCCAAAGGAAAATGCATGTTCAATCACTTTACGAACTAAAAAAGAGCTGCTGGACAGCCACTGTCAGACTAGGTGTGGGCACGCAAAGTTGACAGCATCTGAAGTAGCGAAAGAAATCAAAAAAGAGGGTGCAAAGCACAATGAAAAAATGGCGGACATCAATGAAACAGAGCCGAAAAATGGTACGGAGCTGATGGTTAAGTCTTCTTTCCCCAAAAGATTCGCAAAGTCCAAAATGGAAAAGGAAGAGAAGGAGATTTTTGGGCTTTTCCGCAAGGTAGAGGTAAATATTCCCTTACTTGATGTAATTAGGCAAGTACCTCGAATCACAAAGTTTCTAAAAGAATTGTGTACTAACAAAAAGAAACTCGTTGGGAATGAAAAAGTTAGTGTGGGGGAGAATGTCTCCGTCGTGCTTAAAAAGAATTTGCCCTCAAAATGCAAGGACCAAGGTATATTTGCTTTTTCATGTCAAATAGGCTTTCTATGCATTAAGAAAGCTATGTGTGATTTAGGAGCATCCATTAATGTCATGCCTAAGCCTATTTATTCCGCTTTGAATGTGGGACCCTAGAAAGTAGCACCTTTGAAAGAAATAGGAGTTGTTATTTAATTAGCTGATAGGTCTTTGGTTTACCCTGAATGTGTCCTAAAAGATGTTTTAGTGTAAGTAGATAATTTGGTCTTTCCTAATGATTTTTATGTACTTGATATGGAGGAAGATCTATCTTCCAAGTCTTGTGAAATTTTGCTAGGCAGACCATTCCTTAGTATAGCTAAAACTAAAATTGATGTGCATGAAGGTATTCTCACTAGGGAGCTTGATGGAGATATTGTTAAATTTGATACTTATAATGACATGAAAAATCCTAGTGAGGTGTCTTGTGTTTTTGCTTTAGAAACAATTGATGATAATAAGCTAAGTGTTACTTCTTATGAAAGTCCTACACTTAAAAAGCCAAAAGAATTTAAGAAGACTTTTGCAGGTAGCACTAACTTGTAGGAATCAATTGCCAAGCGGAGAAATCAAGGGAAGCTAATGAGAGAAATTCAAAGCCGATTGAATTCACCTATGGTGGATAAGAAAGGTGCACTTAGGAAGTTACAACCCCAAAAGTTGGAGAAGAAGAAAAGCAATGTTTGTGGGAAGGCAAAAATTCACAAGAAAAAGAAAAAGAGTTTGCAAGAAAAAGTTATTGACGGAAAACAATTTTTAGTTGGACAAAAAGTTTTATATCATCACTGTGGTTTTAAATTGTTTTCCGATGATCCACGAACCAAATGGGTTGGTCCTTTTGTTATTACTAAATTATTTTCTTGTGCTGTAGTTGAAGTGAGTGACTTGAGTAATGACAAAGCCATCAAAGTTGATGGACATCATTTGAAGTCCATCTATGAAAAAATTGAGCCAAAAAAGACTCCTGATAAAGCTTAGATGAATTGGTTATGTCGAGCCAATGATGTTAAATAAAGGTGCTGGTGGGAGGCAACCCACAAAGTTAGAAATTTCAATTTTGAGTTTTCTAGTGTTTTCTAGTTAATTTCCAATTTTTACAAGTTATTTTTATTTTTTATTTTTAGGAATTTTTCTTTTATTTTTTTATTTTATTTATTTTCTTCTTCCTTGATAATCCTAACTTTGGTATAAATGTGTTCTATGAGAGTTTTGATGTTTACAGGTAGAAGTTGCTTTGGAATTTTGGGGCATAGGTGTTATTTTGATGAAAGCATAAAAGTCAGATAAACCAACTATATCTTATTTTCAAAGTGCCCAACCTCACATGCTCCAAAATTTTATTTTTCACGAAGTATTACCCTTTGTTATTCAAAGTTAGTGCAAAAAAACAAGGTAATTCAAAATCTTTTCATTTTTTTTTTATTTCTTGAAATTTTTACATGATGAGATTTTGGAAATTTTGTGCTTCAAGAATGTGGTTGATAGACTTTGTGACAATTTTGGTTGGATTTATTACTTGGGAATTGTATATTATGATTACTATGAATTTTATTGGAAGTTCTATGCAAGCATTAGGGATGCTTATCATGAAAAACACGTTTTTAACATGCCGGGTAGATTTATTTTCAAATATTTGGGTGTTATTTTGGCCTATAAATCATTGGAGTTAGATGAAAAAAAAATCTTGGATGCATACTTGCATAGCTTTTGGACAATTTTAAGATTAGAATTGATTAAATTCATGATTGGGTTTAATCTGAAAAGGGAGGAAGGTGTGTGTGTGTGTGTGTGTGTGTGTTTTTTTTTTAATGCAGATCAAAGCTAAAAAAAGATTTTTTGATTAATCTCGCTGAGTACCATGGCCCTACTTCAAATGAATGATATCTAGTTCCACCACCTCCTGTACCTCTTTCAAGGGAAGTCCTCTTACATTTTTTTTCCCTCAATTTTGTTTTATCATTCTTTTATTTTATTTCTTTCTTTTCTTTACACAGTCAGGACAATGTGCGTGATAAGTGTGGGGGAGGAATGATTCGTTTTAGTTATTTATTTTGAGTATTTTTGGTGTATAGATATGTTTTCAATATGGTATATTGAGTCATGTGAATATATGTGTTTTAATTAGTATTTCTTGAGTCTTTAAAAAGAAAAAGAAAAAAAAGAGAAAAACCAGAAAAATGAAAAAAAAACTTTTTGGTTAAGTGTTTTGTAAAAAAAAATATATATATATATATTGGAGTCCATTAATGTCTTACATTGGACGTTTGTTTTTTTTTTTTTTGAGTTTATTTTTTTAGAGTTAATCTAATAAGTTTTTAAAAGCTCTTTTGTCAAATTATTTTTCTTTTTACTCAACTTTCTTCTTTGTGAACTTGACATTTCTCTTAAAAAAAGTCTAATCCCCATGCTCGGGAAACTTGTTTTTGCAACGGTAAGTTGTTACGTGCAGTAAATCCATCTCTATTGTATTTAGTTGTCTTTGATAGTTACTTTAAACACATAGTGCTTGAACCTTGCTTAATCTTAACTTGGGCTAAAAATGTGCATGCACTTAAATTGAAAACCAATGCTTAGTTTGAGTTTGATGGGTACTTATCTTGATTTATTTTTTTGGTAAAATCGTGAAAAAGTACGTATCTACGAAAGTTATGTCGGGGTTGAGGTCACTCTAGCAAAAGTTCTCAAAGTAGAATTGTGAAAAAAAAAGGAGCAAAAAAAAGAGTAAAATAAAAAGCCCGTTTTTACTCCGCTGGTCTTCAAAAAAAAAAAAAAGAAAAGAAAAAGGAAGGAGACCATGAGTAGAGCTAAAAGCCATCTAGAATTGTAACCAACTGAGTAACTGGGGGTATTCATCACAAATGTTTGTCAATGCGTAAAAAAGTTGAGTGACATTCTAGGCAAGTTATGAAAGTCTTGTATGAAAGTGAATGAAAGTAGTTGAAGTGATTCAACCTTTCAGTAGCTGAGCCTAGGTACAAACTTGTTTTTTGAGGAAAATTGAACATTGAGTAGTGCTTTTGATTTCTTTTCTTTGCATTGGCATAATCATACTTGGCTTTAATCATTTGTGTGTGCTTTAACTAGTGCGAGGTTCATTTGCATAGTGTTTTAGGTGCTAGCAAGGTGACTTGTACATGTGGTGGTAATTGCTTTGTCTTGCTACAAAAACTAGCTTAACTTTGTTTTCCTTCTCGAGTTTCTTTGAGTTGTGATGGAAGGACTTTTGAAGGTTTGTGTGCCTATGTTTGCTTGTGAGAAGCTTGTGTTGTTTTGAAGCTTGGTGGAAATTTTTGGTGGAAATACAACATGTGGTCATGTTTGCTTGCTGAAAATTATTTGTTTTTGGGGGAATTCCTTTTCCTAAAAAGTTGGGTTTTTGAAGGCTATTTGATTGAGTCAAGTCTTGTTGTTTGAAGTGTTGTATGCCTTGAATATGCTTGGTAATGTGTGTTTGTAGAATGAGGTACTGCTTTGTAAAGATAGGTACAGGAACAACAATTTTATGCTTGGAATTATTGCCTTATTTCTTGAATAGGATTGTTCTTGGTTTGAAAAAGGTAGCATATGATCTTTACAAAGTTACATTCAAGGTCGATCTCACATGTGAAGTCTTTGTTTCTAATTGATTTCATGCTTGAAGGCAAGCATGGTTTAAGTGTGAGGGAATTTGATAAGTTCTAAATAAGTGTTTAATTTATATGTTGGATGCACTTGATTTTGGAATAGAATGCTCCTTAATTGACATTTTTAATGTAAGTTTGCACGATTGTGGTTAGGAAAAGGAGATAGATGCATTATGCACGGATATAGAAGCTTTTTGGACGTGTTTGTAGTGGTCAAAGTTGACTTCGTCACTTGGAAAAATGCCATTAATTTGCTACGCAGGTTTGACCGAGATTGACTAAGATGGAAGATATTTTTTCTAGACTTTTGGAAGGAAATAGATTAAATTTAGAAGACTTTTTATTTTATTGGAAATTATATTTAAGGATTTTACCTTATTATTCTTTTTGGGCTCTTAAGAGTTTCCTTATCCAAAAAGGAAATTAGGTTAGGGTTTATATATATATATATATATATATATATATATATATATATATATATATACCTCTTATATGCACTTTGAGGGGATACAACTTTTTAGCAAACAATTTAGCAAATTTCTCTTCATTCTTTAGGCAATACTCATGGACATGAAGTTCTAATTTTCTTTTCTAGTCGAGGATTAATCCAGATTTAATTGTTTTAACCCTTTCATGTTATTTTGATATTTGCATATTTATTGTTTCAAGAATTAATATTGTTCTATGATTGTTTAATTAGGTCCCGATTATTCAATTGCATGGCAATAAGTAGCCACTTAGATTAATTTAATTAATCTAAGTATAATGATAACCAGGTTTCCTGTGTAATTATGCAATCTAAATGAGCAATTACTGCCAGAGTATTGACTTTTAGAATCAGGTCTTTCTAGATTTTTATTACTGCCGTTAAATAGATCCTGCGGGCATCTCCTGGGATTAGAATGTCCAATAAGAAAGGTGATAGTGGGAAAAATTGTAGGAAATTTAAACCGTTATCAACTCTGTAAGAAAAGATGAGGTTATTAGACAGAGCCAATAACCGTAATTGATGTATCGAAATAGTTGAAAGTATTTTTACATCTAGGATCGAATTTGTTGATCGAAATTGCGATTGTTTCTCAGGCTAGATTTAATTCTCGTTGATTTTCTATTTTTTCAGTCTTGCGTTAACTTAGAATTGCGTATTTTAGTCATTTTATTTTTATTTACATTTTTTTATTTTATGGCCGAATTGCGTGCCCACGCAGCGCGGACCAGTGGTCTAGACAGTTTTATTAATTTTAATTTTTTGCATTTAATTTCCTCCTTTTTGATTGCAACTTAGTTGATTAATCTACTTGATACAATTAGTATAAAATAATCTCCCAATCCCTGTGGACTCGACCCTTTTCTCACCATGTACACAAATTAAAGTTGCAAGGTAAGAGATAGGAATTTATTTTTGGTGGTTTCGACGCCCATCAGATTGCAAGGCATTTTTTAGGAATTTAGGAGATCTTCTTGAGGTGATGGTCGATCGCAATCATCCTCCTAATCCTCCTATTACCCCAATGAATCCCATTCCACCTCGTGATCACCATGGGCATCAACGACTTTGGTGGGGGATGTTCCATTCATTCCAATGAAGATTAATAGAGATGGCAGCTTGGTACCCAGAAGAAGAATGAGCCCATTCATGAGAAGAAGGCCATGCTCACAAAAACTCGAAGGTACTCAACATTATTCATTACGCTTTGAATGAAATGGAATATAGTAGAGTGTGTTAATGCAAGTTGGCAGAAGAGGTGTGAGATTTCCTTGAAATGTCCTATCAAAGAACCACATAATTGAAGGACACAAAGGTTAGACTACATACACACACACATATTAGTTCTTTAGATTGAATCCCGGTAAAACATTAAATGAAATGCACCAAAGGTTTGCGAAGATTGTTAACAACTTGAGTGCACTAGAAAACCTACCTGCATGTTGAGCTGAATAGGAATTGGCATTACCTATGGAATACAAACCTAAGGTTAATTCTATCCAAGCATTTAAGAATCTTGCCTCCATGATCGTTCATGAACTCATTTGCAACTTGGAGACAAAGAAGTTGATGCTTATTCAAAAAGAGCTCCAGGATGAAGAGGAAAAGAAGATAAAGAAATCACCGGACTTTTAAGTCATTGAAAAAGAAGACAAAGAAGATAATGGTGATGATAGTAATGAAGATATCGTAATCATTGCTATGAACTTATAAGGTTCATGAAGTTTAAGAAGTCAAGAAAGGGAGATTTCTCAAAGAAGAAGAAAAGAGAAGATTAGTGAAGAGCTTATTTGCTTCAATTGTAAGAATTTAGGACACATCAAGGCAAAATGCCCTAACCTTGTGAAAATGGCAAGAAAGCAATGCAAGCCATGTGAGATGTGGCAACTCTAGTGATGATGTGGAAGAGAGGAAGAGCAAGAGTGTGTAACCAACCACTTTGCTTCATGGCATGGGATGACGAGGTAAGTATTGACTCACCTACTTTTTCTAGCCATGATAGTCCCTTAATTGATCTTTAGGATGAGTTTACTATAGATGAAATGTATGTTGCGTTGCATGATTTGCATGAGAAGTTTTCAAAATGTTTACAAAAAACAACTCTTCAAAAATACTTGAAAAAGATTAAAAATGAAGAAAAAAGAAGCTTGGTGATTACTATTTTGTGCACAAGCCCTATATAGCCCGTAAGCACACGGGTCATTTATAGTATAGCATGTGAGTACGTGGTTGAATCCACAAGGAGGCTAAACATGTGTGGTGTCCCAAACTATGTGTGTCCTAAAAGGCTATGTGTTGGATGCCTAAACTATGATCTTTTTGGGGTTTTGGGATGGAATGGAGTACAGGAAAAGTAAGTCTAATCTAAGTGCAATAAAATAAGTGGTTATGTGTGTGTGACAGGAGAATTAGGTGATCTAAGGGGAGTCAAATGTTGAAAATGGGGAATTAGGGTGATTATGACTTATTTATCGGTGATTACTACGTTCTTGCTAGGGTTTCTTGATGGATTGTTTAGGTTGCGCTTATATAGACCTCTAATTAACCTCCTAATAGTACCCTAAGACTTGATACAGGTCCGTCCCTGGGTGTCGACTACCTAGAGCTACGGCGTGGTCCTTATGACCAAGGCATTAGGGTTAGCTAGTTAAGGTGCTATGTGACTTAGATTGATCTAATCATAGTATATAAACTGTTGGTTGGGTTTAAAGCCAAGACCTACTTCATCTAAGGTTGACTAACCTACCTTGAAACCTTTTGGCCAGATTTAAAGCCAAGGAAGGCTTGACATAGGCTGGCCATTAATTAATCTTTATTGATTGTCCATCATAATAGCGATAATTAATGTTAAAGCACAAAAGCATACATATCTTGGCATTCGAGAATATATCGATATATCCTATTACTAAATGCATAGACATGCTTAGATTACACCAATTTAAGCGATAACACTTGACATGTATGCAATAGAAGCTATTCTTGCTATTAAACGTGCAAACATATGCATAGACATGTATATAAGCTTTACCCACTTCAAGTAATCACCATACAAACATAGACATGCTCATATAATGATTTAGAAATAGTTAATAGAAAAATAGGCTTCAATATATATATATATGCTGCTTCATTAAGGTGTTTCAACAGACACATAGACATGTTTGTAAAATTGCAATTGAAACCCTATGCACCAGCACATAAACAAAAATCCATCAAGTACCCATAACAATAATGTAATAATTAATCCATAATACATGAGTAAATCACCCAACATAGCTCTAATCATACATAAATTAACTTAGAATAAAAGAGAAATACCCTTTTATCGATAGCCATGCCTTGCAATCCAAGAGCCAATGCCTAAATCCATGTGTTTGATCCTCCAAAATGCTTGATTCCAAGTGTAGATGTGTTTAGGTGAGTATGCGTGAGATAGGGTGAAAGAGGGAATATGTTAGGGTTTAATAGGTATAAAGAATGTGGTGATAGATATTGTGGGTAAAAATTCCAAAAATGGCCCAAAAATTGGTTTTTATAGACAGCTTAGCATTACAACCAGTTAACCGTATTGGTCAACCAATACTGTAAAGAGATCAATCGATAACAATATTTGCTCTCTAAATCAACCAGCAGACCCTATTGGTTAGTTGGTATGCTCGATTGGTTCTAGCCTTCATAATCTAGTTTTATTAGTTGACCCTATTGGTCAGCCAATGCTTCCTTCAACCTAGCCGGTAGCTCCATTTGATCGTCTATCTTCAGCGTTCAAGCTCTATTTCACCCTATGACTCACATATGGCACAAAATAAGCATTTAGTATAGCATTTAGCTTTGAAACTCAACTATATATGCTTATATCCTTATATGCACAAATATATTATAAATTTTACAGTAAAGTTAACAAATAAGCACAAAGCACCTCAAAATTGATATAAACATATAATGCAAATATAGACACAAAACTAATACATCACTTTAATGAAAGAAATTGATGATTTGAAATAGGAGAATGCTTTGTTTATGGAATTTTTTGAGGATGATTTGCTTCTTGAAGAAGAGAACTTGAGTTTGAAAAAGGAGGTTGATGATTTTTGAAAAATTGTTGAAAAATTTACAAAAGAGAAGAAAAACTTTGAAGCATTGCTTAGTTCCCAAAGAACATTTTTTTTAGAAAGAATGGACTTGGATTTGATCCGTTTTCAACGCAAAAGGTTTTCAAAAACTATTTTTTTAAAGGTTCTACATCATATCATGCATCATCTCCATCTCCGCGTATGAAGAAAGGAAAAAAGACAATAAAGAGTTCTAGAACTTACAATGGAGCAAGAAACACCATGAAAGACATGACGTTGGCTACATTGAGTTGATAAAAAATATTGTTAGGCTACATAGTTAAGTACACTAAATGTTAATATTTATATTAGTTTGATAATTGCTAAGAATAAGAAAGCATAAGTGGAAAGTGCTTGCATAGCATATATGATGTGTGTCATTTATGGGTGTTTGAATCTAGTTTTTACATGCACATTTAGAGGTGTTTAGAGTATAATTGCGTACATTTAGTATAGAGTTTATGCATAATTGTTAATATTTGTACATAATGTATTTAGATGCATAAATACTATACAAAGAGTTATATTTGTGTTTTAGGTGAGAATTAGAGTGACGATCGGAGCTTAATTAATGATGCTTGGATGTCGAGCAAAGTTTGGAGGTGCTTTGAAGATAAAGAAATGAAAAAAAGGCACTTTGGAGGCTCCTGGATGAAGCACGAAGCAAATAGAGGACTGAGTGCAAAACGGTCAAGATTTGGGCCTAAAACAGAGAAGGCCGATCGACCTCCCTTGTGTAAGATAGGTCCCCCGGCTGAAGGCTGGTCGACTAGCTAAGTCCCCTGGCCTAATTAGAATGTCATCCATTTTGGCTGCTCGACCTCCCTCTGAAGCCAGTCGACCAGTTAGTCCCTCAGCTATATGTGAGAGAGCCCTATTTAAGTGCACTTTTTAGCAAAATTAAGGCAAAAGCCTTATTTTTCTAAACTCTAATAAACCCTAACTCTTTTCCCACTTCACCAAACATCCAAAACCACTATCCCACACCAAACCAAGTAAGGATTGAAACTTATAACAAGAGATTGAAAGGTTTTGCTTTGGATTTGAGCAAGGGTTTGAAAGGGAGTTTCTTATTCCTTTTCTTATTCTTGTAAATATGCTTTGTATTTGAGTTAGATCTAGGGTTGATTAATGTTGTATATTAGATTAGGGATTTGAATAAAGGATTTGCGTATATCTTTGGCTCTTAATATATACTTGTTTACATTGAGTAATGCCATGAATCAATATATCTATGTGTTGATAATTGAACATGTCTATGTCTTCAATAAAATGCCTAGGTGAACTTGCTTATGTTATTTTGTGCGTAAATGCTAACGGTAGTGTTGTCATCTTAGCTTTAATCCATGCTAATGGCATGAGCCCTATTTGCAACTATATGGGTTGATTAATATGCTTAATTAATGACTTGTGTGATAGGAGTATACCTCTAGTCTGAAATGATACAAAAAGGGTACCCACTAGCACTAGTTAATGCCCTAGGAGTCTAACCTCTAGTCTAAAACAATGCTAACAGGTTAGTCGCGAGTAGGAGATTTATCAACACCAAAAAGAGCAATCGAGCCATAGATAGACCAAATTGTTATTATAGCCCGATTCTAGTTGTAGCACAATTACCCTAGATCCCCTTCCATCTTGTAGAGATTTCTTTCCTCTGTTTGGCACCCTAGGTTCCCCATTACATTAGGTTAGCTTAGGTTTAGATTTAGGCTTAATTTTATAGCCCTTTTCAATCAAAAAGACCAAAAATACTTTAGTACACGTATGTGGCTGGTCTTAGGCACTTCTGCACATAGAGGCCGAACTAAGGATCCTTTATGAGGAAGAACAACCTTGTACTTGCACGCTTCACTACATACAACCCGTGCACTTGTAGATGTAGACATATCAAGTTTTTGGTGCCATTGTTAGGGAGGCATGGTATTGGTTCTTTGTGTGCCTTTATGTTTTTGATTAGTTGCTTACGTGTTGTTCTATCTTTAATTACTTTCCTTTATTTCATAAACTACAAAAAAAAAGGAAAAAATCTTGAAAATCCAAAAAAAAATTTGAAAAAAAATCAAAAGAAAAAATGAATTGAGAAGAGGTTTACTTGTGTTGAAGAGGTTTAGTTGTGTTGCTTAACTATGGATAGATCCAATGCTTCTTGGTGCTCACTTGTATCCTCTTCCCTAGCCCCCATATATGCTCCTAATGCTTGTGTTCTTTGAGTTAGTTGTGAGCATCATACTACATGCTGTCCTCTTGCATATTAAAATCCCCAATCTTAGGCTAACCAAGGGCATGATCCTTATAGTCATACATCTATTCATTCATCTAAATCTAGTTATTATGATTACAGAGAGCCACATCTTGCACATTTGTCTTGGGGTCAAGTTGACTCTTCATTCTACCACTTCTTTGTTTAGAGAGTCCATCTTCCACACTATATTTTCCCACTTATTCTTCTCCTAAGTTTTTTTTATGGTTATACTCAAAATGATTTTCAAAATGATTACCGTTTCTATTCAGGTGAATCCTCTTCTCTTAGGTCTTTCTTATACGAAGAAAAGTTAGAATATCTTCAATTCCTAATTCATTCCAACCATGAGACACTAAAGGAACTAAAGGAGATGACTAATCAAGTATCTTAAATGGTCACGTACTTGAATAGAGAAGTTGAGAATGAGCAACCCATGAGAGAAAGTGTTGAGATACCTTTAGATCGGGTTAAAAAGATTGGAGTGAGACCTATAGATGAAGAGATTAGTGGTGAAAAAGATGATGTTTAGGAGGAAGAGATAGAAAGAGAGGTGGATGAAGAGTTTACATCTTGTAGTGAGGAAGAAGATGAGCTTGATAGTGCTTTGGTTCTTGACAACAACTCTGGGTATGTTTTGGAGGAAGTGGTACCCTATCCTCCCGTGTTTTCACTGCCTCCCATTGAGTCACGTGAACCTATTTTTCCCTCTCTTCCTATGTCTCAACCATGTTTGGAGGATGAACTTGATGTTATTACTGCTTAATTCAACTCTGATGCCTTTTAGAGAAAGATGAGTGGGCACAATCCCATTACACTTACTTGTTTGCACGATGAGTTATTTGAGTCTACTTTACCACCTCCATGCATGTCCACCCCTTGTGAGGAGTTAGAGCGACTCTTGTTTGATCACGCCATATCTCATAGAGAGGAAGAGTCTAGCATTTCCATGTCTCCTTCTATTGACCTTCTTTCTCTAGATGTCACCTAAGCTCCCCACTCCCATTCCATTGAGTCTTTCCCTCTTTTGGAGCTCACATTTATACCTTCTTGTATAGAACACTTTCACCTAGAATTAAGGCATACACTTCGCAAATTGCATGCATTTGACGTTTCATTGACCCATGGAGAGGTGTGTTCTTAGCGCTTGATCATGAGAATAAGGCTATGGGATGGGTTAATTAGCGAGCAAGCGGGGTATGTTCCTTCTCTTTATTGCATGATCTCCACCATATGTGAGCACACACTTTTCTTTGACACTTCGGGGTGGGATTTTGAAAAGGAGTGTTTTGTTCATTCATTGTTTCATCCTATGTTGCATGATCCTTTTCCTTCTACCTTTTGTGCTTCGTTTATTATTCTACAATTTATGCCACGTAACTTTAAACATGTTTTACTTTAACATTGGTGCCCGGCTGGGGGTGTTAAATCTAGTGCTACTAGGAGGCACCCTAGGCTTGTCTATATTTTTCTTGTTCTTCTTGTATTTGCTTGCCTTTGCTTTTGTATATAGTAGATTACTTTTCTTTTACTTATTCTTAGTGTGTATATAATAGAATTAGATTGCTTTTGTTTCTTTTACCAGTAGATAATTTAGGCTTTCTTTTCTTTGCTATCATTCTTAGTAAGTTAGATTTTTGCTCTCTCATTAGTTTTTTCTTGCTCCATTCCATCATTTGTGCATCAATCCTGATGTACCTTTGAATGTGCAAGCCTTAAAAGGTCCCGCAAGCTTATGGATTGTGCAATATAGGACTACTAATGCAAGTGTAGAACCACAAGGAGGCTATTGTTGTGAAATGAATCCTATGCTTTGTGTCCTAGAAAGTGCCAAAAAGAAAACTTAGACTAAGCATATTTTTTGTGTTTTGGATTAATGGGAGCTAGGAGAGAAATGAAAGGACTACACTATAGATACTAGAAGGGAAAAGTAAGAACTAAGCTAATCTAGGGGAATTAGACCTATGGGAAGGTGACAGGGCAACCTATACCTGTGAACAAGTGACTCTTTAACTCAACGCTATAGGATTTGAGACATTGGCTTACTAAGTATGGCTTCAAATACTAATAACCACCTAGAGTCCTAATTACACCCTAGGACTCAGTGCGGGTCTGTCCCAAGCGTGTATACTTAGAGCTACGGCGAGGTCCTTATGTACCTAAGGCCATAGAAAAGACTAGGGAATTACTTAGGTGTCCTAGAACGATGCTACCCTAGTTCCTAAACCATTAGCTGGATTTAAAGCAAAGACCTAGGGTTCCTAAGGTCAGCTAAGCCTATTCAGACTCCTATTAGCTGGATTTAAAGCTAAAGAGAACTCAATCTAGACTAGTCCTAACTTATGCACCGTCATTCTAGGGCCACCAAAGTGGATTGGTATTTAATAGGCACAATCTTGCATATTCTAAGGTAAGAAATTGTGAATATAACATCTTATTCACGTACAAACACAACAACTTTGTTTGACACCATTGGAAGCATTCAAGAATCAACATGTAGCATTAATTGATCATGCATTCACTATAGGGCATGTTAACATTCACATAGACATGAATCAAACTAACCCACTTCATATTATCCATAATCACTCACATAGACATGAATCTAACTAAGCCACTTCACATTATTCATAATCACACACATGGACTTGCATAATCTAAGGATTAGAAGTGTTCTATAGCAAATACAATTCAGTCTATATACATACAACTCATTCAAGCAGTATATCAAACACATAGACTGAAATGATATAAAGCTTTTCAAAAATAAGAACAAAGTATGTATATATATAAGCCAATCAAATCCCATAATGAAGAAGACAAAATTCATCCCATTACACAAGTTTAGTCACCCTAATCTATCTACTCAAGCATGAAATAGATAAGAATGAAAGAGATTATAGAAATCTCCCCTTCCATCCTTGCTTGTTTCTTTACAAACTTGAGTAAATCTTCACCATATGATATTTGAATCCTCCAAAATCAACTTAATTCTAAATGTGTGTATGTGTTAGTGTGTGTATTAGAGGTGTATGAAAGTAGGGTTTTGTGTGTCAGAAGTGAGTGTGTGAATGGGAGGTGAAAAAGATCAAAATCTCTTTAAAATAGGTTATAAAAGGGCTTAAATAGTGCAGCAATCGCGTCTAGCCAGGGGCCTTGGTTGGTCGGCCAGTCGACCCTTGAGGTTGATTGGCCCGAGAGGGCTAGCTTTCATTTTTGGTCAATCACGTAAGCCGCTAGACTGGCCTTGGAAAAAGGGTCGACTAGCCAAGTTAGAAGCTGGCCAATTTCTTCACATTGTGTCCGTTTTGTCCCAGTTGCTCTTTTCTTCGCTTAGTTTCCTCCAAAAGCTCTTTTCATGCTGCTTTCACATCCTGAACACCTTAAGCTTGACTCTAACATCAATTCAAGTCTCGAGCTGTTGACCTAACTTCACTAAACACGAGAAATAAGCATGCATTAGTGTAGCTTTTGTCTTTAAACTCAACTATGTACATTTGCTTATGCTTAAGCCTAACTCTAGTATATGTACTATATTAATACATCTCTTAAAGCTTAAAACACCTCTTAAACATAGACAATTAACAACACAAACATAAACAAAAACAGAACACATCAAGACCCCCAAACATTGTCCTTGCTTGTCCCCAAGCATGCCTATTCTTAAGTTTATTTCTAAAGCTGATGCAAAGGGTTACCTAAAGGATTGACTCGCTAGCAAGGTTATTCTAAGAAGCTGAAGGGGCATTCCTATTGTGGAGAGATCCCCAAGTCTCTTTGGATCCTCCATTTACTCATAAGGGGCCTCAAACTTCATGGGAATTTCCCAAGTAACTAAACCGCCACAAGCTTAGGATTTTAACTCACACACACGGGAGGTTGATATTTTGTGCCCCCTTGACTAATCATGGTCTCTCCAACATGCACAAAGCCTTAACGACAAGATGAAAGAATATACAAATGCAATGGCTTATAAAAGCCTTATTCACAAATATACAAAGAGGAGAGCTTGTGCTAAGTTGACATTATGTCACTTATGCACTTATTCACAAATATTTTTGGTGTTTTTGGATTTTTCTCTTTTCCATTTTTTTTTTGCAATTTTAAAATTTTTTATATTTTTTCACAATGTTTGCCTTTTTCATTTGTTTTTGGATTTTTCATACTTTGCATTGCATATACACAAAAAGAAAATAAAAAAAAAGCTTAGACATACCAAAAAGAACCAATCAGAGAAGGGGTATTTACATCAACTACCCTTTTCAATCACTCTTTCCTGCCAAGCTATGGGATGGCTACAAGGGTCATTCTTAAATGTCTTGACTTCCTAGAACTTTCAAGCATCCCCTCTAAGACTTAATTTTCAATCCACTTCATTCACTTCCCTACAATTCTTCTTATATTCAACAATCAATTGAGTCAATCACAATAGCCAACACAATGATCAACTAAGAAATAAACAACTCTAAATGCATCAAAATTTGAAAAATTTTCACTATTTTTAACAAAGTAATGCAATCTATCCTAAACAACATAAAATAATAAAACCAAACCCCTACATCCCTAAACCTAAACTTTGCTTCTCCTCAAGCAAATAGAGTAAAGCACACAAACAAGAAAATTGGATCACAAAGCAAGTAAGGGTGATGGGAATAGGGTAGAAGCATGGGGAACAAGGGGAGAAAGGATAGATACAACCTTGCATTTTCTTCAAAGCTCTCCATGCCAATGACAATCACCATATTATCAACCCTATGACTCATAATCCACAAAAACTTACAAAGAAAACAAGGTTAGTTGTATTGCCTATGCTAGCTTGCATTGGCATGTACAATAATAAGCAGCGGTGGATCTTATGGAACAAGGGATTGAGATTCAACACTTTGGTATGGGTGAAAGAAAAAGCAAGAAAACAAAAAGAAAGGAAAATGAAACAAGTGCAAAATTGCAAAATTTAACTTAGGTTGCCTTCCAGTAGCGCTAGCCACTATGCTGTCAGCCAGGTGATCATCTTCTCTTTTTCAACCTCGGATCATATGCATGCTTCAGTCACTGCCCGTTCACTATCATCTCTCGGTCTTCCTTAAAATCCTTGATCTTGATCATTTTGAAAGGGTAGGCAATCAACACTTCATATGTACCATCCTACCTTGACTTGAGCTTACCTAGAAAGAGCTTCAAAAATGAGTTAAATAACCAAACTTTATCGGAGGTAGATAATGAATTCTTAAGAATGTGTTTATCATGCAATCTCTTCATCCTATCATTGTAAAGCTTAGCATTCTCATATGCCTTAAATCTAAGCTCCTCCAACTCTGCTAGGTCTAGCATCCTTTTCTCATCTGCTCTTGCAAAATCGAAGTTTAAGGCCTCGATGGCCCAATAAGCCCTATGCTTAAGTTCTATCGGCAAGTGACAAGCTTTCCCATAAAACAATCTATACGGAGACATACCAGTGGGAGTATTAAAGACGGAATGGTAGGCCCACAAAGCATCATTCAACCTAATAGACCAATCTCTCCTATCAGGCCTAATCATTTTCTCTAAGATGTGCTTGATCTCCCTATTAGACACCTTTACTTGTCCACTAGTTTGCGAGTGATAAGGAGTATCAACCTTATGGGTAACTAAATATCTCCTTAACAAGGCCTCTAAAGTCCTATGGCAAAAATGCAAATTCCTATTGCTAATCAAAACCCCAGGGACTCCAAATCTAGATAAAATGTTCTCCTTAATAAACTTCACCACTACTTTATGGTCATTAGTCCATGTAGGAATAGCCTCTACCCATTTGGACACATAGTCTATGGCCACTAAAATGTATTGACACTCAAAGGAAGGTGGAAATGGACCCATGAAATCTATACCCTAAACATCAAATAACTCACATAGAAGAAATGAGGATAAAGTCATCATGTTTCTCCTAGAGATGGACCCGGATTGTTGACATTTAACACACTTTTTACAATACTCTTAGGCATCCTTAAAGAGAGTGGGCCAAAACAATCTACATTGTAAGACCTTCCTGGTAGTCTTCTTTCTGCTAAAATGACCTCTGCACCTTTCATCGTGACACATACTGAACATGCTCTCAAACTCGTCCTCGAGCACACACGGCGAATCACTTGATCTGTACACACTTTAAAAAGATAAGGATCTTCCGAAAAGAAATGTCTAATTTGTGCTAGGAACCTATCTCTCTCTTTTTTTCTCTTAATAGGAGGGAAAACGCCCTATGGCAAGATAATTTATAATGTAAGCAAACCATGGTATGTGATGAGAGACGGCAAACAATTGCTTGTTGGGAAATGAATCACGAAAAGGAGATGGATCACTAAAAAACTCACTAACAAGATGGGAAAAGTGATTTGCTACTAACTACTCACTACCTTTTTTATCCTGGATTTCAATGTCTAACTCTTGAAGAAGGAGCAACAGCCTAAACAAATGGGGCTTAGATTCTTTCTAAGCTAACAAATACCTCAATGCCGCATGATCAGTGTAGACAATCACTTTGGACCCTAGGATGTACAACCTAAACTTGTCAAGGGAGAAGACAACTACTAGAAGCTCTTTTTTTTTTTGGTGGTAGTATAGTTCTTTTGGGCTTTGTCAAGAGTCTTACTAGCATAATACACTACATAGGGAAATTTGTCTCGCCATTGACCTAAAATAGCTGCTATCACATAATTAGATGCATCACACATAACCTCAAATAAGAGACTATAGTCAGGTGGCTAGATGATTGGGATGTAGACAATAAGGATTTAAGCCTACTAAAAGCTCTAACAAACTTACCATTGAACTCAAAGAGACATCTTGTGCTAAGAGCTTAGACAAGGGATGTGCTTTATGGCTAAAATCCTTAATGAACCTATGATAAAATCCTGCATGCCCTAGAAAATATCTAACATCCTTAACACACTTAGGAACAGGCTACTTCTCAACCAATTCTACCTTAGTTGGGTCAACTTGAATTCCACTAGATGAGACTATATGACCTAAAACTATCCCCTGCTACTCAACACTAAGTTCTTCTCCAAGCAACGATCTAAAACTAAAGAAAGGTGACTCAAGCACTCGTCAAAACTATCACCAATGACTGAGAAATCATTCATGAATATCTCTAAATGTCTCTCCATCATATCACTAAAAATGGCCATCATACACCTCTGAAATGTTATTGGGGCATTACATAGACTGAAGGGCATTCTCCTATAGGTAAAAGTGCCATAAGGACAAGTAAAGGTGGTCTTCTCCTGGTTCTTGAGAAACATGGGGATTTGATTATAACCCGAATAACCATCTCGAAAACAATAGTAACTATGCCTAGCTACTCTGTCTAAAATCTAGTCTAGAAAAGGCAATCGGAAATAATCTTTCCTAGTTTTGGTGTTGAGATTCCTATAGTCAATACAAACTCTCCAACCCATAGGAGTACGCGTAGGGATAAGCTTTCCTATCTCATTTTGCACAATTGTGATCCTAACTTCTTAAGGACAACTTGGACTGGGCTAATCCATTCACTATCGGAGATCAGATAAATAATACCTGTATCTAAAAGCTTAATGATCTCTTTCTTGACTACTTTACTCATGTGTGGGTTTAGCCTCCATTGAATCTCCCTAGAAGGAATGGCTCTATCTTTAAGGTGAATACGATGCATGTAAATTGAAGGATCTATACCTCTCAAATCATCGATTTTCCACCTTATAGCCTTCCTATGTTTCCTAAGAACCTCTAACAGATGCTCCTCATGCTCACTAGAAAGATCGGAGGCTATGATAACCGAAAGGGTCTCACTAGGGCCTAGGAATGCATACTTCAAATGATCGAGAAGTGGTTTGAGCTCCAAAGATGGGCTAGGCTTAACCAAGGTGGACTCAGCCTTAACATCATCTACAGGGACAACACTAGAATCAAGAGTAGAAAGAATACCTCAAGTGACTTATCAATCAAAGAACTCTCAACTAAGGAGGCAGAAGCTACACATTTCTGCTTCAAGGTCTCTAAATCAAAGCTAGTCAACAAATCCTCAAAATTTCTAAAATCTTCTCTATCAGTCATAGTTCTCTTTAATCCTCAACACAAGAATCAATAATATCCGCTCTAAAGCACTCTTTCCCATCCTCTTTTTCTGCTAAACTAGGCCTATTCACCATCTTGGCAACCTTCATGGTGGATCGCAAATTCCTAAATTTCATCTCTAATAACCCAACCTACAGTGAATAATAGCATCGGTGGTACCAAGAAAGAGGCGACCTAATAGAACGGGGGTGGAATGTCTAGAGTCGTGACCTAGATTCATATTTAATCCTATGAAGTCAACAGGGTACACAAACTCACCTACTTGGACCATAACATCTTCTACCACATCCTTAGGTCTACGCTCAGGCCTATCAGTAAGTTGAAGAGTAACATGTGTAGGGGATAACTCACCTAGACCTAGCTTCTAATAGATAGAGTAGGGAATGAGATTCACATTGCATCCAAAATCTATTAAGCCTTACTTTCTTAGAAATATTCGATGATCTACGCTTCCTTGCATAAAGGTCCTTGAAGAAATTAAGGTCCTTAAGATGCTTTAAGATCTTGAAAAGCCTAGAATCCTCACTAGACGTGGGTGTCTTTAAACGGAGGGGAAGGAAACTCTAGGTGCAACACCTCTAGACACATGGGAATCACTAATGGGCTTTTTTCCTTCCCAATGTGGGTGGGAAGCACTACTCTCTCCATGGTCTCTAATGGGCTTAACTCTCTCAACAGGGCCCTCTCTAAAATCCCCCTCAATAGGGCTACAATAAGGCTTTCTAGACTCGAAAGGACTACTAGGTGCAGGCATTGCATAGTTAATTCCTACTCTATTATCCACTATCCTACCACTGCTAGGAATGGTAACGGCCATAGCCTGGGCCTAAGGAGGTTTAATGGTGTCGATGGAGGAACAAGACTAGACTCTAGGGTTCACTTATGGCTAAGAAGGCAATTTTCTAGGGTCTCTAGTGTTCAACTGTGACAAACTGTCCTAGTTGGGTATTTACCCTAGCCTAATAACTCTTTGCCTACCGCCCACAACTGGCTAACTCCTACTGCATTAAATGAAAGATCTTCTCAATCCTATCATCACTAGTAGGCTTACTACTAAAGAGAGTATGGAGTATTTATGGTTAAGGAACACTAGGAAGCTTAGGTTGATTGACATGGTAAAAACCTGGAGGGTTAGTAAGATGAGGTCGCTGCTGAAGTGGGGCCTGGGAATGTAAATCAAACTCAGGCTGACTTTGTTTCCACGAAAATTTTGGGTTATCCCTCTAATCTAGATTATATGTGTTCAAGTACGGATTATAATCATGCGAATAACCTTGAGTAGCACACACTTGCTTCTTCCTAAATTTGGGAAACTGGGGTGCTAAAGGGCAAGTTATGCTCTTATGAGATGACTCAGAACACAAAGCACACACTTCAACTACCAATGGGTGGAGGATGAACTTATGGAACTAGTTCTATGACCGTGAGATGACAGAGACAACGGAATGAATTGATCTAACTTATTTGTTAAAGCCTCTACCTTAGCGAGTAAATCTAAAGAAACTCCCACCTTGCTTAGCACCTTCTTGACTAGTCCTATCCATAGGAAAGTTTTGAAAAGAATTTTTAGCCATCAACTTCATTTTCTGCCATGCCTCAGTCGGTCTCAAAGTATAGAAGCCACCATCGGAGGTAGCATTGATCATCATTCTATTTTGCTCATTTGAACCTTGAAAAAAGTATTAGAGTAGGTCATGACTACCATTCTCATGGTGTGGACACTGTCTTAGAAAGTCTTTGAACCTCTCCTAAGCCTCATGAAAAGATTCTAAATCATGTTGGGAGAAAGTCATAATGGTAGTCCTAAGGTTAGTTGTCTTGGCCATGGGATACAATTTCTGAAAGAACTTGGATTGAAGCTCAGCCCATGAAGTAATGCAACCATAGGTAAGGAACACAACCAAGTCCTAGCCTTGTCCTTAAGAGAGAAAGGAAACAATCTTAGAAGTATGACCTCTCGAGAGACATTGGGGACATGGAGGGTGGAACTCATCTCAACAAAATTAGTAATATGCTCTAGAGGACTCTTATTACTTCTCCCATAGAAATAAGGAAGCATGCCCAACATATTATGGTTAATCTCGAAATTTGTCTCTCCCAAACCCGGATTTTGAATGGCCAAATTAGGCTCAAAGGCTTCGGGAAGGAATAATTGCCTAAGAGTGGGCTCCTCTACTATAGGTAGATCCAGTCTAAGTGGCTCTTGTTTAAACCAATCTTGGGCTTGATGCCTATGGTGATTATGAGGTGAAATGGGATTCATTGGGAGAATGGGAGGATTAAGACGATGATTGGGATAGGCCATCTCCTCAAGAAGATCTCCTAAATTCCTAAAATGCCTAGCAATGTTATCGAGTTTGGGATTAAGGGGAACTAGGGGATTTCCAAGGGATTTCCTATCAAGCATGTGCAACTATCCTAACTCTAGCCACTTCAATCCCCAAAACTTCAACAATCCTAAGACTACAACAAAAAAGCCACAACCTTCAAAAGACTACTAAAAACAAAAACAAAAACAACTAATAAGCCAAACAAGCTAACCAGCTAAATACGAAAAATAAACTCAATAGCTCAAAAGAAAACAAAAACAAAGATAGATAAGTAAGTACCAAATTAAGATAATATAAACACGAAGCAAGATAATCAAAAACTAAACAAACTATCAAGAAAAAGCAAGGAAAACAAATAAAGCAACTATAAAAAAACACAAGCAAAGAATGCAAACAATTACACCTCTCCAACAACGGCTCCAAGAACTTGATGTGCCTTTGAAGATGCAAGCCCTGAAAGGTCTCGCTAGCGTACAGACTATGCAATATAGGGTTATTAATGTAGGTTCGAATCACAGGGAGGCTATTCTTGTGAAGTGAATCCTATACTTGGTGTCATAGAAAGTGCTGAAAAGAAAACCTGGACTAGACATATTTTTGGTGTTTTGGATTAAAGGGAGCTAGGAGGGAAATGAAAGGACTACACTATAGGTACTAGAAGGGAAAAGTAAGAACTAAGCTAATCTAGGGGGATTAAACCTATGGGAAAGTGATAGGGTGACCTACACTTGTGAATGGTTAACTCTTTAAATCAATGCTATGAGATTCTAGATATTGTCTTACTAAGTATGGTGTCTAATACTAAGCAACAACCTAGTGTCCTAATTACACCCAAGGACTTGGTGCGTATCCATCCCCAAGCGTGCATACTTAGAGCTACGACGTGGTCCTTATATACCTAAGGCCATAGGAAAGACAAAGAAATTACTTAGGTGTCCTAGAATGATCCTACCCTAGTTCCTAAACCATTAGTTGGATTTGGAACTAGGGTCTAGGGTTCTCAGGGTCGACTAAGCCTATCTAGACTCTTATTAGCTAGATTTAAAGCTAAAGGGGACTTGATCTAGACTAGTCTTAACTTATGCACCATCATTCTAAGGACACTAAAGTGGATTGGTATTTAATAGGCACAATCCTACGTATTCTAAGGTAAGGCGTTATGAATATGACATCTTATTCATGGAACAAACACAAATAAGTTTGTTTTACACCATTGAAATCATTCAAGCATCAACATGTAGCATTACTAGAGCATATATTCACTATAAGGCATGTTAACATTCATATAGACATGAATCTAACTAACCCACTTCATATTATCCTTGATTACACACATAGATATGCATAATCTAAGGATTAGAAGTGTTCTATAATAAATACAACTCAATCTATATACAGACAACTCATTCAGTTCTATAGCAAATACAACTTAATCTATATACATACAATTCATTCAAGCATTACATCAAGCACATAGACATGAAATGATATAAAGCTTTTCAAAAATAAGAACAAAGTATTTATATATAAGCCAATCAAATCCCATAATGAAAATAAAAAAATCACCCCATTACACAAGTTTAGTCACCCTAATCTATCTGCTCAAGCATGAAATAAATAAGAATGAAAGAGGTTATAGAAATCTCGCCTTCCATTCTTGCTTGTTTCTTTACAAACGTGAGTAAATCTTTATTGATGTTTGATACCTTTAAAATCAACTTAATTCTAAGTGGGTGTGTGTGTTAGTGTGTGTATTAAAGGTGGGTAAAAGTAGGGTTTTGTGTGTGAAAAGTGAATGTGTGAATAGGAGGTGAAAAAGGATCAAAATCTCTTCAAAATAAGTTAGAAAATGGCTTAAACAGTGCAGTAATCACGTCCAATCGGGGCTTGGTTGGTCAATCGGCCTAGCCTTGAGGTCAACAAGCCTAGGAGGGCTGACTTTCTATTTGGCTCGTCACTTAAGCTAGTCAACTAGCCCTAGAAGGGGAGTCGACCAACCTGGTCAGAAGCTGGCCAATTTTTTTGCATCGTGTCTGTTTCTTCCCAATTGCTTTTTTCTCTACTCAGTTGATTCCAAAAGCTCTTTTTGTGCTTGTCTCACATCCTGAACACCCCGAGCTTGACTCCAACATGAATTCTCCATCAATTCAAGTCCCGAGCTTTTGACTTAACTTCACCAAACATGAGAAATAAGCATGCATTAGTGTAGCTTTTGTCTTTAAACTCAATTATATACATTTCCTTACGCTTAAGCCTTACTCTAATATATGTAGTATATTAATGCATCTCTTAATGCTTAAAACATCTCTTAAACATTAACAATTAGCAACACAAACACATACAAAAACACAACACATCAAATCCTATACCCTTGCATACATCATTGTTTACCATTTTAAATGTCAATGTGAGCTTGCATAGTATTATCTTCTAATCTCTTCTTTGTTTTTTGAGCATTAGTGCTTTTTATAAAGACGGGGGCTAATAGATGATTAAACTTCGTTGGCATTTATGGACTTCAATGCAAACAAGGTTGTATCTCTCTATTCTTTACTTGTCCCTATCTATTCTTCCACATTTCCTATATGCCTTTCATGTGCTTACTTGTCATGTGCTTAGTGCTATTTGCTTGAGGACAAGCAAAGTTTAGGTTTGGGGGTATAGTTTTTCCTTTATTGTTTATATCATGCTTGGGGTAGATTTGCATAGCACGCCTTGTTTTTGCTCAAAATGTGCTCAATTTTTTCAATTTTTTGCATGTTTTGAGTTGGTTTATCTCCCTGTTGGTTGGAGAGTAGGCTTTTACTATTGACTTAATTGATTGGAGAAGATGCGAGTGTATTCTAGGAAGTGAATGGAGTGTGGGTTGTGATCTAGACTTTGAAGAGAATTCTTTTGAAAACTGTGAGGAGCGAGCATTTCAAATAATGTAGCTTGCAGTTTCCCCACAACTTGGTTGAAAATGTTTTTAAGGGTTGCCTTCCTTGATTGGTTCTTTTAGTGTGCCTTAGCCTTTTCTTTTTCTTTTCTTTCTGTTCTATGTCATGTATTGAGAAAAAAAATGCAAAAAATGGAAAAATGTAAAAAAAGTTAAAAAAAAGTGAAAAACAATAAAAAGCCAAAAAGGCAACAAAAAGGTGAAAAAGTGAAGTATGTTGAATAACTGTCAAGTGACACAATGTCAATTTGACATAAGTGTTTTATTTTGTTATTTCGCTGTATTATGAATAAGGTTCTTATATCAATTGTGAGCCACTATGACGTATTCTTCTCTTCCTTGTACCTTTGGGGCTAAGTGCATGTTGAGAGGCCATGTTAGTTAGTAGGGCACAAAGTATCAACATCCTGGGTGCCTAAGTTGGAATCCTAAATTTGTGGTGGTTTTAGCTACTTCGTAAGTTCCCAAGAGGTGTGAGACCCCTTGTGACTGAAGGGAGGATCCAAAAAAGACACAAAAAGAATGAACCTTTATACCTCTTGGAGAAGAAAAGATAGCAAGTCAATGCAATTGGCAATCCTTTGAAAAGCATGAGGATATTCTTGGTTTAGGCTTGCTTGGGAACAAACAAAGGGAAGGTTTGGAGGTATTAATGAGTGTCATTTGTGCGTGTTTGTATCTAGTTTTTACATGCACATTTAGAGATGTTTAAATTATAATTGAGTGCATTTAATATAGAGTTTATGCTTAATTGTTAATATTTGTACACAATGTATTTAGATGCATAAATACTATACTAAGTATTATATTTGTGCTTTAGGTGAGAATTGGAGCGATGATCAGAGCTTAATTGATGACGCTTGGGATGTGGAGCAAAGTTTGGAGGTGTTTTGAAGATAAAGAAATAAAAAAAAGGCACTTTGGAGGCTCTTGGAAGAAGCATGAAGCAAATGGAGAAGTCCGGGCACAAAACGGTGAAGATTTGGGCCTAAAATAGAGAAGGCCGGTTAACCTCCCCTGTATAAGATAGATGTCCCGGCTGAAGGCCGGTCGACCAGCTAGGTCCCTCGACCTAACCAGAATGTCACCCATTTTGGCCGGTCGGCCTCCCTTTTAAGCTGGTCAACTGGCTGGTCCCCGATTGTACGCGAAAAAACCTTTTTTAAGTGCACTTTCTAGCAAAATTAAGGCAAGAGCCTTATTTTTGTAAACCCAAATAAACCCTAACCCTTCTCCCACTTCACCAAACACCCTAAATCACTTTCTCACACCAAACCAAGGAAGGATTGAAACTTGTAACAAGAGATTATTCCTTTTCTTATTTGAGCAAGGGTTTGAAGGGGAGTTTCTTATTCCTTTTCTTATTCTCGTAAATATACTTTGTATTTTAGTTAGATCTAGGGTTGGATACTATATATTAGATTAGGGCTTTGAATAAAGGATATGTGTATATTTTTGGCTCTTAATATATGCTTGTTTACATTGATTAATGGCATGAATCAATATGTCTGTATGTTGATAATCAAATATGTCTGTGTTCAATAAAATGCCTAGGTGAAATTGCTTGTGTTATTTCGTGCTTAAATGCTATCGGTAGTGGTGTCACCTTAGCCTTAATCCATGCCAATAACATTTGCCGCATTTGCAACTATACATGTTGATTAATATGCTTAATTAATGACTTGTGTGGTAGGAGTATACCTTTACTTTGAAATAATACTAAAAGGGTACCCAATAGCACTAGTTAATGCCTTAGGGGTCTAACCTCTATTCTAAAAAAATACTAATAGGTTAGTCTCGAGTAGGACATTAATCAACACCAAAGAGAGCAATCAAGCCATAGATAGTTGAGCCGTTATTATAGCCCGAGTCTAGTTGCAACGCAATTACCCTAGATCCCTTTCATCTTGTAGAGCTTTCTTTCCTTATTTTGGCAACCTAGGTTGCTTCATTAGATTAGGTTAGGTTAGGTTTAGATTTAGGTTCAATTTTAGAGCCCCCTTAAATCAAAAAGACCAAAAATACTTTAATACACGCACGTGGCTTGTCTTAGGAACTTTTGCACGTAGAGATTGAACTAAGGAGCGTCCCTGAGAAAGAATGACCCCGTACTTGCACGCTTCACTACACACGACCTGTCCACTTGCGGGTGTAGGCACATCAATATACATTACTAATTAATGCGATTGACTTATTTCAAAAGACGTTAGGTATTTGCGTATACTTTTAACTAGTTTATAAGCTAAGGTCCTATTCAGTAACAGTATTTTAACTAGTGTTTAATATTTTGATTTAGTCAAACACCATTTTCTCCAATTTTTATTTTTCGGTAAAGTAATATTTTAAGTATTTTTTTGTTTAATATAGTGCTTGAAATAGCATTTTAGGTAGTAGTTAGTGTTTCATTTTTTCTTTTTGGCGATCCTGGTCTCTCTTCAATATTTTTTTGGTAATTCTACCTATTATGCAATCTCTCTCTACATTTTTACATATTTTCTCAAATATAAATCTAAAATAACACAAAAACTATTGTTAAATTCTATCTAAATCAAAATATACTAAAAAGGTGCAAGTCTTATTTGGCAATTTATTATTTTTTTGACAAACTAAATTTTTGATTAATTAAAAAATATTAATATAATCATAAATATTTTTATAATATTAATAAAACTAACTTATCAAAAATATAATTTTATTATACTTTAATAGTAAAATATTATTATCAGAAACATATATCTAATTATAAGATAAATTATCTTATTTTAATAACAGAAATAATAATTATATTTATTATGACAATAATGACAAACATAATACAAATGTCTTTTTATGTTTTTTTGCATTCATTAGATATTCCAACCACTAATTTTATTGAACATATTAAGGGCACATTTGGATTGGCTTTCGAAAAATATCTTTTTTTAAAAAGCGAAAAATTTTGGCTTTAAAAAAAAATCTTTATTTAAGCTTTTTTCAGAGTTTTAGCGTTTTCGAAAGCCAAATTCAAATAGTCAAACTACTATCAGTTAGTCAAAATAGTTATCAACTACTCTAACAGCACGTATAGCTTCAGTGTAATTTTAGGCTTAAATACACCCGATGCATGTTTATAGCTATCAGCTACTCTAACACTACGTATGGCTTCAGTGTAATTTCAGGCTTAAATACACCCGATGCACAATAAACATGCATGGAACATTAAGTAAAGATGAAAATACGAAAAACATGTGAATTGCCACGTAGACCAAATGCAAAAGTCATTCGCTGGCTAGAAATGCTTGCCATCTCCTTAACTTACAGTTTTAGAAATTGCACTTTTTTCTTTTCCTGATTGTTGGTGCAGTTTCTTGATACTATGTTATACGTCGTGTAAGTCACTTAAGACCCTTTAATTTGTAAAGAAGTTGCATGCATTCTTTTATTGCAAAAGTGGAATGATGATTGATGAAGATAATGATTTCTAAAAGCACAACATCCTTACGTAAGCTTATATAATATGCGCTACATTTTTAATCAGATTCCTTACCTTCTCTCTTTTCCTTTTTCTTTTCGTCATGTTCCTCGTTTACGTAAGATCTGAAATATTTATTTTCAATCGATAATCATAACTTGATGATATACATAAACTATCTATGTATCTATTATTCACGAGAAAATCTAAGCGTGAGCTTTAATGTTATCACTTTCTTACAATTACATAATACTATATAAGATGATAATCCATCTTATTGAAATATATGTTGATGCATATCTAAAATATTATCACGATGTCACACAAGTGGATCTGATGCTGGTTGATGAAGATGCTAAATAATTATATTGCAAAATCTGCAAAAACTAATTATGATACCTCGTTATGTGATCTGATTCAGCAAATAAAAAATCAATCCAGAATATCTGGGGCCTTTTTCTGGTTCTTTTGTGCTATATATATAGAGAGAGAGAGATTAAAATTAAATTAAATGCTAATGAAATGCTAATGCATGTCCTAGCTGGCCTTTAAGCAATGTTTATCTGGTTTTGGTGAATTATGATATGCGACGAAATGGATCATTAGCTTTAGCTTTACAAGCTGATGAGATTAACAACTTTACCATGGAGATTTGGATCTGCCTATCCAAAAACAGAAATCTAATTGAAGATTTATTGAAACCAATCAATGATCAAATTAAATTCTATGTATATTCTGCCTATTCCATGTGTTTTCCTCTCTCTCTCTCTCCCTCTCGTTAATTCTTATGGTTAGTGGTGCAAACAATGGATAAGGCAGCTGGCTAAGAACATTGGCTCTGTTTAATTTGCAACTTATAAGCTCTTAAAAAAAAAAAAATTCCTGCACATACTTTTTACTATTTGGAGCTTGTAAGTCCCAAATAAACTTAGCCAAATAGGCTGTCAGACCATAAGGCTGGTTGGCCATGCAAGGAGCTGAACGGCGCATGCAGATTCATGTTGCTTTACTCGGCTCTGTTCAACTTACATAAATTACAGCTTTCTTACTTTTCTCTTTTTTTCTTTGTTTCTCTCTTTTTAAAATCACAATGTCCTGAAGAAAGTGAAGATATTAAAGGCATAAAGATGACAAATGCAAATTATTGACCCTGCCTTGTACGTAGAGACATATAAACCATATATAAAGTTAGGTTTGGATTGAGAGAGAAAAGGCTAATATACTAAGTGTTTATGAATGCCGTTATTCAATACATGCAAAGAACAAATAAGTGGCCACAATATATTAGGGCATAGCATACAGCCTGTAGATATAAAGGATATAATTGTTACTTTGTACATCCTTTTCTATTATAAATATACATCAAGCACCCTCTTTACGGGGATACATGATTAATCACATCTATATGGTATCACAACCTATGCAATCCTAAACCTTAAATCTACGCTTCCCTCCCTTCCTCTCTGTGCTCAAAAACAAAAGTCAACAGCCTTTCCTCCATCTCCATGGAGTCTCTACCTATGTCGAGCATGCCTCTCTCATCTTCTACTCTAGATCACTCGACCTCCCCAACCACTATTTCTTCTTCCATGGTTCTTGACATAGCTACGTCCCAAGCTTCTTGATAGTCGTCTGATATCGCTATTTGAGCACAAGCCTTAATAGCCCGCAAGTGCACGGGACGTGTGCAGTACAGTGTGTGCAAGTGCGGGGTCGAATCCACAGGGAGGCTACCATAGTTTAGTTTCTGTGTACTGGGGTGCCTTAAACTAGCTACGTGCGTGTGTGTACTTACTTTGAGATGGAAGGGAACTCGAAAAAAAAAAGAAAATAAACTAATCTATGGAGGAACTTAAGGGAGCCAAACTAAGGAAGGAGACACTAATAAAGAAGAAGGGGGACCTAGGGCGATTGCATTGCAACTAGACTTGGGCTATGAGAACGGATGAGGTCTATCTAAGGCTCGAGACTTCTATTGCCGTTGTGTTGATCGGGGGTTCTCCTAACCAATACTAGTGGTTTAACCCATTAGCTGGATTTAAAGCTAAGGGCCAATCCCTCCTAGCCTACGCAATTCGTGTGTAGAACTTATCCTCTTGGCTGGGTTTAAAGCCAAGGACTAGCATCTAAACACTACGTGACATTAAGGCTCAATTAACCAACACTAACGTGGATGAGGGATACTCTAGTCTAGGTTGACTTATCCGCTTGGCTGGATTTAAAGCCAAGGACTAGTACCTAAACTCGACTAAGCAAAGCATGTAACCTATTAGCTGGATTTAAAGCTAAAGCCTACTCTACTAAGCAAAGCCATGAGATTACGCACAATCACATCACCCAAATAAGTAGATAAGAGCATTTGAAACACAAATAACACATGCATATTCACTTAGGCATTTTAACAAACACATAGACATGCTTGATTTCCAATACATAGACATATTGAATCATGCCATAAATTTATGTAAATAAATATGTATTAAGAGCCAAATATCTACACAAATCCATTATTCAACGCCTAATCTAATATACAATAACAATCAACCCTAAATCTAGCCTAATCTAGCAACATATTTACAAGAAATAGAGAAAGAACAAGAAGAACTTCCCTAAATTCTTGCTTCCAAATCCGTACAAATCCTTCAATTCTTTGTTTGCTGCTTCAATCCTTGCTTGGTGTGGGGTTTAGATGGTGGTTTAGGGTGGTTTGTGTAGTGGGTCGAGGTTGGGGTTTATTAGGGTTTAAGAAATAAAAGTTCCTCCCCTCAAAAGGGCTGAAAAGTGGCTTAAATAAAGCTTTCAACGCGTCCAGCCAGGGGCCCAGCCGGTCGACCGGCTTTGGGCCTAAGTCGTCCGGCCAAAATTGGCCCAGGTTCTGATCTGGCTTGGTCGTCCGGCCTATACAGAGGCTAACCGATCTTGATAGTAAAATGATCATATCTTGCTCGTTTTAGCTCCGATTCGCGCACCGTTTTTTTCTATGGCTTTGTATTGTCGTGGGGGATCTCCCAAGTCATATTTTGCACCCTAAAATGTATCCAAAATTTGTCCATGTCCTTTTTAGGTTGCAAGATCCGAATTTGGCTCACGTTGCGCTCAGTTTGCTGGTCGCTCCTTCTTTCTTCCGGCCATTTCCAAAAGCACTTTTCTTCATTCCTTTGCATCCAAAACACCCTTGGCTTTGTTCCACACTTCAATCACCCTCAGTTAAGCTCCAATTATCTTCCCAAATCACACCTTAAACAAGCAAGAAACGTACATTAGTGTAGCATTTAAGTCCTAAGTTCAACTATGAACGTGTAGACCCTAATATGAATGAGTATGACCTAAATGTTAAACTAATACATCAAATGAAGCTCAAAACACCTCAAAACAAGTATATAATTGCAAAATATAAACACACAAAATAGACACATCAACACCCCCAAACCTTCCCCTTGCTTGTCCTCAAGCAAGCCTAAATGAAGTCTATCCTTACGCTTTTCAAAGAGTTGCCAATTGCATTGACTTGCTATCTTTTCGCATCCAAGGGGCACAAGGGGTCATTCTTTTCATGTAAGGGCTTCCCTAGTCTTTTTCGGATCCCCCCTTTTGATCACAAGGGGTCTCACACCTCTTGGGAATGTCACCAAGTAGCTAGAACCACCACAAACTTAGGATTCGAACTCACGCACTCGGGATGTTGATACTTCGTGCTCTATCAACTAACATGGCCTCCCAATATGCACTTAGCCCCAAAGATACAAGAAAGAGAAGATACATCATAATGGCTCACATTGACGTAAGAGCCTTATTCATAACACATAAAAATAAACAGAAGAGATACTTGTGTCAAATTGACATTTTGTCACTTGACACTTATTCAACATACTTCGCTTTTCAATCTTTTTGTTGCCTTTTGGCTTTTCTCTTTTTCTCATTTTTTTTTCAATGCATAAATAGAACAAAAAGAACGAAAAAAGAAGAGGCTAAGGCAAACTAAAAGAACCAATCAAGGAATGGGCACTCATATCAACAACCATTTAAACACTTTTTCCAACCAAGTTGTGGGGAAACTACAAGGTGCATTCTTAGAAATACTCACTCCCCACAGCTTTCAAAAAGGATTCTCTTCAAAGTCTAGGTTATACCCTACACTCCATTTACTCCCCACAATACACCCTTATCTTCTCCAATCAATTAAGTCAATAACAAAAGCCAACTCTCCAACCAACGTGGAGATAAACTAACTCAAAATATGCAAAAAATTGAAAATTTTGAACACATTTTAAACAAAAATAAGATATGGCAAGCGAATCTATCCCTTATATGATATAAACAATAAATGACAAAGCCACACGACAAGCAATCAACATGAAACACATATGGGGAATGCGGAGAGGGATAGATAAGGACAAGTAAAAGATGGATAGATACAACCTTGTTTCCATGTAGTCCGCAAATGCCAAAGACAATCCAATGATCTACTAGCCTCTATCTTTTGTGGAAAGCACTAATGCTCTAAAAACAAAGAAGAGATTAGAAGATAGGCTATGCAAGCTCACATTGACATTTGAAATAGTAAACAAGGATGTAAACACGGGGTAAAGGATTGATGCACAAATGAAGAAAAGGAGCAAGAACAAGTAAGGGAGTAAAAATCTAACCTACTAAGAATGGAAATAAACAAAAGAAATCCTAAAATATAAAAAAAATAAGATAAACAAAAGCAATCTAATCTATTATGTATAAAAGCAAATAAATGCAAGAAAAATAAGAAAAATATGAACAAGCCTAGGGCGCCTCCTAGTAGCGCTGGATTTAATGCCTCCAGCCGGGCGCCAATGTTAGAGTAAAATATGTTTAAAGTTGCGCGGCACAAATTGCCAGATAATCATCAAAGCACAGAATATAGAAGGAAAAGGGTCATGCACTAAAGGCTGGGGCAGTGAATGCATGATGCACCCCTTTTCAAGATCCCACCCTAAAATATCAAATGAATGCGCAAGTGTGGAATGAAGCATGCTCAAACGTGAAGAATCATGTCCCGCTTGCTCTTTAATTAACCACCCCAACGCCTTCTTCTCATAATCGAGAGCTAGGAACACACTTTCCCCATAGGTCAAAGATAGGTCTAATGCATGCAACATGGGAAACGTGCTTTCTAACCCTAGATAAAAATGTTCTATGCATGAAGGCACAAACGTGAGCTCCAAAAAGGAAGACTCAATGGAATGGGAAATTGGGGTTGGAACGACATTTGGAGAAGAAGGAGCAATGATATAGGAATTGGATGTACTACACTCTTCTTCTCCACAAGATATAACATGATCAAGCCTAGGTCGTTCTAACTCCTCACAAAGGGTGGATTCGATCTTAATGGACTCTATTTCCATCAATGAATCATCAAACATCCAAAGAGACCCATAGATCATTCTTTTAAGCACATCAATTCCTTTCTTATGTGTTTTCTTAGAGTTGCTATTCTCTTCAACATCATGATTCTTAACTCTAAGAAACTTATCCTCTAAAATCTCTAAAATTGATGTCTTGCTTTCCCCAGTGGATGACTTTAAACCTTCACTAGCTACAGTCTCTTTAAATTCATCAGTACATTCATCACTAGTGGGTGTCATCTCGCCATCATGCTTTTCATACGGGGTGGACACTAATGGAGGGGGCAATGGTGACTCAACGGATTCCTCATCATGTATGCAAGAATGCTCAAGGGAGAATGCGCTAAACTCCCTAAATGCCGACTCGGAATGCAATTGAGTACTATCGACACAAGACTCAACCTCCATGTGTACAGAATGTGTGGGATGAGGAGAAAGAAAAAACTCATGTGACTCCATGGGAGACGTTGAAAGCTTAGGAGGATAGGGTACCACTTCCTCTAAAATATAATCACAAGAGTCATCAAGAACCAAGTTATCATTAAGCTCATCTTCATCCTCACTACAAGATGTTATCTCTCCATCAACCTCTCTTTCTAGTTGTCGCTCCCATACATCATCATTTCCACCACTAGTCACCTCATCGTTAGGTCTCATCTCTATCCCTTCAACTCGTTCTAAAGATATTTCATCATTCTCACTCATGAGTTGCACACTCTCAACCAATCTCTCCAAGGACACACCAAAAGATTTGGTGTCTCGCTTCAAACTCTCTAGTTCCTCTTGATTAGATTGGAGGAGAGATTGGGATTGCTCAAGCATTTGATCTAGTTGCTCCGAGAGTGTAGACATAACGAAAGAGGGTTCAACCGAGTGAAAAGGGTAGTCATTTTGAAAATCATTTTGCACATAACCATAAAAAAACTCGGGAGAGGAATGGGTGGAAAAAGAAAGTGTTGGAGGCGGGCAATTGAAACTAGAAGGTGAATGGAATAAAGAGTCATCTTGACCCCATTGTGAAAATGCATGATGTTGCTCCCTAGAATCATGATAGCTAGATGTAGATGCATGCATGGGCATATGATTGCTAGGGGCATAGGGCATTGCATGCAATTGGGAATGAGGGTGGAAGGTGGGACAAGCACTAGATAAATGAGCACGGCTTCCACAATGATTGCAATAACAAGAATATGTATCCATATAGTCATGATTACTAAATGAAGATGCATGAAGTGTTGCATGACTATAGGGGTCATTAGTAGCACTAGCCCTAGGTGGGGAATTCTCGTAGGGACAGAAAACGGTAGGATGCATGAAACTTCCACACAAGTGACATGCATAAGGGACACGTTCAGGTCGTGGGGAAGAGGATACAAGTGACCACCAAGAAGCATTAGGATCGGTCATATTCAATGAATCACAAGTAAAACCTCCTCACAAACAATTTTTTTAATTAATTTTTTTAATTTTTTTAATTTTAATTTTCTTTTAAGTTTTGAAAAATGGAAAACAAGTAAAAAAGCCACATAAGCAACCAATTGCAAACACAAAAGCACACAAAGAACCAATACCGTGCCTCCCCGGCAGCGGCGCCAAAAACTTGATATCGCTATTTGAGCACAAGCCTTAATAGCCCGCAAGTGCACGGGACGTGTGCAGTACAGTATGTGCAAGTGCGGGGTCGAATCCACAGGAAGGCTACCATAGTTTAGTTTCTGTGTACTGGGGTGCCTTAAACTAGCTACGTGCGTGTGTGTACTTACTTTGAGATGGAAGGGAACTCGAAAAAAAAAAGAAAATAAACTAATCTATGGAGGAACTTAAGGGAGCCAAACTAAGGAAGGAGACACTAATAAAGAAGAAGGGGGACCTAGGGCGATTGCATTGCAACTAGACTTGGGCTATGAGAACGGATGAGGTCTATCTAAGGCTCGAGACTTCTATTGCCGTTGTGTTGATCGGGGGTTCTCCTAACCAATACTAGTGGTTTAACCCATTAGCTGGATTTAAAGCTAAGGGCCAATCCCTCCTAGCCTACGCAATTCGTGTGTAGAACTTATCCTCTTGGCTGGGTTTAAAGCCAAGGACTAGCATCTAAACACTACGTGACATTAAGGCTCAATTAACCAACACTAACGTGGATGAGGGATACTCTAGTCTAGGTTGACTTATCCGCTTGGCTGGATTTAAAGCCAAGGACTAGCACCTAAACTCGACTAAGCAAAGCATGTAACCTATTAGCTGGATTTAAAGCTAAAGCCTACTCTACTAAGCAAAGCCATGAGATTACGTACAATCACATCACCCAAATAAGTAGATAAGAGCATTTGAAGCACAAATAACACATGCATATTCACTTAGGCATTTTAACAAACACATAGACATGCTTGATTTCCAATACATAGACATATTGAATCATGCCATAAATTTATGTAAATAAATATGTATTAAGAGCCAAATATCTACACAAATCCATTATTCAACGCCTAATCTAATATACAATAACAATCAACCCTAAATCTAGCCTAATCTAGCAACATATTTACAAGAAATAGAGAAAGAACAAGAAGAACTTCCTAAATTCTTGCTTCCAAATCCGTACAAATCCTTCAATTCTTTGTTTGCTACTTCAATCCTTGCTTGGTGTGGGGTTTAGATGGTGGTTTAGGGTGGTTTGTGTAGTGGGTCGAGGTTAGGGTTTATTAGGGTTTAAGAAATAAAAGTTCCTCCCCTCAAAAGGGCTGAAAAGTGGCTTAAATAAAGCTTTCAACGCGTCCAGCCAGGGGCCCAGCCGGTCGACCGGCTATGGGCCTAAGTCGTCCGGCCAAAATTGGCCCAGGTTCTGATCTGGCCAGTCGACCTAGCCAGTCGACCGGCTTGGTCGTCCGGCCTATACAGAGGCTAACCGATCTTGATAGTAAAATGGTCATATCTTGCTCGTTTTAGCTCCGATTCGCGCACCGTTTTTTTCTATGGCATTGTATCATCGTGGGGGATCTCCCAAGTCATATTTTGCACCCTAAAATGTATCCAAAATTTTTCCATGTCCTTTTTAGGTTGCAAGATCCGAATTTGGCTCACGTTGCGCTCAGTTTCGCCTGGGTCGCTCCTTCTTTCTTCCGGCCATTTCCAAAAGCACTTTTCTTCATTCCTTTGCATCCAAAACACCCTTGGCTTTGTTCCACACTTCAATCACCCTCAGTTAAGCTCCAATTATCTTCCCAAATCACACCTTAAACAAGCAAGAAACGTACATTAGTGTAGCATTTAAGTCCTAAGTTCAACTATGAACGTGTAGACCCTAATATGAATGAGTATGACCTAAATGTTAAACTAATATATCAAATGAAGCTCAAAACACCTCAAAACAAGTATATAATTGCAAAATATAAACACACAAAATAGACACATCATCGTCTTTCGAGTACAAGCTCTAAAGATCTGTAAGCGCACAGATCGATGCAGTGTAGTGTGTGCGAGAACTAGTGTCGAACCACAGGAAGGCTATGTTGTGGGATGGATTCTACGTGTGTGTGTTCTAGAGAATGCCTAAAAGGAAACCTAAGCTGACTATTTTTAATGTTTTTGGATGATCAGGAGCTCTAGCTAAATAAAATAAAACTAAACTATAGGAGTGGAAAAGTATAAAGACAAACTATTGAGAGGGAACTAAACAATGGAAGGGATTAAGGTGACGTCTACTTGCTAATGGGTATTCCTAGACTCAAATACCGTGGGATTTACATAGAATGGCTTAATGACCAATTGCTTTTTAACTAGGTTGCTTGATTAGTGTCCTAATTACTTCGTAGGACTCGATGCGAGTCCATCCCTAGGCGGCACCCCCTAGAGCTACGGCGTGGTCCTTATGACCTACGGCCTTAAGAGTGATTAACTAGCTTCTTAGGTGATCTAAAACAAACCTACCCTAGTACCTAAATCGTTGGCTGGTTTTAAAGCTAAGACCTAAAGTCGCTAGAGTTGATTGAATCTACCCAGAAACCTATTGGTTGGATTTAAAGCCAAAGGAAACTCGATCTAGAGTAGCCTTAATTTAAGCTTCGTCATTCTAGGGTCACTGAAGCGAGATTTGACCTATTAGCGCAATCAAGCATGTTCTAGGCCAAGGTGTTCATGAATAAAGGGGCCTATTCAACTACCAAACATCGTCATGTTCAGATTACACCATTAAAAACACTTTTGAGCCAACATCTATGCGGTATTGAAGTCATATTTTCTACTAGGCATGCAAACATACACATAGACATGAATATAGGCATTACCCACTTCATGAGATCCACACATAAACACATATATATGATTATAGAATGGATTAGAGGTGTTTAGTAGCAAATAGACTTCAAATTATGCATATGCAACTCTCGTAGGCATATTATCAAACACCTAGACATATATTAAATAATAGACATTGAAACAAGAAGAACATAGCATATGTATATATATTAAGCCATTAAATCACATAATATAAAAGTATAGAATCAACCCATTACACAGGTATCATCACCCTAAACAAATCTACTCAAACATAATATAAAAGAGGATGAAAGAGAGAATAGAAGACTTCTTTTCCATTCTAGCAATTTTTGTACAAAATCTTTGAGTAGCTTTCAATCCAAATATTTGAATCCTCCAAAGAAGCTTGAATCTAGGTGAAAAGTGTGTGATTATGTGTAGATTTGTGAAAGAGAGTGTAGCTAGGGTTTTTTGTGTGTGATAGGTATGTAATGGGTCTAAAAAAATCTCCTCTAAAAGCTGAAAAGTCGAGTTTTTATAACATCTATTGCTCACTGCCAGTTGACCTTCTCTTCTTAGCCCATCTGGCTTTTAAAGTGATGCTCTCTGGACTGGCCAGTCGACCTAGCCGGTCAACTGGATTTTTAGAGGAGTTGACCAACTGAAAATGAGTTCCTTTTTGGAGTGGCCAGTCGGCCGGCAATTTTTCTAAGTCGATTGGTTCCTCTAGTTGGCCTTCTATTGTCTCTTTCTTATTCTTGACCTTCATCACACAAGCCGTACCTCTTTTATCTTCAATGTTCATTCTCGTTCAAGCTCTGTTTTAACGCTACAGCTCACCTAAAGCACAAAATTAAGCATTTACTATAGCATTTGACTTAGAAACTCAACTATGTACATTTGCTTACGCTTAAGCCTAACTCTAGTATATGTACTATACTAATGCATTCTTCTAAGGCTTAGAACACCTCTTAAACATAGGAAATTAACAATGCAAATACACACAAAAACACAACACATCAACACCCCCAAACCTTCTCTTTGCTTGTCCCCAAGTGAGCCCAATCTTAAGTCTATTTCTCGGTTGATACAACAAGTTACCTAGAGGATTGACTCGCTATCAAGGTTAATCTAAGAAGCATGAAGGGGCCATTCCTATTATGGGGAGATGCCCAAACCTCTTTAGATCCTCCCTCTACTTATAAGGGGCCTCGTTCCTTGTGCGAATTTCCCAAGTAGCCAATCCACCACAAGCTTAGGATTCTAACTCACACACTCGGAATGTTGATATTTCGTGCCCTCTCGACTAACATGGCCTTCTTAACATGCATAAAGCTCAAAGACAAGATGAGAGAATATACAAATGTAATGGCTTATAAAAGCTTTCTTCACATATCTACAAAGATGATAGGATGTGCTAAGTTAACATTGTTTCACTTATGCACTTATTCATAAAACTTTTTGGTGCCTTTGGCTTTTTCTCTTTTCCATTTTTTGTTACTTTTTCAATCTTTTTCATCTTTTTGCACCTTTTTACCTTTTCCAATTTTTTTTTGATTTTTCATGCTTTGCATTGTATTGACACAAAAAGAAAAGAAAAAGAAAGGTTTTGGCACATCAGAAACAACCAATCAAGAAAGAGGCACTCATATCAACAGCCTTTTTTTAACACTCTTTCTTACCAAGCTATGGGGTGGCTACAAGGGTCATTCTTAAAGGTTCTCACTCCTTACAACTTCCAAGGGCATCTCCTCTAATACCCGATTTTCAATCCACTCCATTCAATTCCCCATAATGCTACTCATATTCACCAATCAATAGAGTCAATCACAATAGCTAGTACAATGATCAACAAAGGAATAAACAATTTGACATGCATTAACATTTGAAAATTTGAAAACTTTTCACTATTTTTTTACCAAATAATGCAATCTACCTTAAGAAAACATAAAACGATAAAACCAAACCCCCACACCCCCAAACCTAAATTTTGCTTGTCCTCAAGCAAATAGAATAAAGCAAATAAACAAGCAAATTGGGCAGCACAAAGCAAGTAAGGGTGGTGGGGAAAAGGTAAAAACATGGGGAACAAGTGGAGAAAGAATAGACACAACCTTGTATTGTCTTCAAAGCTTTCCATGCCAATGATAAATCATCATAGGACGAACTTTATGACTCATAATCCATAAGTATTCAAAGGAAACAAGGTTAGTAGCATTGCCTTTGCAATCTTGCATTACCATGTGCAATAATAAGCAACGGTGTATCTTATGGGACAAAGGATCGGGATTCAACACTTTGGTGTGGGTGAAAGAAAAAGAAAGAAATCAAAATGGAAGGAAAATGAAACAAAATTAAAATTGAACCTAGGCTGTCTCCTAGTAGCGCTAACCACCACGCCGTCAGCCAGGTGAACACCAACTCATCTTCAACCCCATATATGGGATCCTGAAGCATTAAAACTTCCATACAAGTCACGCTTAGATCATATGCATCCTTCAGGCATTGCCCGTTCACTGTCAACTCTCAGCCATCCTTCAAGTCCTTAATTTTGAGCACTCCAGAAAGGTAGGCTATCAATACTTCATATGTACCATCCCATCTTGACGTGAGCTTACTTGGAAAGAGCTTCAAACGTGAGTTAAATAACCAAACTTTATCTGAGGGAGAGAATTATTTCTTAAGAATATGTTTAGCATGAATTCTTTTCATTCTATCCTTATAAAGCTTGGCATTCTTATACATCTCAAACTTAAGCTCCTCCAATTCTGCTAGGTCAAGCTTTCTTTTCTCACCCACTCTTGCTAAATCAAAGTTTAGGGCCTTAATTGCCTAATAAGCCCTATGCTTTAGTTCTACCAGCAAGTGACAAGCTTTCCCATAAACCATCACTACAGAGACATACCAATGGGAGTTTTAAAAAGTGGTACGGTAGGCCCATAAAGCATCATTCAATCTAATAGACTAATCCCTCCTATCATGCCTAGTTGTTCTCTCTAAAATGTGCTTGATCTCCCTATTGGAAACCTCTCCTTATCCACCAGTTTATGGGTGATAAAGGGTAGCAACCTTATGGGTAATCGAATATCTCCTCAACAAGGCCTCTAAAGTTCTATAGCAAAAATGCAATCCCCCATTGCTAATCAAGAACCTCGGGACTCTAAATCTAGAGAAAATGTTCTGCTTAATAAATTTCACCACTACCCCATGGTCATTAGTGCATGTGGGAATAGCCTTAACCCATTTGAACACTTAATCAACAGCCCCTAAAATGTACTGGTACCTAAAGGAAGGTAGAAATGGACCCATGAAATCTATGCCCCAAACATCAAATAACTCACATGAAAGGATAAGGGATAAAGGCATCATGTTTCTCCTAGAGATAGACCCAAATTGTTGACATTTAGCACACTTTTTACAGTACTCTTGGGCATCCCTAAAGAGAGTTAGTGAAAATAACCCATATTGCTAGACCTTCGCAACGGTCTTCTTTCCACTAAAATGACCTCTGTATCTCTCATCACGACACATACTTAACACGCTTGCAAATTTGTCTTCAAGCACACACTGGTGAATCACTTGATCTACACACACTTTAAAAAAATTGGGATCCTCCCAAAAGAAATGTCTCACTTGTGCTACAAACTTATCTTTCTTTCTCTCTCTCTTCTCCTAATGGGAGGGAAAACGCCCTGTGGCAAGATAATTAAAAATATGAGCAAACCATGGTGTGTGATGAGAGATGGCAAACAATTGCTTATCGGGAAATGAATCACAAAAAGGAGATGGATCCTTAGAAGACTCACAAGTACGACGGGAAAGGTGATTCGCAAGTAAGTTTTCACTACCCTTCTTATCCCAAATTTGAACATCGAATTCTTGAAGAAGGAGCAACTACCTAATCAAGTAGGTCTTAGACTCTTTCTTAGACAACAGATACCTCAATGCCACAAGATCAATGTAGACAATCAATTTAGACCCTAGGATATACGACTTAAACTTGTCGAGGGAGAAGACTACTACTAGAAGCTCTTTTTCTGTGGTGGTATGGTTCTTTTGGGCCTCATCAAAAGCCTTGCTTGCATAGTACACTATAGAGGGAAACTTATCTTTTTGTTGACCTAAAATAGCTGCTATTGCATAATCAGATGTGTCACACATAACCTAGAACGGGAGACTGTAGTCAGGTGGTTGAATGATCGAGGACGTAGACAATAAGGATTTAAGCTTAGCTCTAATACACTCATCATCAAACTTAAAGGAAACATCTTGCGCTAAGAGCCTACACAAAAGACGTGTTATATGGCTAAAATCCTTAATGAACCAACGGCAGAATCCTGCATGCTCTAGAAAAGATCTAACATCCTTAACACACTTAGGGATAGACAACTTTTCAATCAATTCTACCTTAGATAGATCAACTTGAATACCACTAAATGAGACTACATGACCAAACGCTATCCCTTGTTGCACCATGAAATGGGATTTCTCCCAACTCAACACTAGATTCTTCTTCACACATCGATCTAAAACTAAAGAGAGGTGACTCAAGCACTCATCAAAACTAGCACCAAAGACTGAGAAGTCATCCATGAAAATCTCTAAATGCTTCTCTATCTTGTCACTAGAAATGGCTATCATATACCTCTGGAAAGTCGCTGGGGCATTACAAAGACTGAAAGGCATCCTCCTATAGGCAAAATCACCATAGGGACAAGTAGAAGTGGTTTTCTCCGGGTCCTCAGGAAACACAGGGATTTGATTATACCCGGATTAGCCATCTAGAAAGCAATAGTAGCTATGCCCAACTACTCTATCTAAAATCTGGTCTAAGAAAGGCAATGGGAAATGATCCTTCCTAGTTTTGGAGTTGAGCTTCCTATAGTCAATATAAACTCTCCAACCTGTGAGAGTACGCGAAGGGATAAGCTTTCTTATCTCATTTTCTACAACTATGATCTAGGATTTCTTAAGGACAACTTGGACCGAGCTAACCCACTCACTATTGGAGATTAGATAAATAATGCATGCATCTAAAAGCTTAATGATCTCTTTGTTAATTACTTCACTCATATGTGGGTTTAGCCTCTTTTGCATATCCTTAGAAGGAACGGCTCCATTCTCAAGGTAAATACGATGCATGGTCAATTCCTTTCAAATCATCAATTTTCCCCCTATAACCTTCTTATGTTTCCTAGGAACCTTTAAGAGACACTCCTTATGCTCTCTAGAAAGATCAAAAGCTATGATAACTAAAAGGGTCTTACTAAGGCCTAGGAATGCATACTTCAAATGGTCGGGAAGGGATTTGAGCTCTAAAGAAGGCCTAAGCTCAATCAAGGGGAACTCAACCTCAACATCATCAATGGGAATATTACTAGAATCAAGACTAGAAGGATTAACCTCAAGTAGCTTATCAATCGAAGAATTCTCAACTAAGGAGGTAGAAGCTACACATTTTCGCTCTAAGGTTTTTAAATCAAAGCTAGTCAACAAATCCTCAAATTTTCTCCATTTTTTCCCATCGGTCATAGTTTTCTCTATAAAGTCCTTAATGCATGAATAAATCACATCAATTCTAAAGCACTCTTCTCCATCCTCTTCTCCCATACTAGCCCTATTCACTTCGTCGACAACCTTCATGGTGGATCTCAAATTCCCAAATTTCATCTCTAATAACCCCGACCTACAATGAATAATAGCATTCGCAGTAGTAAAGAAGGGGCGACCTAATAGAACAGGGGTGGTATGTCTAGAGTCATGTCCCAAATCCATATCTAACACTATAAAGTCAACATGGTACACAAACTCACCTACTTGGACCATAACATCCTCTAGCACACCCTTAGGTCTACGCTTGGACCTATCAGCTAGCTAAAGAGTAACATGTGTAGGGGACAACTCACCTAGACCTCGCTGTCGATAGATAGAGTAGGGAATGAGATTAACACTGGACCCTAAATCTAACAAGGCATGATCAATCTGGGTTTCTCTAATCCTACAAGGAATAGAAAAGGCTCCGGGGTCATTTATCTTAGGTAGAAGGCCCAAAGTACAAATACGACTCACTTTCTCTGTAAGCCTCACCTTTTTAGGAATGTTCGATGAACTACGCTTCCTTGTACAAAAATCCTTAAAGAACTTGGAATAGGAGGGAATGGAAAGGATCGCATCTTTCAAAGGAAGATTGACCTTTAGGTCCTTAAGATGCTCTAAAATCTTGAAAAACCTAGAATTCTCACTATGTATAGGCCTTTCTAAAGCAGATAGGAAGGAAACTCTAGGTGCAACCCCATTAGACACATGGGAATCGTCGATAGGCTCTCTAGGTGCAACCCCATTAAACACATGGGAATCGTCGATAGGCTCCTTTCCCTCCCGATGAGGGTGGGAAGTACTGCTCTCTCCATGGTCTCTAATAGGCTCAATTCTCTCAATAAGACCCTATCTAGAATCCCTTTCAATAGGGCTACTATATGGCTCTCTCGACTCGAAAAGACCACTAGGTGCAGGCATCGCAAAATCAACTTCTACCCTATTATCCACTATCCTACTACTCCTAAGAGTGGTGATAGCCTTAGCTTGGGACTAGGGGGATAAGTAGCGCTGATGGAGGAACAGGACTAAACTCTAGGGTTCACTTTCAATTAAAAAGGAAATTTCCCAAGGTCTCTAGTGCTCAATTGCGTAGCAATCTACCCTAACTGTGTCTCAAACCTAGCCATCTGCTGCCTATAGCTAGTTATCTCTTGTCTACTATCGGTTAACTCCTATTGTTGACTAGCTAATGCCTGCTACTAATTCTAAATAAACTGCATTAACTTTATCATATCATTGCTAGGAAACTGGCTACTAAAGAAAGCAAGAAGTGTTGGTGGCTGAGGAGCACTAGAAAGCCTAGGTTGATTGACATGGTAAAACCTTAAAGGATTAGCAGGACAGGGTCACTGCTGTAGTAGGACTTGGGGTTGGGACGAAGAAGAGTCATGCTGACCTTGCCTCTAAGAAAATTTTGGGTTGTCTTTCCAACCCAGATTGTATGTGTTCAATTACAAATTGTACTAATGAGAATAACCTTGAATGGCATACACTTGCTCCTTCATAAACTCAGGAAACTGTGATGCTAAAGGGCAAGCTATGGTCTCGTGAGACAATTAGGAACACATTGCACAAACCTTAACAACTAAAGGGGCCAAGAAAAAACCTATGCTATTAGTCCTATGACGGTGGGATAAATAAGACAAGGAAATGAATTGGTCTAACTTATTTGTCGAGGCCTCTACCTTAGCGAATAAATCTAAAGAGACCTCAACCTTATTAACTTTTCTCTTGTTACCTCTACAACTAGACCTTTCCATAACGAAGTTTTGAAAAGAATTTTTGGCCATTAACTCCATTTTTTTCCATGCCTCAGTCGATTTCAAAAGATAGAAGCCACTACCGAAGGTGGCATTGACCATCATCCTATTTTGTTCATTTAAGCCTTGAAATAAGTATTGCAATAGGTCATGATTACCGTACCCTTGGTGTGGACATTGTTTAAGAAGGTCTTTGAACCTCTCCCAAGACTCGTGAGAAGATTCTAGATCATGCTAAGAGAAAGCCATAATGGTGGTTCTAAGGTCAGCCGTCTGGGCCATGGGATAGAATTTTCGAAAGAACTTAGATCGAAGCTCGGCCGGTGTAGTAATGCAACCATTAGGTAAGGAATGCAACCAAGCCCTAGCTTGTCCTTAAGAGAGAAAGGGAGCAATCTCAGACGTATTACCTCTTGGGCGACATTAGGAACATGGAGAGTGGAACTCATCTAAAAAAAGTCGGTAATATGTTCTAGAAGACTCTTATTGCTTCCCTCGTAGAAGGAAGAAAGCATGACTAACATATTAAGCTTAATCTCGAAGTTCATCACCCTCAAACTAGTAATTTGATTAGCCAAATTAGGCGTAATGGCTACGAGGATGTAGAATTGCCCAAGAGTGGGTTCCTCATCTATGGGTGGGTGTGGTATAAGGGGTTCTTGTCTCTAATGATCTTGGGCTTGATGCCCATAGTTATGAGGTGGAATAGGATTCATTGGGGGAATGGGAGGATTAGGAGGATGATTTGGATTGGCCATCTCCTCAAGAAGATCTCCTAAATTCCTAAAATGCCTAGCAATCCTATTGAGTTTGGGATTAAAGGGAACTAGGGGATTTCTAAGGGATCTTCTACCAAGTACGCATAACTATCCTAACTTTAATCACTTCAATCCCCAAAACTTCAACAAACCTACGTCTACAGCAAATAAACCACAATCCTAGAAAGTCGACCAAAAATAAAACAAAAATAACTAGTAAAGCTAAAGAAGCAAGCAAGTTAAGTATGGAAAGTAAACTCAACAACTCAATAGGAGACAAAAATAAAGAAAGATAAGCAAGTACCAAAGTAAGATAATATAAATGAGAAGTGATACACTATTTGAGCACAAGCCTAAATAGCCCGCAAGTGCACGGGACGTGTGTAGTATAGTGTGTGCAAGTGCGGGGTCGAATCCACAGGGAGGCTACCTTAGTTTAGTCTCTATGTGCTCGGGTGCCTTAAAATAGCTATGTGCGTGTGTGTACTTACTTTGGGATGGAAGGGAGCTCGGAAAAAGGAAAATAAAAACTAATCTATGGAGGAACTTAAAGGAGCCAAACTAAGAAAGGAAACACTAATAAAGAAGAAGGGGGCCTAGGGTGATTGCATTGCAGCTAGACTTGGGCTATGATAACGAATGAGGTCTATCTAAGGCTCGGGACTACTATTGTCATTGTGTTGATCGGGGGTTCTCTTAACCAATACTAGTGGTTTAATCCGTTAGCTAGATTTAAAGCTAAGGGCCAATCCCTCCTAGCCTACGCAATCCGTGCTGAGAACTTATCCTCTTGGCTGGATTTAAAGCCAAGGACTAGCACCTAAACACTACGTGACATTAAAGCTCGATTAACCAACACTAACGTGAGTGAGGGATACTCTAGTCTAGGTTAACTTATCCGCTTGGCTGGATTTAAAGCCAAGGACTAGCACCTAAACTTGACTAAGCAAAGCATGTAACCTATTAGCTGGATTTAAAGCTAAAGCCTACTGTACTAAGCAAAGCCACAAGATTAAGCATAATCAAATCACCCATATAAGTAGATAAGAGCATTTGAAGCACAAATAACACATGCATATTCACTTAGGCATTTTAACAAGCACATAGACATGTTTGATTTCCAATACATAGACATATTGAATCATGCCATAAATTTATGTAAATAAACATGTATTAAGAGCCAAAGATCTACACAAATCCATTATTCAAAGCTCTAATCTAATATACAACAACAATCAACCCTAAATCTAGCCTAATCTAGCAACATATTTACAAGAAATAGAGAAAGAACAAGAAGAACTTCCCTAAATTCTTGCTTCCAAATCCGTACAAATCCTTCAAATCTTTGTTTAATGCTTCATTCCTAGCTTGGTGTGGGGTTTAGATGATGGTTTAGGGTGTTTTGTGAAGTGGGTAAAGGGTTAGGGTTTATTAAGATTTAAGAAATAAAAGTTCCTCCGTCGAAAATGAGCTGAAACGAGCTTTTTATGGATTTCTTTAGCGCACAGCCGGTCGACTGGCTCCTCTTTCTTGCTCGACCAGCTTCAATCATGATGCTCTTTGGACTGGCCGGTCGACCTAGCCAGTCGACTGGCTTCTTTAGGAACTCGACCGGCTTCAAATCTTTTATTCTCTGGAGCGGCCGGTCGACCGTCTTCTTCTAAGTCGACCGGTTGGATCAGAATGATCTCTTCTTTATTTCTTTTCTTCCGGTCTTCATCCGTTAGCTCATTTCTTCCTCGCATAAGCTTGAACCCTTCCAAAACACTCCTAAAACATGGAATATAACACTTAGTATAGTATTTATGCACCTAAATACATTATGTACAATTATTAACAAATATGCATAAACTTTGTACTAAGTGCACTCAATTATACTCTAAACACCCTTAAATGTGCATGCAAAAACAAGATGCAAACACGCACAAATGACACACATCAACACCCCCAAACCTTCCCCTTGCTTGTCCTCAAGCAAGCCTAAATGATGTCTATCCTCATGCTTTTCAAAGAGTTGCCAATTGCATTGACTTGCTATCTTTTCACATCCAAGAGGTACAAGGGGTCATTCTTTTCATGTAAGGGCTTCCCTAGTCTTTTTCGGATCCTCCCTTTGATCACAAGGGGTCTCACACCTCTTTGAAATTTACCAAGTGGCTAGAACCGCCACAACTTAGGATTCCAACTCACGCACTCGGGATGTTGATACTTTATGCCCTATCTACAAACATGGCCTCCCAATATGCACTTAGCCTCAAAGATACAAGGAAGAGAAGATACATCACAATGGCTCACATTGACGTAAGAACCTTATCCTAAATACATAAAAATAAACAAAAGAGATACTTGTGTCAAATTGACATTATGTCACTTGACACTTATTCAACATACTTCACTTTTCAATCTTTTTGTTGCCTTTTGGCTTTTCTCTTTTTCTCATTTTTTTTTTCGTTTTTGTTTTTTTTTTAATACATAAATTGAACAAAAAGAAAGGAAAAAGAAGAGGCTAAGGCAAACTAAAAGAACCAATCAAGGAATGGGCACTAATATCAACAATCCTTTAAAAACACTTTTTCCAACCAAGTTGTGGGGAAACTACGAGGTGCATTCTTAGAAATACTCACTTCCCATAGTTTTCAAAAAGGATTCTCTTCAAAGTCTAGGTTATACCCTACACTCCATTTACTCCCCACAATACACCCTTATCTTCTCCAATCAATTAAGTCAATAACAAAAGCCAACTCTCCAACCAACGTGGAGATAAACTAACTCAAAATATGCAAAAAATTGAAAAATTTGAACACATTTTAAACAAAAATAAGATATGGCAAGCGAATCTATCCCTTATATGATATAAACAATAAATGACAAAGCCACACGACAAGCAATCAACATGAAACACATATGGGGAATGCGGAGAGGGATAAATAAGGACAAGTAAAAGATGGATAGATACAACCTTGTTTCCATGTAGTCCGCAAATGCCAAAGACAATCCAATGATCTACTAGCCTCTATCTTTTGTGGAAAGCACTAATGCTCAAAAAACAAAGAAGAGATTAGAAGATAGGCTATGTAAGCTCACATTGACATTTGAAATGATAAACAAGGATGTAAACACGGGGTAAGGGATTGATGCACAAATGAAGGAAAGGAGCAAGAACAAGTAAGGGAGTAAAAATCTAACCTACTAAGAATGAAAATAAACAAAAGAAATCGTAAAATATAAAAAGGTAAGATAAACAAAAGCAATCTAATCTATTATGTACAAAGCAAGAATAAGTACAAGAAAACTAATCTACTATATACAAAGGAAAAGGCAAATAAATACAAGAAAAACAAGAAAAATATGAACAAGTCTAGGGTGCCTCCTAGTAGTGCTGGATTTAACGCCTCCAGCCGGGCGCCAATGTTAGAGTAAAACATGTTTAAAGTTGCGTGGCACAAATTGCCGGATAATCATCAAATTACAGAATATAGAAGGAAAAGGGTCATGCACTAAAGGTTGTGGCAATGAATGCATGATGCACCCCTTTTCAAGATCCCACCCTAAAATATCAAATAAATGCACAAGTGTGGAATGAAGCATGCTCAAACGTGAAGAATCATGTCCCGTTTGCTCTTTAATTAGCCACCCCAATGCCTTCTTCTCATAATCAAGGGCTAGGAACACACTTTCCCTATAGGTCAAAGATAGGTCTAATGCGTGCAACATGGGAAACGTGCTTTCTAACCCTAGATGAAAATGTTCTATGCATGAAGGCACAAACGTGAGCTCCAAAAAGGAAGACTCAATGGAATGGGAAATGGGGGTTGGAACGACATTTGGAGAAGAAGGAGCAACGATATAGGAAGTGGATGTACTGTTAGGATTAGTATGCCCTAAAGCTCACTTGTACATGACATTTTGGATATGAAACAATGTATAATCATATTTTTGTTAAATGGCATTATGAGTTTCTTACATATAATCTCTGTTATGTTTTATCGATGCATGTATGAAGGTCCTTTGACTTGCACTAATGACTTGGGTGTGCAGTGAGGCTGGACGCACAGTAGGTTCAAGTCTAGATTTAGTCACGTCATAAATTGAATCCATAACCAAATAGTAGTGTTGGGCACTCTACTTTGATAAGGTTATATTGAGTAAATCTCCTCTTTAAGGGTGATCTACCTAGGTCATTGGAGGACTTTCTGGATTTGTCTCAATAGTACGTGTGTCACGTATTGGATAGGACCATTGTGAGTATGTTTTCTAGCGACGTACTATCAAAGAAAGAAAACAAGACACTCACTGCTACTAAATGATCATTGCTCTTAATCTTGAGTATATGTGGATGAACTAATGAAGTTAGGGTTTAGTACTTTGATTCACTGTGGGTGAGATCTTATTTTATTATGATCAACAGCCTTGTGCATTGAGTGCTAAGTTCTAATTAATTAGAACATGCATATGCAAAAATGGAATCTATGTGCCCCCTTTGGGATTGTCCAAATTTATCATCCGAATCTAGATCTAGTGATACTATCTTTATAGGTGTGTCGGTCATATGGCTTGAGGGTCGCTCCTGAGATCAAGAGATTCCATGACCAAGGATGGTTGGCAATAGGACAAGAAACCCAACGGAAAAAGATACAGCTAAGGAGGTGATAGTACAGGCCAAAGGCCCGATCTTAGCTGTGGGTATACATAGAGGGCATTATGGTCAGTTATTTAGTAGGTCAAAGACAAAGTTCACATTCTTTTGTGATAAGCTTTTGGGTAATGACAATTATTCTTGGAGTGCAACTTTGATCTTATGGTGGAATAGATCGAAGTTAAAAATAATTATTATGTCGCCTAGATCGGGCAAGGATATTTTTAATTATTTTTGGAAGCCAATGATAATTGTGTCTTCTTGGTCCCTTCCCTAGTTGAAATGACTTTGAGAGAGTAATCTTGAAAGAGCAAATTCCATATTGTGGTAGTAGCCTTATTGGGCCAAAGCTTGAAATTGGGTTTGGGCTTTCTTTAGAGTCTAAGATAACCTAATTAGGCTAGGATGGTTTCCTATTGGGCTTGGGCCTCCACATGGATTATGGACTATGTGTTGGACTTGGATAATGGGCTTGGCCTAAGTCTTCCAAGACAAGTGGACAACTTGCAAAATACTACAAAAACAAGTGGACAACTTGCACAAGTCTTCCAAGACAAGATTGACAAGTTTCAAAAGGAAATACTACATGGAAATTTTCTCCCACATTGAAAGTTTAGCAACTTTAGATGCCAAGGTTCTCTCTATAAATAGACAAGACCCTACACCTTTTATGCATTCCACTTTGTAGTTAATTTCTTCCTTTTTGGCAAGAAAATACTACAACACATAGTACACACTTATTGTGTGATTTTTGCTCTAGTTTTTCAAGAGCATATTACTTTGCTTCTTCCCACACAAGAGGCTATTCTCTCAAAATAAGTCTCTTTCATCATAGGGAAGAAGACTAGGGAGTTGCTTATTGTGACACTCTTATAGCAAATTTTGGTGGCCTTGTTCGTGAACGGGAACAAAGCTTGTAACCGGTTTTAGCTTCATCAAAGGCCCCACGCTTCAAGAGGTTAGCTTTATATATTTTTGCAAGCATTAGTTATATTCTATATGTTCTTGAGCATGTTCTTGTGTGTGTAATGTGGTTATTTTATTTTCCTAGCATGTTTTCTTAGTTATAATTTAGAAAATATGGACTAGGATACCCCACACTTAATAATATCGATCCTACAATTGGTATCAGAGCTTAGGCTCATACACAACATGCTTAGACTATGCAAGAATATTGTATTTGTATAAATATATATTAGTCATCTTGTGAGTGGCAAGATTAGGAAATCTTGTGTTGCATATACTTGTGGTTTTATGCTTGTATGTGCAGGTAATATAAAATCCCCTTGATGGTTCGTATGTATGCATGAGAGATTTTCGTGTACGGTCAACAAAGCTTGGCCATAGGCGATTTCATGTATAAAATATTTCTGGTTATTGCTTTTAGTTTCATTTAAAAAAAGCATAGGATGTTTTGATATCCTTGTAATGTTTCTTTATGAAGCTTGTATTAGCAATTGCAAAGTGTATTATTGTAATCTTTCAAGACCAAGGAGAAAAACAAGAAAAACAGCATATAGGAATACTCTACCTGGTAAGCAAGCCGGACGACCAGGTGGACTTTACTAGTCGACCGTCTAGGTCGACCGACTACTCCAGAGAGCAAAAAAAAAAAAAAATTCCTCAAGCAATTGGAGCCGATCGACCGGCTCTTATTGACGGTCGACCGGCTGAGGCAGAAAAAAACTACTATGTGTGCTGTTTTTGTTGAAGATTACAGGGAGCCATCAAAGAGGGATTCTAACATATTTTTGGTGGATATTTATAATGCATTGATATATGGTTTTAACATATTTGCATTAACATGATTGCCACATAGAAATATGTCCACTCATTAGGGTTTATAAAAATTAGTCATACATATGAGTTGATTCTCAAAGATAGTTAAGTTTATGAGAACGGCTTAGACAAGAGAATTACAAGCGGCTATGTCTAAAGATGCCATGAGATCTCAAGACAACATTAAAAGAACTTAACTTGAGATTTACATGTATATATATCAACCTAAGGGTCTATGCACCCAGATATAGGTAAGAGATCTATTGTGATATTGCAATGTTTTAGTAACACAAAGGGGATTTACATATATCCAAAATGTGTTTAGATCTAAAACAAAGCAAGAATATCAAAGGAAACCCTTAAGTTAAAATATTGAGTGGGAGAGGGGACTGGAAATACCCCACAGCTTTCCATATCCAATTCACGTTAGTGATAAATGTCATTAACTTCCCCAACGGAAGGTGACATTTTGTCTAGATTTAACAAGGTGAAACATAAAATGTTTATTCAAAAGGGTGTTAGTAAGTTCGGCCATCCCATTGATGGAGTTCTTCACTAAAGATCGCCTTACGTAACATTGATTAAAGTCACTACCCTATTGGAGGGCTTAAATCAAGAATGTTTTGGGGACTAAACATTAGGAATGGGTGTACACTCAACTTAAATGGTAGGTTCGGCTATCCTATCGATAGAGTTCGCTACAGGATTTAAGAAGCCAAACAAAATAGTGATTGAATTATTCAATTGGATCATATCCAGACAATTGTTAATTCAAATAAGTGGTGGCACTTAACTTAACATTCATAAGTTCGGCCATCCCATCGGTGGAGTTCTTATGAGGATGTTGAGACAACATTACATCGAGTAGTTTAAAGGGTTGATCTGCTCAAAGGCAAATGAAGTAAAAAGTACTCGTATGTTTTATTTCCAAAGATAGCATACATATTATACATGCATCAATTTTGTACTCATAAATTAATTATGATTATATTGTTGTATCCAGAAAAAATGTCTTCGTTCAGTCCATTAGCTACAATTCTCAAAGAGCACAAGCTCACTGGACCGAATTTTGTGGATAGAACGAAACTTAGACATAGTACTCACTGCAGAAGAGTACAAGTATGTCCTAACAACTCCTTGTCCTGTTGTGAGGGCTAACTCTTTGAAACCAAAGATGCTGAGGCAAAATGGCAGAAAGCCAATAGTATGGCCAAGTGCTATATGATGGCTTCTATATCAGATATTTTGCAGAGCAAGCATCATCATATGGAAACTGCAAAAGAAATCATGACCTCACTGTCTCATATGTTTACTGATAAGAGCAGGCCTGCAAGGCAAGGTGCTTTTAGAGAAATTATGAATCAAAGGATGGTAGAAGGAGCATGCATGGGAGCATATGCTCAAAATGATGGATTGCTTCAATACTGCTGAGATCCTAGGAGCAAACATAGATGAACAATCAAAGGTAGACATGATTTTGGAGACTCTACCGTCATCTTATACTCAGTTCAAGCTTAATTATAATATGAGTAAGATGAACATGGATATGACGGAATTAATGAAAGAGCTCCTAGCTGCAAAAGCCATAATGAAAAATAAAGGCCACATAAATATGGTTCAAGCATCCACTGGACTTAACCGAAAGGGAGAAAGTTCAAAGGAAAGGGGAAGCAAAAACGTGGTCAAGGGAAAAAGAAGAAAAGTGGTGAACAACCCAGGCAGTTAACAGGTGAAAAGCCCAAGGGCAAATGCTTTAAATGTGGCCTAAAAGGACACTAGAAAAAGGATTGCCCGAAGTACTTGGCTCGAGGCCAGAAAGGTACACCTCTTTTGTTCGACATTGAAACCTGCTTAGTGGTTGATTCTACTGATTCTTGGATTGTAGACTCTGGAGCCACTAACCATATTTGCAATTCTTTGCATTGGTTTTAGGAAATGAAGGAACTAGCTAAAGGGGAGTTTGCTCTGAGGTTGGGTAATGGAGCAAAAGTATGGGCTGCTGCAGTGGGAGGAATGTGCTTAAATTTTCCCTATAATAGGAAGATATTTTTGAACAATGTTTATTATGTTCCGGATGTACGTAAAAACCTTATCTTTGTTTCGCAATTAATATTAGAGGGTTTTTGCATTAATTTCCATTTTGGTGTTGATATCAGTAGAGATGGAAATATTATTTGTTCCGGTAGCATGCATGATAATTTGTTCTATATAAAACCTATTACAAACTCACTGCATAATATAGAACAAACTAATTCCCGGAAAAGGAAGGTTTCTTCGACCAATGATACATATCTTTGGCACCTACGCTTAGGACATATCAGTCTAAAGCAAATTCGGAGATTAGTTGAGGATGGGCATGTTAGCTCATTAGATCTCGAAGATCTACCTCCGTGTGAATCTTGTCTCAAAGGGAAGATGACTAAACGGTCATTTTCTTCTAAAGGAGAAAGGGCCAAAGAAGTATTGGAATTGGTTCACACTGATGTGTGTGGTCCTATGAGCAAACCAGACGAGGAGGTTATGAGTATTTCATTACTTTTCGATGATTACTCTAGGTATGGATACGTATATCTAATGCGACGCAAGTCTGAATCCTTTGAGAAATTCAAAGAGTTCAAAGCTGAGGCAGAGTGGAAATTAGATAAACATATCAAAGCCCTTCGGTCTGATCGAGATGGCGAATACCTCTCGGGTGAGTTCAGAGACTATCTTACACAAGAAGGGATAGTGTCTTAATTGACAGCACTAGGGACTCCTCAGCAAAATGGTGTAGCAGAGAGAAGAAATCGTACCCTATTGGATATGGTTAGGTCAATGATGAGTCATGCATCATTACCTTTATCTTTTTGGGGGTATGCCATTGAAACAGCGGCATACATCTTGAACTTGGTACCATCCAAATCAGTACCTAGGACACCTCAAGAAATGTGGACTGGGCGTAAGCCTAGTCTAAATCATCTCCACATTTGGGGTTGTCCAGCTTATGTACTTAATAGTAATGCTTCAAAATTGGAACCAAGATCCGAGTTATGCTATTTCATTGGATATCCTAAGGGAACCAGAGGTGGGATCCTTTATAATCCTAAGGAGCAAAAGGTGTTTATAAGCACCCATGCTAGATACTTAGAGAATGATGAAATGGTCCAGAAAACACCAGATTCTAAAGTTGTTCTAGATGAGATTTCACAAGAATCTCCAGTAACACCTGTGGTAACTGTGAATGAAAAAGAACAACATATTACACCTAATATATCGGAGCATCGTCGTAGTGGGAGAATATCCAAGCCTCCGATAGATACTATGGAGAGTCCTTTGGACTTCTTGAGAGAATCGTGGTGGATCCCGTAAGTTATGATGAAGCGATTTCGACATAGATGCCGACAAATGGCATAAGGCAATGGATTCAGAGTTAGAATCTATGTATTCTAACAAAGTCCGATCTTGTAGTTGCACTGAAGGGGTAAAACCTATAGGGTGCAAATGGGTCTACAAGAGAAAAAGAGGAGTTGATGGAAAAGTTGAAACCTTTTAAGCAAGGTTGGTGGCGAAAGGTTATACTCAGAAAGAAGGGATCGATTATGAGGAAACTGTCTCACCAGTAGCCATGCTTAAATCCATCAGGATACTTCTTGCCATCGCTTGTCATTATGACTACGAGATATGGCAAATGGACGTCAAGACAGCCTTTCTTAATGGGGAACTTGCCGAGACCATTTACATGACACAACCAGATGGATACATTGCTAAAGGCCAGAACATATGGTTTGTAAATTAAAGAAGTCCATTTATGGATTAAAGCAGCATCTAAAGAATGGAACATCAAATTTGATCGTAATTAAATCTTATGGTTTTGATCAAAATATTGATGAACCTTGCGTGTATAAAAGGTGTAATGGAAATCTGTAGCTTTTTGGTTACGTATGTGGATGATATCCTCGATAGGAAATGATGTGGGGATGCTATCATCCATAAAGGTTTGGCTTTCTACTCAATTTCAAATGAAGGATTTAGGAGAAGCTAGTTATGTTCTAGGCATCAAGCTTATGCGAGATCGTAAGAATGAAGGCTAGCCCTATCTCAAGCTTCATTTATTGAGAAGATATTAGTCAGGTTTAACATGCAAAACTCTAAGAAGGCCTTGTTACCTTCTAGACATGGAGTTTATCTATCTCGGGATCAATGTCCTAAAACACCTGAGGAGATAGAGAGCATGAAGCGAGTTCCTTATGCTTCAGTTGGAAGTCTCATGTATGCCATGTTATGTACTAGACCGGATATACGCTTTGTTGTTGGCATGGTTAGTAGATATCAGTCAAACCACAGGTAGCACATTGGGTCGCGGTTAAGCATATATTCAAATTCCTGCAAGGAACAAAGGATTATGTGCTAGAATACCATGCAGATGATCTAACACCATTAGCCTATACAGACTTGGATTTCCAGTCTGACAGAGATTCCAGAAAGTCTACTTCTGGATATGTTTTCACTCTGTCAGGAGGAGCTATTTCGTGGAGAAGTGTGAAGCAAAATTGTATTGCTGACTCTACCATGGAGGCCGAGTATGTAGCAGCATCTGAGGCTGTGAAAGAGGCAGTATGGCTAAGAAAGTTCCTGTTAGACCTAGAGATTGTGCCGGCAGCTCACAGACCAATAACGTTGTATTGCGACAACAACGGTGCTGTTTCACAGTGCAAAGAGCCCAGGAATCACAAAAAGGGTAAACACATTGAACGGAAATATCATTTGATTTGTGAGTTTATCCAAAGAGAAGATGTAGTAGTTGACAAGATAGCTTCAGTAGAAAACCTGGCAAACCCATTTACTAAGACTCTTTCAGAGAAAGTGTTTGCCACACATTTAGAGTCTTTGGGTGTTAGGCTTTGCAGAAGTAATCTTTAGTGCAAGTGGGAGATTGTTAGGATTAGTATGCCCTAAAGCTCACTTGTACATGACATTTTGGATATGAAACAATGTATAATCATATTTTTGTTAAATGGCATTATGAGTTTCTTACATATAATCTCTGTTATGTTTTATCGATGCATGTATGAATGTCCTTTGACTTGCACTAATGACTTGGAGTGCGCAGTGATGAAATTTGGGCGCATGAGGTTCAAGTCTAGATTTAGTCACGTCATAAATTGAATCCATAACCAAATAGTAGTGTTGGGCACTCTACTTTGATAAGGTTATATTGAGTAAGTCTCTTCTTTGAGGGTGATCTACCTAGGTCATTGGAGGACTTTCTGGATTTGTCTCAATAGTACGTGTGTCACGTATTGGATAGGACCATTGTGAGTATGTTTTCTAGCGACGTACTATCAAAGAAAGAAAAAGACACTCACTGCTACTAAATGATCATTGCTCTTAATCTTGAGTATATGTGGATGAACTAATGAAGTTAGGGTTTAGTACTTTGATTCACTGGGTGAGATCTTATTTTATTAGGATCAACGACCTTGTGCATTGAGTGCTAAGTTCTAATTAATCAGAACATGCATATGCAAAAATGGAATCTATGTGCCCCCTTGGGATTGTCCTAATTTATCATCCGAATCTAGATCTAGTGATACTACCTTTATAGGTGTGTCGGTCATATGGCTTGAGGGTCGCTCCCGAGATCAAGAGATTCCATGACCAAGGATGGTTGGCAATAGGACAAGAAACCCAACGGAAAAAAAGATACAGCTAAGGAGGTGATAGTACACAGGCCAAAGGATCGATATTAGCTGTGGGTATACATAGAGGGGCATTATGGTCAGTTATTTAGTAGGTCAAAGACAAAGTTCACATTCTTTTGTGATAAGCTTTTGGGTAATGACAATTATTCTTGGAGTGCAACTTTGATCATATGGTGGAATAGATCGAAGTTAAAAATAATTATTATGTCGCCTAGATCGGGCAAGGATATTTTTAATTATTTTTGGAAGCCAATGATAATTGTGTCTTCTTGGTCCCTTTCCTAGTTGAAATGACTTTGAGAGAGTAATCTTGAAAGAGCAAATTCCATATTGTGGTAGTAGCCTTATTGGGCCAAAGCTTGAAATTGGATTTGGGCTTTCTTTAGAGTCCAAGATAACCTAATTGGGCTAGGATGGTTTCCTATTGGGCTTGGGCCTCCACATGGATTATGGACTATGTGTTGGACTTGGATAATGGGCTTGGCCTAAGTCTTCCAAGACAAGTGGACAACTTGCAAAATACTACAAAAACAAGTGGACAACTTGCACAAGTCTTCCAAGACAAGATTGACAAGTTTCAAAAAGGAAATACTACATGGAAATTTTCTCCCACATTGAAAGTTTAGCAACTTTAGATGCCAAGGTTCTCTCTATAAATAGACAAGACCCTACACCTTTTATGCATTCCACTTTATAGTTGATTTCTTCCTTTTTGGCAAGAAAATACTACAACACATAGTACACACTTATTGTGTGATTTTTGCTCTAGTTTTTCAAGAGCATATTACTTTGCTTCTTCCCACACAAGAGGCTATTCTCTCAAGATAAGTCTCTTTCATCATAGGGAAGAAGACTAGGGAGTTGCTTATTGTGACACTCTTATAGCAAATTTTGGTGGCCTTGTTCGTGAACGGGAACAAAGCTTGTAACCGGTTTTTGCTTCATCAAAGGCCCCACGCTTCAAGAGGTTAGCTTTATATATTTTTGCAAGCATTAGTTATATTCTATATGTTCTTGAGCATGTTCTTGTGTGTGTAATGTGGTTATTTTATTTTCCTAGCATGTTTTCTTAGTTATAATTTAGAAAATATGGACTAGGATTCCCCACACTTAATAATATCGATCCTACATGTACTACACTCTTCTTCTCCACAAGATATAACATGATCAAGCCTAGGTCGTTCTAACTCCTCACGAATGATGGATTCGATCTTAATGGGCTCTATTTCCATCAATGAATCATCAAACATCTAAAGAGACTCATAGATCATTCTTCCAAGCACATCAATTCCTTTCTTATGTGTCTTCTTAGAGTTTCTATTCTCTTCAACATCATGATTCTTAACTCCAAGAAACTTATCATCTAAAATCTACGAAATTGATGTCTTGTTTTCCCCAGTGGATGACTTTAAACCTTCACTAGCTACAGTCTCTTTAAATTCATCAATACATTCATCACTAGTGGGTGTCATCTCGCCATCATGCTTTTCATACAGGGTAGACACTAATGGAGGGGGCAATGGGGACTCAACGGATTCCTCATCATGTATGCATGAATGCTCAAGGGGAGAATGCGCGCTAAACTCCCTAAATGCCGACTCGGACTGCAATTAAGTACTATCGACACAAGAGCCAACCTCCATGTGTACGGAATGTGTGGGATGAGGAGAAAGAAAAAGCTCATAGGACTCAATGGGAGACGTTAAAAGCTTAAGAGGATAGGGTAGTACTTCCTCTAAAACATAATCACAAGAGTCATCAAGAACCAAGTTATCGTTAAGCTTATCTTCATCCTCACTACAAGATGTTATCTCACCATCAACCTCTCTTTCTAGTTGTCTTTCCAATACATCATCATTTCCACCCCTAGTTATCTCATCGTTAGGTCTCATCTCTATCCCATCAACTCGTTCTAAAGGTATCTCAAAATTATCACTAATGAGTTGCATACTCTCAGCCATTCTCTTCAAGCGCTCTCCTAGAGATTTGGATTCTCGCTTAAAACTCTCTAATTCCTCTTGATTAGATTGGAGGAGAGATTGGGATTGCTCAAGCATTTGATCTAATTGCTCTGAGAGTGTAGACATAACGGAAGAGGGTTCAACTGAGTGAAAAGGGTAGTCATGTTGAAAATCATTTTGCACATAACCATAAAAAAACTCGGGAGAGGAATGGGTGGAAAAAGAAGGTGTTGGAGGTGGACAATCGAAACTAAAAGGTGAATGGAATAAAGAGTCATCTTGACCCCATTGTGAAAATGCATGATGTTGCTCCCTAGAATCATGATAGATAGATGTAAATGCATGCATGGGCATATGATTGCTAGGGGTATAGGAAATTGCATGCAATCGGGGATAAGAGTGGAAGGTGGGACAAGCACTAGAAAAGTGAGCACGGCTTCCACAATGATTGCAATAAGAAGAATATGCATCCCTATAGTCATGATTACTAAATGAAGATGCATGAGATGTTGCATTACTATAGGGGTCATTAGTAGCACTAGCCTTAGGTGGGGAATTCTCGTGGGGACAGAAAACGGTAGGATGCATGAAACATCCACACAAGCGACATGCATAAGAGACACGTTCGGGTGGTGGGGAAGAGGATACAAGTGACCACCAAGAAGCATTAGGATCGGTCATATTCAATGAATCACAAGTAAAACCCCTTCACAGTCAATTTTTTTTAATTTTTTAAAATTTTTTTTTTGAGAAAATTTTTTTTCTATTTTTTTTTTCTTTTTCGAAAAATGGAAAGCAAGTAAAGATAGTGCACATGCAAGCAACCAATCGCAAACACAAAAACACTCAAAGAACCAATACCGTACCTCCCCGGCAATGGCGCCAAAAACTTGATACACTATTTAAGCACAAGCCTAAATAGCCCGCAAGTGCACGGGACGTGTGTAGTATAGTATGTGCAAGTGCGGGGTTGAATCCACAGGGAGGCTACCTTAGTTTAGTCTCTATGTGCTCGGGTGCCTTAAACTAGCTATGTGCGTGTGTCTATTTACTTTGGGATGGAAGGGAGCTCGGAAAAAGGAAAATAAAAACTAATTTATGGAGGAACTTAAAGGAGCCAAACTAAGAAAAGAAACACTGATAAAGAAGAAGGGGGCCTAGGGTGATTGCATTGCAGCTAGACTTGGGCTATGATAACGAATGAGGTCTATCTAAGGCTCGGGACTACTATTGTCATAGTGTTGATCGGGGGTTCTCTTAACCAATACTAGTGGTTTAATCCGTTAGCTAGATTTAAAGCTAAGGGCCAATCCCTCCTAGCCTACGCAATCCGTGCTGAGAACTTATCCTCTTGGCTGGATTTAAAGCCAAGGACTAGCACCTAAACACTACGTGACATTAAAGCTCGATTAACCAACACTAACGTGAGTGAGGGATACTCTAGTCTAGGTTAACTTATCTGCTTGGCTGGATTTAAAGCCAAGGACTAGCACCTAAACTCGACTAAGCAAAGCATGTAACCTATTAGCTAGATTTAAAGCTAAAGCCTACTGTACTAAGCAAAGCCACGAGATTAAGCATAATCACATCGCCCATATAAGTAGATAAGAGCATTTGAAGCACAAATAACACATGCATATTCACTTAGGCATTTTAACAAACACATAGACATGTTTGATTTCCAATACATAGACATATTGAATTATGCCATAAATTTATGTAAATAAACATGTATTAAGAGCCAAAGATCTACACAAATCCATTATTCAAAGCCTTAATCTAATATACAACAACAATCAACCCTAAATCTAGCCTAAACTAGCAACATATTTACAAGAAATAGAGAAAGAACAAGAAGAACTTCCCTAAATTCTTGCTTCCAAATCCATACAAATCCTTCAAATCTTTGTTTAATGCTTCATTCCTAGCTTGGTATGGGGTTTAGATGGTGGTTTAGGGTGTTTTGTGAAGTGGGTAAAGGGTTAGGGTTTATTAGGATTTAAGAAATAAAAGTTCCTCCGTTGAAAATTAGCTGAAACAAGCTTTTTATGGATTTCTTCAGTGCACAGCCGGTCGACCGGCTCCTCTTTCTTGCTCGACCGGCTTCAATCATGATGCTCTCTGGACTGGTCGGTCGACCGGCTTCTTGAGGAACTCGACCGGCTTCAAATCTTTTATTCTCTGGAGCGGTCGGTCGACCTAGACGATCGACCGGCTCTTCTTCTAAGTCAACCGATTGGATCAGAATGATCTCTTCTTTATTTCTTTTCTTCCGGTCTTCATCCGTTAGCTCATTTGTTCCTCGCATAAGCTTGAACCCTTCCAAAATACTCCTAAAACATGGAATATAACACTTAGTATAGTATTTATGCACCTGAATACATTATGTACAAATATTAACAAATATGCATAAACTTTGTACTAAGTGCACTCAATTATACTCTAAACACCCTTAAATGTGCATGCAAAAACAAGATGCAAACACGCACAAATGACACACATCAAGAAGCCAGATAGACAAAACTAAACAAACTATAAAGAAAAAGTTAGGAAAATAAATAAAGCAGCTACCAAAACACTGAAGCAAATAATGCAAACCACCGTGCCTCCTTGACAACGACGCCAAGAACTTGATAGTCGTCTTTGAAGTGCAAGCTCTAAAGGCCTGCAAGCGTAAAGATCGATGCAGTGTAGTGTGTGCGAGAACGGGTGTCGAACCACAGGAAGGCTATGTTGTGGGATGGATTCTACGTGTGTGTGTTCTAAGGAATACCTAAAAGGAGACCTAAACTAACTATTTTTGGTATTTTTGGATGATTGGGAGCTTTAGATAAAGAAACTTTAGATAAAGAAAATAAAACTAAACTATGGGAGTGGAAAAGTACAGAGACAAACTACCTAGAGGGCATTAACAAATGAGAGGGATTAGGGTGACATCTACTTGCTAATGAGTGATCCTAAACTCAAATACTATGGGATTTACATAGAATGGCTTAATGACCAATTGCTTTTAACTAGGTTGCTTGATTAGTGTTCTAATTTCTCCCTAGGACTTGGTACGACTCTGTCCCTAGGCGCGGCCCCCTAGAGTTACGGCGTGGTCCTTATGACCTAAAGCCTTAAGAGTGACTAACTAGCTTCCTAGGTGACCTAGAACAAACCTACCCTAGTACCTAACTCATTGGCTAGCCAAGACCTAGTGTTGCTAGAGTCGATTGAATCTACGCGAAAACCTATTGATTGGATTTAAAGCCAAAAGAGACTCGATCTAAACTAGTCTTAATTTAAGCTTCATCATTCTAAAGTCACTAAAGTGGGATTTGACCTATTAGCGCAATCATACATGTTCAAGGCCAAGGTGTTTGCGAATGAAGTGGCCTATTCAACTACCAAACATCTTCATTCTCGGATCACACCATTAAAAACACTTTGAGCCAACATGTATATAGTTTTAAAGTCATATTTTCTACTAGGCATGCAAACATAAACATAGACATGAATATAAGCATACCCACTTCACAAGATCCACACATAAACACATAGACATGATTATAGAATGGATTAGAGGTGTTTAGTAGTAAATAGACTTCAATTTTTACATATGCAACTCTCATAGGCATATTATCAAACACCTAGACATATATTGAACAATAGCCATTTAAATAAGAAGAACATAGCATATGTATATATATTAAGCCATTAAATCCCATAATATAAAAGCATAGAATCAACCCATTACACAAGTATCATCACCCTAAACATATATACTCAAACATAATATAAAAGATGATGAAAGAGAGAATAGAAGACTCTTCTTCCATCCTAGCAATTTTTGTACAAAATCTTTGAGTAGGTTTCAATCCAAATGTTTGAACCCTCTAAATAAGCTTGAATCTAGGTGAAAAGTGTGTGATTGGGTATGTGTTAATGGTGGTATAGCTAGGGTTTTGTATGTGTGTGATAGATGTATGATGGGTATAAAAAAACCCTCCAAAAGCTAAAAAATCAAGTTTTTATAGCATCAGCTGCACACTGCTTGTCAACCTAGCCGGTGACAGGCTTCTCTTCTTAGCTTATCTGGCTTTCAAAGTGATACTCTATAGACTGGCAGGTCGACCGGCTTTTTAGGGGAGTTTCAATTTTTCTCAGTCGACGGCTTCTCCAGTTGGCCTTTTATTCTCTTTCTTACTCTTGGCCTTTAACACACGACCTGTACGTCTTCTATCTTCGACATTCATTCTTGTTCAAGCTCCGTTTTAGCCCTATAGCTCGCCTAAAGCACAAAATTAAGCATTTAGTATAACATTTAACTTAAAAACTCAATTATGTACATTTGTTTACGCTTCAGCCTAATTCTAGTATATGTACTATACTAATGCATCTTCTAAGGCTCAAAACACCTCTTAAACATAGGCAATTAACAACACAAACACACACAAAAACATAACACATCACTTCTGTATCTATTACACCTATTCTTTTTGCAGTTCCCACGTAAGCAGTCACCATTACCATAACTAGCCATGTCGATCCCACTATTCCTCTCAACTTGACAACTCTTCACCTTCAATTCCCGACCCTGAGTAGCTTAAACATAACTACTTTGGTGACAATCAAATTTAATGGAACCAACTAACTATAGTTTATGGTGTTTGCGGATTGAACCTGTTCTCTTCACCTATGGGGTATCAGGTATTGTAGATGACACCCTTCCATGTATACCACTCGATTCTCCCACTCATCTCTCTTTACTTTGCTTTGATTGTCTGGTGCGTATGTGGCTTAATACCACCTTTACCACTAACATCATTCAAGATGTCTACCACTATCCTCATAGTTGAGATATTTGGTTGGCCCTTCAAGAACAATATTGTGGACTCCTTTAAGGTGAACTTGGATGCTCTTCGCCTTCAATTGCATTCCTTGCGCAAAGATAATAAAAATATGGAGACATATATGCGTGAATTAAAGGTGATTACTGATGCCCTTTTTTATGTCCACAAGCTCGTGTCTAAAGATGATCTGATCACCACCATGCTTCATGGCCTTCCTGCTGAGTATGGCGTTTTGGTCACAACCCTTGTCAACTCAGGCAAAGTTCTGACATTGAATAATGCCTATCATAAACTGTTCACGCAAGAGGCTCATTTAAAGCTTATGGCTCAGTCCCAAATCCCATCAACATGTCAAGCGTATGTAGCCACTTCAACAATAACCTCTCAGTAGCTTTCTAATGGGCACGGACGAGGCTCTAACAAACACAACAGCCGTGGCTGGGTCACACAAATTTTGGTGGTGGTCATGGCAGTCCCAATAATGGCTAGTACTCCATGATGGGGTCCATGTCATCCTCTTTAAGCCCATAGGAGATCTCAATGATATAGCAAATGGTTAGTGCATCTTCTTACTCATCTTTTAATTCTGCTCGCTCTAGTAATGTGTCACCTACTATTTATGATGGCTTACTAGGTCCTAGACCCTTGTTTCTACCACCTCAATGCCAAATATGCTTCTGGACATATTGCTATAAATTATGTTCACCATTTCAACCACGCCATTGTTTCCTCTAACCTGGCAAAATCACTTACTACTATGTCAATTAGTGAAACTAATGATGCTATTTAGTACCCTGACTTTGCCACATCTGCTCACATGACTCTAGATATAGATATACTTTCTTCTGTAACTCTGTATTGCGGTACTTCTAAAATCTTGGTTGGTAATGATGTACATCTTCCTATTGAACATATTGCCATAGCCATACTTTGTACACCCAAAAAATCCCTGATTTTAAAAATTGTTTTGCATGTCCCTCACCTATCCCATCATCTTTTGTCTATTAGACACTTATGTGCACATTATGATTGTATAACTGAATTTGATTCTTCTTCTTTTTCTTTTAAGGACAAGAACACAGGCCCTCTATTTCTTCGTTTCACCAGTAACACTGACCTATATCCACTGCCAACACAATGCGTCTTCCCTACATTACAAGCTTTGGTTGTGCATCAAGTAGATGGTGATGTGTGGCATTGTCATCTAGGTCACTCAACTATAGGATTGTTTCTTTTTTGAAGTCAAATAATTTAATAAAGTGCTCTTATGCACCATTGAGTCTATGTAAGGAGTATCAGTTGGGCAAAAATGTTAGGTTGCCCTTTTAAAGTGTTGAACATCATTCTAAATTGCTTTTACATTTCATTCATTTAGATGTTTGGATATCTCCTGTTTTTCTAATTTAGGTTTTAAATATTATGCTCTGTTTGCAGATGACTTCTCAAATTTTACTTGGATTTTTCCCATGAAACACAAATCACAGGTTTTCTCTCACTTTCAAACATTTAAAACTTAAGTCGGAGACCTTTTTCAAATAAAATAAAATATTTTCAAAGTTATAGTGGTGGTGAATTTGACAACTTTGGTTTTTAGGCTTTTTTCGTCATCATGGTATTAGTTTTTGAAAGTCATGCCCGGACACTTCCCAACAAAATAGAGTGGCTGAACGTAAGTAGCAGCACATAATGGATGTTACCCATACTTTTCTTACACACACATCTATGCCTCCCTCTTTTTGGCTTGATGCAGCATATACCGCTATCTATGTTATAAATAGACTTCCTTCTCCCATTTTAAATTCCCGTTCCCCTTTTGAACTTTTATTTATTTCACAACCTGACTATACACTATTCAGGACCTTTAGTTGTGCTTGTTTTCCAAATCTTATTGCCACTACCTCTCACAAATTGGCGTTGCACTCTATCGAATGTGTGTTTCTTGGCTATGCTAATGGGTACAAAGGCTATCGTTGTTTGGACCTTTACATTGGTCGAGTATACTCTAGTAGGCATGCTCACTTCGCAGAGTCTATTTTCCCTTACCTATTCTTTTATGGCGCCATTCCTTTCTCCCTCCTCCTCTAAAGTCATCTCATTACCTGTTCCCCCTGTTGACCTTGATGTCACAGCGCATGCATCACTTGCCCTTACAACTATCATCTCATCTTTGACATCTATGATCCTTCACGGCTCGTCATCTTCTCCCACACCTATCATTGAATCTGCCGCCCTCTTTCTTTTAATAGCTAGTGTCTTGTCTCCTTCATGTGCTCGCAGTTTATCTCCTTTTACAGAGTCTGTCCCCACCTCATCACCAACATTCTTCTTGAGTCCTACTCCTAAACCCTAACCTCCACAAAATGAACATCCAATGTAGACCAGATTGAAATTAGGTATTAAAAAACCTAGGAATCTTTTGTCTCTTGCTTCCTCTACTAATACTAATAAGCCCACCTCTTTCACTAACGTTTCCTGTAGTCTACACTGGTGCAAAGCTATGGCCAAGGAGTTCAACGCATTAATTCAAAATAAAACATGGGTCCATGTGCTACCACAATCAACCAAGAATTTAGTTGGTAGTAAATGGATTTATAGAATTAAGTATAACTCTGATGGGTCTATTGAGCACTATAAGACTCGTCTTGTTGCACAGGCATTTCACCAATAGGCAAGTATTGACTACTCTGAAACCTTTTGTTCTATTGTTAAACCCACTACTATTTGAACTATTCTCCCTAGAGTTTCTCTCGTTGTTGGCTCATTTATCAGTTGGATATTTAAAATGCTTTCTTTCATGGTTACTTAACTAAAAAGGTATATATGAAACAACCGCCAAGTTCCGTTGATCCTTAGCGACCTAATCATGTGTACAAATTGTAGAAAGCTCTCTAAGGTCTGAAACAAGCACCACTGCTTGGTTTCAAAGATTCAATTCTTTTGTTTTTTGTCTAATGGTATCCGATGCAGTTTTGTTGAAACTTTAATGTTCATTTCTCAATCACCACAAGGTATGCTTGTCTTGATTCTATATGTTGATTGATGCGTGTTTTAACCAGCAAGCATACAGATAATTCATGGTATAGCAGATACGAGTACAAGTATCATTTCCATAGGAAGGCTACATTAGTTTGGTCTTTACATGCTCGTGTGCTAAAGATAGCTACGTGCATGTGGGTACTTTCTTTAGGATAGAAAGGAGCTTAGAAAAAGGAAAATTAAATCTAAAATAGGAACTATAGCTGCCAAGCTAAGGAAGGAAAACTCTACAAGATAGAAGGGAACCTAGAGTGATTACGTTGCAACTAAACTCAGGCTATAATAATGGATTAAGTCTACCCAAGGCTCGGGACTTCTATTATCATTGTGTTGATTATGGTGGTTCAACCTATTAGCGAGGATTAAAGCTAAAAGCCAATCCCTCCTAGCCTACACAATCTATTCTTGAAACTTATCCTCTTAGCTGGGTTTAATGCCAAGGACTAGCACCTAAACACTACGTGACATTAAGGCTCAATTAACCAACACTAACGTGGGTGATGGATAATCTAGTCTAGGTTAACTTATCCTCTTGGTTGAGTTTAAAGCCGAGGACTAGCACTTAAACTCAACTAAGCATAGCATGTAACCTATTAACTGGGTTTAAAGCTAAAGCCTACTCTATTAAGCAAAGCCATAAATTAAGCACAATCTAGCAACACCCATAAAAGTACATAAAAGCATTTGAAGCACAAATAAAACATGCATATTCAATTAGTCATTTTAACAAACACATAGACATGTTTGATTTTCAATACATAGACATATTGAATCATGCCATAGATTTATGTAAACAAACATGTATTAAGAGCCAAAGATAAACACAAATCCTTTACTTAAAGCCCTAACCTAATATATAATATCAATCAACCTTCGATCTAACTCAATTGCAAAGCTTATTTACAAGAATGAGAAAGGATAAGAAACTCCCCTTTAAACTTTTGCTCAAATCCAAAATAAAACCCTTCAATCTCTTCTTACAAGCTTCAATCCTAGCTTGGTTTGATGTGGGATTGTGTTTTTGGGTGTTTGGTGAAGTTGGTAGAGGTTAGGGTTTATAAGGGTTTTAAGAAATAAAAGTTCTTCCCTTCTAAAATTGCGAAAAGTCAAGCTTTTATAGATTGTTTCAGCGTATAGCTGGTAAACCGACCTTGGGAAGAGGGGGCAGCTTAACATGGATGCTTGTTGACTTGGTCGGAGTATCTAGCTGGGGAAGTGACCAGCCTAACTGGGGAGGTGACTGGCCTTTTTCCTCTTATGCCCAAATTTTGCTCGATTTGCTCTCAATCTTCTCCGCTTGCTTCATGCTCTTTCCTAGAGTTTCTAAATGGCTTTTTTGTCATTTCTTCTGCTTCATATCAAACCTAGCTTTGCTCCTTGATCTAAGCATCATCATTTTAGGCTCAAGTCTTTCTCTCAAAATGTGCCTAAAACATGAAATAAGGCACTTAGTGTCGTATTTATGGGTTTTAAGTACTTATGCCCAAATATGACTAATAGTGCACAAATGCAACCTTAAATGCACTCAATTATGCTCAAAACACCCTGAAATTGTATGAAAACAATATATACGAACATACACAAATCACACACATCAACACCCCCCAAACCTCTCCCTTGCTTGTCCCTAAGTAAGCCTAAACCAAGTCTATCCACATGCTTTTTAAAGAGTTGTCAATTGTATTGACTTGCTATCTTTTTGCCTCCAAGGGGTAAAAGGGGTCATTCCTTTTATATAAGGGCTTCCCTAGCCTTTTTTGGATGCTCTCCTTAATCACAAGGGATCTTACACCCCTTAGGAAGTTATCAAGTGGCTAAAACCACCACAAACTTAGAATTCCAACTTATGCACCTGGGTTGTTGATACTTCGTGCCCAATCGACCAACATGGCCTCCCAACATGCACTTAGCCTTGAAGATACAAGGAAAAGAAGATACATCACAATGGCTCATAATGATGTAAGAGCCTTATTCATAATACAATAAAATAATAAAAGAAAACACTTGTGTCAAGTTGACATTGTGTTAGTTGACACCTATTTACTTACTTTACTTTTTAATCTTTTTGTTGCATTTTTTGCTTTTGTCACTTTTTTCATTTTTTTTCTATTTTTTCATTTTTCCTTTTTTTTTTCCTCATTTTTGCAATTTTTTCAATTATTTTACATTTTTCTCAATACATGGCATAAACAAAAGAAAAAGAAAAAGAAGAAGATAAGACACACTAAAAGAACCAACCAGGGACGAGACACTCATATCAACAATCCTTAAAAACACTTTTTCCAACCAAGTCAAGGGATAGCTACAAGGTGCATCCTTAGATGTGCTCACTCTTCACAACTTTCAAAAGGAGTTTCTTTAAAGTCCCAATTCCCCCTCCACTCTATCCACTCACCACAAGACAACCTTATCTTCACCAATCAATTAAGTTAATAACAAAATCTAACTGTGCAACCAAAATAGAGATAAACAGCTCAAAACATGCAAACAATCAAAAAAAAAATGAAAACAATTTGAGCAAAAACAAGCATGCTATGCATCTACCCCATAAATGATATATAAACAATAAAGGAAGAATCACACTCCCAAACTTAAACTTTGTTTGTCCTCAAACAAATAACATCGAACCACAACAAGCAATCACATGAAACACATATGAGGAACGTGAAGAGCAATAGTTAAGGGCAAGTAAAAGATGGATAGATACAACTTTGTTTCCATGTAGTTTGCAAATGCCAAAGACAATTCAATGGTCTACTAGCCTCCATCTTTTGTGGAAAGCACTAATGCTCAAAAAAACAAAGAAGGGATTAATAGTCAATACAATGCAAATCCACATAGACATTTGAAATGATAAACAAAGATGTATGCAATGGTCTAACATTGTTGCACAAATGAAGGAAAGAAGCAAGAACAAGTGAGAGAGCAAAATTCTAACCTACTAAGAATACAAACAAAAAGAATAAGGCATAAACTATCAAAAGGCAAGAAAAACAAAACCAATCTAATCTACTATATACAAAGCAAGAACAAGTAAAACAAAACTAATCTACTAGATACAAGACAAAAAAGAAGTAAATACAAGAAAAATAAGGAAAATATAAATAAGCCTAAGATGCCTCCTAGTAGTGTTGGATTTAATGCCCCCAGCTGGGGCAAATGTTAGAGAAAAATATGTTTAAAGTTTTGAGGCACAAATTGTCGAATGCTCAAGTAAGCTCAAAAGGGAGAAGGAAACGGATTATGCACTATATAATGGGGTAATGAATGAACAATGCAAGCTTTACCAAAATGTCCACCCCGAAATGTCAAATATGAATGTGTGCTTGTATGTGATAAGGACCATACAACAATGCAAATGCTTATGCCTGACTTGCTCGCTAATTAACCACCCTATGGCCTATTTCTCATAATCAAGGGCTAAGAACACGCCCTCCCCATGGGTCAATAATAGGTCTAATGCATGCAAAGTGGGTAGTGTATGTCTCAGTACTAGGTGGAAGTGTTCTATAGAAGAAGGCACAAATGTGAGCTCCAAATAAGAGGATACTCAATAGAATAGGAGTGGGGAGTAGGAACAACATCCAGAGAAATAAGGCCGATGAAAGAAGATATGGAAGCACTAGACTCTTTCTCTCAATGAGATATGGCATGATCAAACAATACCGCTCTGACTCCTCACAAGGGTTGGATTCGATCTTAGTAGGTTCCCTCACACTAAAGGAAGATTCTTGTTCATCTAAAAAGAGATTAACCTCATCAATCAATACCGCTCTGACTCCTCACAAGGGTTGGATTCGATCTTAGTAGGTTCCCTCACACTAAAGGAAGATTCTTGTTCATCTAAAAAGAGATTAACCTCATCAATCAATTCGTAGTAGAGAGGGTAGAAGAAGGTATCAACAATGACTCATCAAATACACCCAAAAACCCATAAATCAAAATTTCAAGTTCATTGATTTCTTTCTTAAGTGTCTTCTTAGTGTGGCTATTTTCCTCAACACAATAATTTACAACTCCAAGAAACTTATCATGTTTAGAATATGAAATTGATGCTATGTTCTCCCAATTGATGACTCTAAATTCACACTAGCTAGGTTATCATCAAACTCATTCTCAAATCCATTATTAGTGATCATCATCTCACAATCATGCTCTTCACAATGGGTGAAGGGGATAAAGGGGACTCAAAAGACTTCTCATCACGCATCATGTTTGCTCGGGGAAGGTCTGTGTCCCTAAACTCCCTCGATGAAGACTCAAAATGCAATTGAGTACTAGGAACAATGGGATCATCCTCCAAATATGTATGAAGTGTGAGCAGAGAAGGGAAGGTAGGTTAAAATGACTCAATGGGAGGCAATAGGAGCATAAAACGATAAGGTGTCGCTTCTTCTAAAACATGCCCAAACTCGTCATCAAGAACCAAAATGCCATCAAGCTTATCTTCTTCCTCACTACAGGATGTAAATGCTTTATCAACCTCTGTCTCTATATTTCCCTCTCTAACACATCATCAAATTCATCACTAATTGCCTCAACTATAAGCTTCACTCCCATCCCTTCAACTTGGTCAAAAGGCATCTCAACACTCTTATCCACAAGTTGCTCATTCTCAAATCCCCTATTTAAGCACTTGTCTATTTGGGATAACCTTTCCAAAATCCTAACTAGCCTATATTAATTGGATTGAAATATTTGAGCTTGTTGATAGGCTAAAGTTTGGATTTGTTCAAGCTTTCATCACGTGAAAAAGACCTAATGGAAGAGGATTCAATCGAGTGAAAATGGTAATCATTTTGGAAATCATTTTCAGCATAACCATAAGAAAACTAGAGAGAGGAATGGATTGGAAAGATGATGTGAAGGATGAACTCTCAAAGCAAGGAGATGAATAGAAGGAATAGTTGTTTTGACCCTAAGATGGATATGCATGATATGGCTCCCTATAATCATGATAACTTGATATTGATACATGGAAGGGCATATTACTATAAGGGGCATTGTAAGAATTAGCACAAGATTAGGGATTTCTATATACAAGGGGACAACAAATAGTCCAATGCTCTCGACTACCACATAAGAGACAAGCATTAACAGCATATACGGGAGGTGGGTAAGATGATACAAGTGACCACCAAGAAACATTAGATTTTTCCATACTTAATCAACATAAGTAGCCTCTTCTCAATTCACAAAAGTTTCTGAATTTTTTTCAAATTTTTTGGGTTTTTTTAAAGATTTTTTTTATTTTTTTTGTGATTTTGAAATAAAGGAAAGCTAGTGAAGATAGAATAACATGCAAGAAACTAACACAAACACAAAACACATAAAGAGCTAATACCGTGCCTCTTCAGCAATGGCACCAAAAACTTGATGTGTGTTTTGACCCACAAGCATGCAGATCATTTGTGGTATAACGAATACGAGTACGGGTATCATCTCCACAGAGAGGCTACCTTAGTTCAGTCTCTATGTGTTTATGTGCTAAGGACAGCTACGTATATGTGGGTGCTTTCTTCATGATAGAAGGGAGCTCAAGAAAAGGAAAACTAAACCTAAACTATGGAGGAACTTTTGTTGGTCTGAGTTGCTAATTCTATGTCTAATTGATTACCCAATTTTTTTTAAAAAATTAATCAACAATAGTAGCGGAATTTAGCAACTAAACATCTATTACACACATAGGCACAATCACATAAACAATATATGTAAAAAAGATGAGATGTAATGTGTCACCCTTAAGTATCATTGATAAAGCCTCCTTACACAATTACCTACCTTGTGCTGGCCTCCTAATGGTCTTCTCCGCTATAACCAATCACCAATAGTTAGGATGTAGTGTGCTATGTAGTGGGCAAGCACTAATTAGGGATTAATTAAGGTTTAGACTAGGTAATGAGTGTTCTTGGTGTAACTATGTCAAAAATTCTACATGCACACCAAAGAGAGAATGAGCATCTTATGTTATGTATATCTTCTTGGGTCTTGCCAGTTGCGATTATATATAATACATGGCATCCTTAGTAAAGATAAGGTGCTAAGAAAATTATTGTTTCCAATGATGTCCCTTCTTATCTTCTAGAAAAGGAATATTTTCTATAGATATGTCTTATCCAAAATATCCCACTTCACACACTATAAATATCTTCCATGTAGGCCCCCCTTATCTAATTAAGACATCCATGAGTTATATTAAGAAGACCTTGGACAATTAAATCCCTTTATAATTCTAAACTCAAATGTTAATTAAGAAATCCACATAATTAGCCATCCTCAATTAATTACATCCAATTGGAACATGACTAGTGGAGGGACTAAAAGACATAACTAACCTTGGCTCATAAAATGACCAAAAATGTCCTCGCCACCACTTTGGCGACATCAAGGCCGCTTTGATCTTGGTCTATTTCCACCAGAAAACCAAAGCCTCACTCCATGGATAATCACTGGTTAAGCAAGAGCTTGTCACCCTCTCTAGTAACCTTTGTCATTGACCAACCGAGTAAAATGACCAAAATGCATCTCTATGTATACCCATAGTCAAGGCTGGTTCATACAAGTACCATTACCTCCAAGACTATCTCTAGAACCTCGGAATCTCTAGTCCCATATAATGATCATCCATTGGTCATGGATCTCTTGATCTAGGGAGTGACCCATAAGCCAAATGACCAATATACCCTTGAAGGGAGATATCATTAATACTAGATTTCTAGTGATTTAATGGACAAATCTAAGGGGGCAAATAGACTCTATTGTTGTATATGCATGTCCCAACTAAATTAGAATACAACACGTAACATACGAAGAAGACAATCTTATCACTGAAGACCTCTCTGTATAGCACATTAAAGTGTTACACGCTAACTTAGTTAGTTCACCCACAAATGCTCAAGATTAAAAGCATTGCTCACTTAGAAGCTGTGAGTATCTCGTCTTCTATATGTGACAATATGTTTCACAGAAGACGTACTCATGGTGGCCCTATCCAATGCATGATACACATACTAGGAGCGTAGTTTGAACAACCATCCAATGACCTAGGTAGACCTCCCTCTCAGGGAGACTCGCCCACTATAGCCTTGTCCCGATAGAGTGCCTAACACTACTATCTGGCTGTGGACCAATTTATAATATCACCAAATTTGGAATTGGACCTACTATGCTTTTAGCCTCACTGTGTACCCAAGTCATTGATTTATATCATTGGACCTTTATACTTTGCATCAATGCACAAATAGGGAGAATAAGTTGTGTAAAGCTCAATCACATGAACAATATCATAAGCATATTATGTCTAATATCCAGTAATCATTATGTCTAATATCCAGTAGTCATAATGTGCTTGTGGTCCTTAGGGCATATAATCCCAACAATCTCCCACTTATATTAAAGATCACAACCTCCAAATCGAGTTCCCAAATGACTCAATTTGTGTGGCAAACATCTTCCCCAAGAGTCATGTCTCATGGGCACACATAGTTTTCACTACGGTTATCTAATCTTCCTTCGAGTGACTCAATACACAATCTTCCATTCTCTAAAAGATACTAGGATATGTGCAAATCCACTTGCCTAGGGACATTGGTCTAATATTTTAACTAATATCTACTATCATTGCTCACCGCAATAGCAGATATCTAGTTCTATTATTTAGCATGTAGTTTGTAAAGTTTTCACTGCACTAAAGCACATAATGGTTTACAATGTCTTCTTTATCCCTATGGGTATCAAACAGCCCTCAAAGGAGGCAAAAACTCTCCTTTGGAATATTGTATGTTATTCTAAGCTAAGACCAATTTAATATAGAAACACAAGACAGAGTTAACCTTTACTATATATCTGTTATCTTCTTTGTGCACCCATGGTCCATCAATATCTTGATCAAAACAAAGACTTATTTTTTTTATAAGATTTGATTCCATTTACTCGATGTTCGTCTAAGCCTCTAAGAGGACTTCTTAGGTAGTACAAGCCATATAATCTCTGCATCTAGCAATGCACTTGTTTGATTACAAATCCAGATGAATTCGTCAAACTTTTCACTCAAGAAAAGCTATCTTGACAAATATCTTTGATATCTTACTATCACTTAGATAAATGCTAGCAATGGAGTCACTTAATGGACCTTAGCATGGCTTTTTAGATAGAAGGTTTTCTCATAATAGATCCTTTTCTTTCTGAGTATAACCCCTCACTATCCAACCTTGCTATGAAGCTTTCAACCTTCCCATTAGCTCTATTTTTGTTCCTTGTAAACCCAACTGCATCCTACGAGTTTTACCTCTTTAGAAACAGCTACAAGAATCAAGACATAATTAGAGTAAGAAACTCTTAGTCATTTGCTATGCATCAATGGCAAACATCTAACTGCTTCATCGTTTCTAGTGAGCACTACAATGCAAAACTTTGGGAACTTGTCAAAAGGACTTTCTAGAGCATTTATTAGGTTACATAGTAATCATCCCACTATAATAAGACTCTGGGTGTAATAATGATAACATATAACACTCTTCCCTTTTCAAGATGGTATAGATTTATCTGAAGACCAAAAGATCACTTATAGAACAAATCCAAATTCTGGTAAGTACTGAATCATCTATCATTCTCTAAGTATCTAGCTTGCTCCTTAAATTGATATGTAATTTTGCGTCGAATCTAAAAGGATATATCAAAAAACAACACATCTTTAACCTTTGGTTCCATCCATCAAGGACACTAAACACATTAGCTGGAATATTACAAATATGGAACATAGCTCAAACAAAGTTTGTGCTATAACCATATTTCTCGTAATGTCCCATGTTACCTTAAACAACACTGAATAGAAGATGTAAACTGTTATCTCAAAATCACGCTCCCACTAAGACATAGTCAGTGATATAGAAAATGTCATGAGCCTTTCCACGTCTTCAAATGTTCAATTTCTCTACTCATCTACACCATTTTCGTTGCAAGGAAAATCTTGATAAAGATTACTGAGTGACAATCCGTAATCTATAAGGTGTTTCTCAAATTCACATGTAAGGCATATTCCACTTTGATTAGGATTAAAGAGGTTTTAATGTATTCATCTAATTTCTACTCCACCTTAGTCTCAAACCACTAAAGACTTATGTAATATCAGATGATCACATCTGTATCCTTGTGCAATCTCTAGTCAAAACTAGTACTTAAAACCTTGCAAACTAGTTATCTCATGGAACCTCATACATTAATGTGAACCAATTTCTAACACTTTCCAAACTCCTTGTCACCTAGAGAAGAAGGTACCTTTGCAGGTCGTCTTTTATAGACAAGACCATTGGAAGTTATATCTTCGAGATCTAGTAAGTTGTGAAGCCCATATTCAACTAACTTCTTATCATGCTCTTGGACTAGATGTCTCTTAGGCAAGATTAAAAGTTATGACCTCGAACTCTTTATCAATCCTTAGACAAAAAGTCTTAAGCTCGAGTATGTCCAAAGTGTTACTGGTTGGAGAAAATATCCTTTTTGGATCAAATATACTCTATATCATGTAGTGATAGTGTAATAGGATATTGTTAAACCATTATGTATTCTACCAAACGACAAACATTTCCATGCCTACTGATATTGAAACTAGAATGGAAATAAGATGTCTACGAAGTATAGAACAAAGTTCTTTCTCATGTTCAGAACATAAATATTAACATGAATATCCAAACACTATACAACTCTTATTGCAAAAGCCTATACTTTGCTTTGCTGCGCACTTTAAAAAAAAGCTTCTTCACTTTTTATCCATATCTCTTGAAACCTCTACTACAGATGGTAGTTATGGTCATTGGCTCAGGGCCTGCCCACAAGAAGAACCAACCACCATAAGGGTTTCACCATGAGAAGTGAAGCTTATATCTTTCTAATACTTGGTTAAGCATATGAGACAATGCATCCGCTAGTGCTCTTACAGGCTGCACTAGAAACATTTCCTTTTGGGTTTGTCATCTGCTACCTTCTATTGTTTCTTTTGAGGACTTGCATTTTGTTGTTGCTCAACGCTATCCAACTACCTTTTTCCATGTTCTAATTGTTTCTCTTATCACTGGACTAAAAGTACCAAAAGGTTTAACTTTAGGAATGGAAACTTGGGTCTCTTGTCGAATGACCGACTCTATTTTCTAAAGCTTCTTCATTAAATTAGAAAGGTTCATCAGCTTGAACTTATTGAAGGATTTAGGTAGTCTCTTGAGTATTATCTCAACATGAGTTGTAGTGTTAATTTGAGCATTTAGGATCTCAATAATACTGAAGTTATCCATCAACTAGAGCATATGCTCTGTGATAGATTCCTCTTCTACCATCCTAGAATTCATGATCTCTCTCATAGCCGCTTGCCTAGTTAGCTTGCTTATGTGTTTGAACATCTCAAACAATAAGATCATGATTTTACAACAGTCCTTATACCCTCATGCTGTATCAGTTGACTGTCGGATAAAGAGGCTAATATATATAGCACTTGGCCATAGTATTAGCCCTCATCCAACTCAGCATCTTGCTGGGTATTAGTAGAACCAATCCCTATCCAAGGATAGGATTAGGTAAGGACCAACTTATACCTATCCTTGTTGCGTACGTTGTCCAAGATCCTCTTCCAATGAACATAGTTTGGCTAGTTAACTTATTCTTGAAGAGAATACCTATCAAACCACTAGTGGAACTGCATGACATTTTACTAGATACACACATAATAATATCGCAAATGAATGAGTAAAATATTATGATATAAGTATGAAATGTATGTAACAGTGGAAAATAACATACATTAAACCTTTTTACATTGTTTTCCATTTAGTAGATAAACCCTTAAATTACTATAATGTAACAATGTCTCAACCTTATCACTCAAACTCTATGGATGCCATGGCCAAACTAGTGAATAGTTGAGTTAGGCTTTAACCTATTTCAATAATGCTTATCTAGATAGACACTATCTAACGGCATCCAATCACTGGTTTGTTTGGCTTCTCAAATTGCCTTGGGGTCTCTACCAATGGGGTGGCCGAACCCATGATTTGAGTTGAGTGTTAATAACCATTTCTTAATGTTCATTCCTCATTATGTCTAGATTTGAGCCATTCGACGGTGTAGTGACTTTCATCCATATACCATGAGACAATTCATGATGAAGAACTCCACAAACTAGGTGGCTGACCTTCACCAACGCCCTTATGAATGAACACATTAAGTCCACCTTGCTAAATCTAGGTGATTGTGACACCCTCCAATAGGAAGGTTAATGCCAATTACCCTTAGTGTGAACCAGACATGGAAGGCCATGGGGTTTCCATTCTCCTCTCCCACTTAATATTTTGACCTTAAGGGTTTTTTTCTATTGATCTTGGTCCCATATGTTTTAGATCTAAACACTACCTCTGAATCAAAAGAACTCGGAATGTTCTTGACTTGAGTCCTCTAATAGGGTAGCTACTTTTGTCAACATCCCATAAAGCGATCCTTAGTAAAGAACTCTATCGACAGGATGGCCGAACTCACTAACACTTTTTATGCTTTAAGATTCAACTTTGTGTTTCTAAAACAAACATTTCATGGTATTCAAATGGATTCGACTTAATCTTGGGCTTTTAATAAACCGGTAGATTGGCAACTTGACTTTCTCTATTAGATATGGTACTTTGACTTTAGTTCTAAACACTCCCTTTGAATTAAAATTCACTTTGTGTTTACCAAGTCATATCCATACCAAAATAGAAAGTCAAACCTAAATCCGAATTATGAAATCCTTAAGTTGGCGCGCTTAAGTTTCTCGATAAGTCCATTGGTTAATTAGTGTCGCAAACAACTAGTATCCCTATCCAATTTTATGCATTGCTCTTTAGGATCTCTAATTACCATACAATTAGCCTAAATAATCTCGAGGGACTTATCAAACTCCAGCTAAACAAAATCCAAATGTTAGCCAATTTTAAACCCTACTTGGGTAGACATGTTGCTATATGATCACATCTCTATAATCCAAACATACAATCAAACATGCATATAAATATTGCATAATAAACATGCATATCATAATTAAATGGTCCCCAATCGATGGTTCCCTGTAAATTAGCCCTAGGCTCAAAGCCCAAAGCAATTGGATTGCCGAAACAAGCTTCTGTTGCAAAACTGCTCTAATCATTCGAGCTTTGCACTCCTACTGGTCAATTGAACCGGTCGACCAGTTCATCCAGAATGTCAACTTCTTTTGCCGGTCGAGCAAAGCCTTTTGCCGGTGGTCGACCAACAGTTATAGAATGCTTTCAATTTCAACTGGTTAAGCCTCGAACTCTCATTGTTGACCTAGCTGGTCGATTACTACCTCCAGATGTGCTTTGAACATCATGCACAATAATGTTTTTGGATCTGAATCGAAACATTACAAGGAATTACATAGAAAATCAACCTATACAAGCTTCATGTATCAAAAGAAACACAAATTTGGCCACAAAATACAAGTCATTTCCTATTCCTATGCTTCTTTCAAATAGATGCTACATTAACTTTCTATGCAAGAAAATAAATCCATACATTTGAGCCATCGATTAGGACCAAAATCACACATAAGCTACAACCACAAAGGTTAGCCCACTACAAACACACCAAGAAAACACACAAATCTCACCACTCATGAGATATTTCACATCTAAAAGCTATTGTTTACGTGTTCTAGGCCATTAATAATGTGTATAATAGGCACTTATCTCTGATACCACTTGTTAGACTAGGTTGCTAATACAATGCCTAGTTGATCCAAATTTTTTTAAAAAAAAATCCACAATGTAGCTGAATGTAGCAACTAAACATCTATTATACACATCTGCACAGTCACATAAACAATATGTATAAAGAAGATGACATGTAGTGTGTCACCCTTGATGTGTAGTGTCATTGATGGAGCCTCCTTATACAATGGTCTTCTCTGCAATAATCAATCGCCAGTAGCTAGGATGTAGTGTGCTATGTAGTGGGCAAACACTGATTTGGGATTAATTAAGGTTTAGGCTAGGTAGAGAGTGTTCTTAGTGTAACTGTGTGAAAAATTTTGCACACACACCAAAGAGAAAGATGAACTTCTTATGTTATTTATATCTTCTTGGGTCTTGCCCATTGCCACTATATGTAGTACATGGCAACCTTAGTAAAGATAAGCTGCTAGGAAAGTTATTGTTTCCAATAATGCCTCTCCTTATCTTCTAGAAAAGGAATATTCTCTGTGAATAAGTCTTATCCAAAATATCCCATTTCACTCTATATAATATCTTTCATTTGGGCCTCGCTTATCTAATTAAAACATCCATGAGTTATATTAAGATGACCCAGATAATTAAATCCCTTCTTAATTCTAAATTGAAATCTTAATTAATCAATTCATATAATTAGCCATCCTCAATTAATTATATCTAATTTGAACATGACTAGTTGAGGGACCAAAAGACATAATTATTCTTGTCTCCGAAAATGACCAAAAATGTTCTCTTCATTGCTTTGGCAACGTCAAGGCCATTTTAATTTCTATCTATTTCTACCAGAAGACCAAAGTTGCATCCAAGGATAATCATTGACTAAGTAGGAACTTGTTACCCACTCTAGTGACATCATGACCAAAATGCCCCTCTATGTATACCCATAGTCAAGGTCAATCCAAACAAGTACCATCACCTCTAAGGCTATATTTGGAACCTTGAAAATCCCAATCACATATAATGATCATTTAATTGTCCCAGTTTTCTTGATCTAGGGAGCGACCCATAAGCCAAATGATTGATATACTCCTAAAGGGCAATATCAATAGTAATAGATTTCTAGTGGTCAAGTGGACAAATCCAAGGGGGCATATAGACTCTGTTGTTGCATAAGCATGTCCTAACTAAATTAGAATACAACACCCAACATAAGAGGTAGACAATCTTATCACCCAAGGCCTCTTCTTATGGAACATTAAAGTGTTGTACCCTAACTTCGTCAACTTATCCATAGATTCTCAAGATTAAGAGCATTGGTTGCTCGAAAGCTATGAGTATCTCGTCTTCTATACGTAACGGTACGATTTTCAAAAGACATACTTATGGTGGCCCTGTCTAATGCATGATATGCCCTAGGAGTGTAGTCCAAAAAACCATCTAATGACCTAGATAGATCACCTTTTCAAAGAGACTTGCCCACTATAGCCTTGTCCTAGTAGAGTACCCAACACTACAATCTGACTATGGACTAATTTATGATATCACCAAATCCAAAATTGGACCTAATATACGTCTAGCCTCACTGTGCACCCAAGTCATTGATCTATATCATTGAACCTTCATACTCTGCATTAATGCATAAATGGGGAGAATACGACATGCTAAGCTCAATCATATAAACAATATCATGAGTGTATTATGTCTAGTATGCAATAATCACCATGTGCTTATGGTGTTTAGGGTATACAATCCCAACAATTATAGGTGTCAAGCTAAGGAAGGAAAACTCTATAAGGTAGAAAGGGACCTCAGGTGATTGTATTGCAACAAGAATCGGGCTATAGTAACAGATTACATCTACCTAGAGCTAAGGACTTCTATTATTGTTATGTTCATTAAGGGTCTCTTAACCAATACTAGTGGTTCAACCTATTAGCTGGGTTTAAAGCTAAAGGAATCCCTCCTAGCCTATGCAATCTATGCTTAGAACTTATCCTTTTGGTTTGGTTTAAAGCCAAAGACGAGCACTTAAACACTACATGACATTAAGGCTCGATTAACCAAAACTAACGTGGGTGATGGATACTCTAGTCTAGGTTAACTTATCCTCTTGGCTAGGTTTAAAGCCAAGGACGAGCACCTAAACTTGACTAAGCATAGCATGTAACCTATTAACTAGTTTAAAGCTAAAACCTACTCTACTAAGCAAAGACATGAATTAAGCACAATCCAATAACACCCATATGAGTAGATAAAAGCATTTAAAGGGCAAATAATACTTGTATATTCACTTAGGCATTTTAACAAACACATAGACATATTTGATTTTCAATACACAGACATATTGAATCATGCCATAGATTTATATAAACAAAAATGTATTAAGAGCAAAAGATATACACAAATCCTTTATTCAAAGGCCTAATTTAATATACAACGTCAATAAATCCTCGATCTATCTCAATTACAAAGCATATTTACAATAATAAGAAAAGGAATAAGAAACTCCCCTTCAAAGCTTCACTCAAATCCAAAGCAAAACCATTGAATCCTTTGTTACAAGTTTCAATCCTAGCATGGTTTGGTGTGGGATGGTTGTTTTCGTGTTTGGTGAAGTGGGTAAAGGTGAGGGTTTATTAGGGTTTTAAGAAATAAAAGTTCCTCACCTTTAAAATTGCTGAAAATCAAGCTTTATAGATTGCTTTAGCGCACTCTCAGTCCACTTTCGAGAAGAGGAGGACCGACTTAACATGGATACTTCCTAACTTGGCCACTCTATTGAGCCTGTCGACCAGCCTAGTCGAGAGGGTGATCAGCCTCTCTATACTTATGCTCAAATTTTGCTCAATTTGGTCCTCATCTTCTCCGCTTGCTTCGTGCTTATTCTAGGGGGTTTTCAAATGGCTTTTTCTTCGTTTCTTCTCCTTCAAATCAAACCTAGGTTTTCTCCTTGATCTACGCATCATCATTTTAGGCTCAAGTGCTTCTCCCAAAATGTGCCTAAAACACAAAATAAGGCACTTAGTGTTGCATTTATGTGTTTTGACTACTTATGCACAAATATCACTAATAGTGCACAAATGCAACCCTAATGCACTCAATTATGCTGAAAACACCCTAAAAAATGTATGTAAACAATATATACAAACATATACAAATCACACACATCATTGATGATATTGTTTTGACTAGTAGCTCACTTTTGTTGATTTTTCAATTCATCCACACTCTTACTCATACCTTTGCCATGAGTAAGACGTAGGTGATCTTTATTACTTCCTAGGTATCCAGGTGAAGCATACCTCTACTTCCTTCTTCTTGTCTCAAGCGAAATACATCACTAATATTCTTCATAGATTCTCTATGCAAAATGCCAAACTAGTCAAAACCCCTTTACCCTCCAAATCCCAGCCCTTATTAGTAGGTCCAACAAAATTTAGAAGTATGGTGGAAGGTTTGCAATACCTAATGCTGATTCATCTAAAAAATATTATACTATTAATCTAGTTAGCCAATATAAATGTGCCCTTCATACTTCTCTCTTGCAAATTATTAAAAGAATTTTCAGGTACTTGTATGGCACACTTGATGAAGGACTTTTCTTTCATACGACACCACAACCCTCTTTTGTTGCCTATGTCGATGTAGATTGAGTAGAGTGTCCTAATTGTCACTACTCCATGATTGGCTATGCCATCTATCTTGGTTCCTTCCTTATTTCCTAGCAATCCAAGAAGTAACCTACGATTGCTTATTCTAGTGCCAAGGTCAAATACAGAGCCTTAGCTTATGAATTTGTAGAAATATATTAGATTCAACAATTGCTTTGTGACTTGTGTGTTGTTCTTTCATCTCCTATAGTATTGTATTGTGACAATATTTTTGGTGCATATCTCTTGGCTAAGCTTGTTCTTCATGTCTGCATGAAGCATGTTAAGATTGATTTTCACCTTATTTGAGAAAAGATTACTGAAGGTGATGTTGTTGTTTGGTATGTTCCTACTGCTTCACAGGTTGCTAACATACTAACAAAAGCCTTAGCATTGGGACATTAATAAGATCTTAATGCCAATCTTCATGTGTAGTTATCTACTCCCTATTTAGATTGAGGGGATATTAGGGCACAGCATATAGTGTATATATGTAAAGGATATAATTGTAACCTTGTACATCTTTTGGTATTATAAATATATATCAAGCACCCTCATTAGGAAGGCACACGAGTGATCACATCTATACAATGGACTCTGCTCTTTTACGTGTTTCTTGTTAACTTATTTATTCCACCGTCAACTTTTGAATTAACACATTACACATATAACCACCACAAGCAATAACCAAAAATTTTTGTTAACTTCTAAAGTTGTACTTCTCATATGGGATGTTAACTTCCATATGATTTTTCTTTTTTTTTTTTGGGCTAAATAAGCAACGACTTGTATTAATACCAAAAAATACACATCATGACCTAATTGTAAGGAATGTTTTGCCCATAATGTGCTCGTCATATTGCTCATTGATCTATAATTTATGTAAATTAGGAGTTTTACCTAACTTTGAAGTATAGATATGTAAATATTTACAATGCCATTATAATTTGCATATAATACCCATGAGGCCTATCCTACAACGTAAGCCTTACGTATACAAATAACAACCCTCCACAAGTGGGTGGTGGGAAACTATTGGCAACTTGGTTCTCGATAGCTCAATTTGTGGATAACAAAGTGGCTTGGTAAAGAAGTCAGCAAGTTGAGAATCTATAGAGATACAAATGGAATGTGTCATTGTGAAGGCTTTCGTGCACAAAATGAATATCTATCTTAATATACTTGGTTTTATTGTGAATAACCAAATTAGATGCTAATGTGTTGGTTTTGGGTGTGATTTTGCATTGTATTTGTATATCCATTTTGAAGTGTTTTCTGCTCTATTAGGTGTATTAGTATACCATTTATATCATACTTGAGTATATTAGGCTTTAGATGTCTATAGTTAAGCTTAAAGCATAAATGCTATACTAAAGTGCACTTAACTTGTCTTTTAGGTAAGATTTGGACCAATGCTTGGAGCTTAAAATGATGAAGAGTTGATTATAATACCAATCCAAAGGTATTTTGGATGAGAAGAAAGCAAGAAGATTGCATTTGCAAGCTCCCAAACGTAGAATGGAGTAACAGGGCAAAATTGAGCGCAATAGGAGACATGGAATAAGTTTGGACATGTTTATGGGATGCAAAATATGAAGAAAAATGGCTTGGGAGATTCTCGGAAGTGAGACAAAGTCATAGAAAAAAACCATGCGCGAATCAAAGCCAAAGCGAAGCCAAATGGAGCAAAACAAAAAGAGCTGGCTAACTGTCCTTCAGAGAAGCTGTGCATTGGCTCACTAGGCTGGTAAAAATAGTGAGAAACCCTCCTTTGGTAGAATTGAGGTCCCTTGGTACCGGTGCACCGGTTAGGTGTTCCGGTAGTTGCAGAAAATTGGCTATATAAGCCCTCTTTTGGCCATTTTATAGGAGGGCAAGTCATATTCTTTCACACTCATCTCCCAAAACCCTAATCCTCTGATCTCCCACCTCTCACACACTCTTCCATACACAAAATCACTTTGGAATCAAGCATTTAAGAGGATCAAACACAAGAATTTGGGCATAACTCATGGATTTGGATAGAAGGGTATATCTCTTTTGTCCCAAATCTAAATATGTATGATTAGAGCTACGTAGGGTGATTATTCTTGTATTTATAGATTGATTATTACTCTTATGTAATGGGAACTGATGGATTTATATATATATATATATATATGCTTTGTGCTTAGAGTTTCAAAGGCCATTTTATATACATGTCTATGTCTTTGTTGAAATGCCTCAATGATGTAGCATATGTATATTGAAGTCTATTTTACTATTAACCATTTCTAAATCATTATGCTAGTATGTCTAGGTGTTTGTGTGGTGATTGCATGAGGTATGCTTATATACATGTCTATATGTGTGTTTACATATCAAATAACATAAATAGCTTCTATTGCATACATGTCGGGTACCATTGCTTAAATTGGTGTAATCTACGTATGTCTATGTGCTTAGTAGTAGAATACCCCAGAATATTCTCAAATGCCATGCCTTAGATGTGTTTGCTTTGCGCTTAAACGTTAATACCCGATATTATGGTGATGATCGGTTGCGCATAACTAATGACTAGCCTATCGAGTCTCCCTTAGCTTTAAATCCAGTTAATGGGTTTTAGGGTAGGTTAGTTGACCTTAGATGGACTAGGTCTTGGCTTTAAATCCAGCCAACGGTTTAGACGTTAGGGTTAGATTGATCTAAGTTACCTCGAATCTTAACTAGCTAGCTCTATGGCCCAAAGTCATAAAAACCATACGCCATGGCTCTAGGGGTCGACACTTAGGGATAGATTCGCACTGAGTCTTAGGGTATAATTAGGAGGTGAATTAGGAGACTAGACAAGAGCCACTAAGTTTAATCCATCAAGCAACCATAACAAGAAATAATAATCACCCATTTGCAAGCTATAATCACCCTATTCCCTATTTCCATGTGTTAGCATTCCCTTAGATCGCTTGATTCCCCTATCACAGACAGACACACACCACCTTTTTATTTCCTTGTTCTTAGATTAGGTTTACTTTTCCCGAGCTCCCTTTAAATCGAAAACCCCAAAAGCATTGTAGTTAGGACCTCAACACGTAGCTTTTAGGACGTACTTAGCCTAGGAAACCATACACGTTAGGCCTCCCCGTGAATTTGACCTCGACTCGCACACACTGTACTACACACGTCCCGTGTGCTTGCAGGCTATTTAGGCTTGTGCTGCGAGATAGCGATCAAGTTCTTGGCACTGTTGCCGGGGAGGCAACGGTTGTTTGGTTTCCTTGTTTTTTGTGTGTCTTTTGTTAGGTGTTCTTTTATCTTTTCTTTTAACATTTTCTTTATTCTGATTAATAAAAAAATTCAAAAATATTGTTGAGCATTATGAAAAGGTTTACTTGTGTCAATTAATCGTGAATGATCTTAATGCGTCATGGTGGTCACCTATATCCTTTTCCCCATCACCCAAAAATGTCCCCATTGCATGTCACATTTGTGGAAGTTTTATGCATCCAACTGTTTTCTGTCCTAATGAAAATTCCCCACCTAGGGTTAGTGCTAACTATGACCCCTATAGTCAAGCATCATCTTATGCATCTTCATTTAAAAATCATGACTATTGGAATGCATATTCTTGTTATTGCAATCTATGTGGAAGCTGAGCTTATGGTTCCAATACTTGTCCTACCTTCTACCCTTATCCTCGATTGCATGCATCTCCATCCTATTATCATGATTCTAGGGAGCAATATCATGCATCTTCATATTAGGGTCAAGATGACTCTTTGTATTTTCCACCTCGTTGCTTTGAAATTCCATCTTCTGCTCCGTCATTGCCTACCCAAACTTCCTTCGAGTTTTAGAATGGTTGTGCTTATAGTGACCCCAATTAAGATATTTACCATTTTCACTCAGTTGAACTCTCTTCCGTTATGTCTTCATTCTCGGAGCAATTGGATCAAATGCTTGAGCAATCCAAATCTTTCCTCCGATCCAATCAAGAGGAACCAGAGAGTTTGAAGCAAGCCACCAAATCTCTAGGTGAGCACTTAAAAAGAATGGTTGAGAGTGTGCAACTCATGAACGAGAATGTTGAAATACCTTTAAAACGAGCTGACGAGATAGAGATGAACGATGTGGTGACTAGGGCTGGAAATGATGATGTATTAGAGAGACAAATAAAAAGAGAGGTTGATGGAGAGATAACATCTTGTAGTGAGGATGGGGATGAGCTTAATGATAATTTGGTTCTTAATGACTCTTATGAATATGTTTTAGAGGAAGTAGTACCCTATCCTCCTAAGCTTTCAACGTCTTTCATTGAGTCATTTGAGCCTTTTCTTTCTCCTCATCCCACACATTCCACACACTTGGAGGTTAAGTCTCATGATCATAGCACTTATTTGCATTTTAAGTCTACATTTAGGGAGTCTAAGGTATACATCTCTCTTGAGCATTCATGCATCCATGACCCGAAATCCTTTAAGTTCTCCTTTATCCCCTATATGTGTGTCTACCCCATATGAAAAGCATGATGGTGAGATGACACCTACTAGTGTTAAACGTATTGTTGAATTTAAAGAGACTGTAGCTAGTGAAGGTTTAAAGTCATCCATTGAGGAAAACGAGACATCAATTTCGGAGGTTTAGATGATAAATCTGTAGGAGTTAAGAATTATTGTATTGAGGAGAATAGCAACTCTAAGAAGACACTTGAGAAAGAAATTGGTGTGCTTGGAAGATTGATCTATGGGTCTCTTTGGATGTTTGATGAATCATTAATGAGGAGTTAAAGCGACCTAGGCTTGATGATGAGGTATCTTATGGAGAAGAAGAGTGTAGTATGTCTATTTCTCTTGTCATTTCTCCTCCTTCTCCAAGTGTCGTTCCTACTCCCCTTTTCTATTTCGTTGAGTCTCCATCTTTGGAGCTTACGTTCATGCCTTCATGCATAGAACATTTTCATGTAGGGTTAGAAAGCACGTTTCCTATGTTGCATGCATTAGACCTATCTTTGACCCATGGGAAGGGTGTGTTCCTAGCTCTTGATTATGAAAAGAAGGCCATGGGGTGGTTAGTTAGAGTGCATGCTGGGCATGATCTTTCACGTTTATGCATAACACCCTTTACACTTGCGCACACATTATTATTTGATGTTTTGGGTGGGATCTTGAAAAAGGGTGCATTATGCATTCATTACCCTATCATATAATGCATGACCCTTTTCCTTCTACTGCTTGTGCTTGGTTGAATATTCGGCAATTTGTGCCTCTGAATTTTAAACATGTATTGCTCTAACACTAGCGCCCGACTGGAGGCGTTAAATCCAACGCTACTAGGAGGCACCCTAGACATGTTTAATTTCCATTTTCTTTCCTTATTTTCCTTTTCTTTTACTTGCTTTTACTTCCTAGTTATTCTCACTCTTTGCTTTTCATTTTCTTTTTAAGTCATTTTCTTTTTCACCCTCTTAAGTGTTGATCCTCAACTCTATTATTTTCCTTTTTTTATACGCCTTGATTATCATTTGATAATGCCAATGTGAGCTCGCATGGCAATGCTACTAATCGTGTACTTGAGTGTTTATAACTATTAGAAAATAGGGTTAGTAGTGAATTCATACATCTTGGCATTGAGAAGCTTCAAAAAGAACACAAGGTTGTATCTATCCTTTCTCTACCTGTCCCCTTTTATCTACCCTATCCCCACCACCCTTACTCTCTTTATGTTGCCTATTTACTTGTTGAGTAGTATAGTTCTATTTGCTTGAGGACAAGCAAAGTTTAGGTTTGGGGGTATGGGAAATTAGTTTTCTCATTATATGTTTTATATAGGGTAGATGTGCATTATGTGCTTAAAATGGTGAAAATTTTTCGATTTTGACGCATGTAGAGTCGTTTGTCTCTTGGTTGATTGGAGTGTTGGCTTTTGTGATTGATTTGATTGATTGGTGAATATGAGTTGCATTGGGGGCACTGAATGAAGTGGATTAAAAATTGAGTTTTAGAAAGGATACCCTGGAAAGTTGTGGGGAATGAGGACCTTTAAGAATAACCCTTGTAGCCATCCTATAGCTTGTAGGAAAAAGTAAATAAAACAAAAAAGTTGTTGATATGAGTGCCTTTTTCTTGATTGGTTCTTTTTTATGTGCCTTAGCCTTTCTTTTTCTTTCTCTTTTTGTTATGCAATGCAAAGTATGAAAGATCAAAAAAATTTGAAAAAGGCAAAAAGGTGCAATAATATCCAAAAAAATGAAGAAAAAAAAGAAAGAAAGCCAAAGGCATCAAAAGGTTTTGTGAATATGTGCATAAGTGACACAATGTCAACTTAGCACAATCTATCCTCTATGTAGATATGTGAATAAGGCTTTTTATAAGTCATTGTGCATGTATATTATCTCTCTTCTTGTCATTGAGGCTTTGTGCATGTTAAGAAGGCTATATAGTTGAAGGGGCACGAAATCTCAAAATCCCAAGTGCGTGCATTAAAATCCTGGCTTGTGGTGGTTAGGCTACTCGGGAACTTCCTACAAGGTTCGAGGCCCTTTATGAGCAGAGGAACGATCTGAAAAGACTTGTGGATCTCTCCACAATAGGAATACCCTCTTCATGCTTCTTAGGCTAACCATGATAGCGAGTCAATTCCTTAGGCAACCCTTTGTATCGACTTCAGAGAAAAACTTAAGTTTTGCCTTGCTTGGGGACAAGTAAGGAGAAGGTTTGGGGGTGTTGATGTGTTGGTTTCGTGTGTGATTTTCCACTATATTTCTATATCTATTTTGAAGTGTTTTGATCTCTATTAGGTGTATTAGTATAGCATTTATATCATACTTGAGCATATTAGGCATTAGATGTCTATAATTAAGCTTAAAGCATAAATGCTACACTAAAGTGCACTTAACTTATCTTTTAGGTGAGATTTGGAACAATCCTTGGAACTTAAAATGATAAAGAGGTGATGATAATACCAAGCCAAAGGTGTTTTGGATGAGAATAAAGCAAGAAGATTGCATTTGCAAGCTCTCGGACGAAGAACGAAGTAACAGGGCCAAAAATCAAGCGCAACGGGAGCCAAATTTGGAGCTTGCAACCAAAAGGAACATCGAATAAGTTTGGAAATTTTTATGGGGTGAAAAAGATGAATAAAAATGGCTTGGGAGATTCCTAGAGCGATACAAAGCCATAGAAAAAAAATTGCACGCGAATCGGAGCCAAAACAAAGCCGAACGGAGCAAAACAAGAAGAGCTGGCTGACTGCCCTTCAGAGAACCGGTGCACCGGCTCACTAGGCTGGTAAAAACAGTGAGCAACCCTCCTTTGGTAAAATTGAGGTCCCTTGGTACTGGTGCACCGGTTAGGTGTTCCAGTGGTCACAAAAAATTGGCTATATAAGCCCACTTTTAGCCATTTTATAGAAGAACAAGTTATATTCTTTCATACCCATCTCCCAAAACCCTAATCCTCTCATCTCCCACCTCTCACACACTCTTCCACACACAAAAGCACTTTGGGATTAAGCATTTAAGAGGATCAAACACAAGGATTTGGGCATAGCTCATGGATTGTAAAGCATGGATTTGGATAGAAGGGTATCTCTCTTTTGTCCCAAATCTAAATATGTATGATTAGAGCTATCTAGGGTGATTATTCTTGTATTTATGGATCGATTCTTACTCTTAGGGTTTCAAAGGCCATTTTATATACATGTCTATATGTTTGTTGAAATGCTTCAATGATGTGGCATATGTATATTGAAATCTATTTTACTATTAACCATGTTTAAATCATTATGCTTGCATGTCTATGTATTTGTGTGGTGATTGCATGAAGTGGGTATGCTTATATACATGTCTATGTGTGTGTTTGCATATCAAATAACATAAATAGCTTCTATTGCATACATGTCGGGTACCATTGCTTAAATTGGTGTATCTATGTATGTCTATGTGCTTAGTAGTAGAATACCCCGTAATATTCTTGAACGCCATGCCCTAGATGTGTTTGCGTTGCACTTAAATGTTAATACCCACTATTGGGATGATGATCGGTAATGCATAACTAATGGCTAGCCTAGGTTGAGTCTTCCTTAGCTTTAATCTAGCTAATGGGTTTCAGGGTAGGTTAGTCAACCTTAAATGGACTAGGTCTTGGCTTTAAATCCAGCCAACAGTTTAGATGCTAGTGTTAGATCGATCTAAGTCACCTAGAATCCTAACTAGCTAGCCCTATGGTCTTAAGTCATAAAGACCATACGCCATGGCTCTAGGGGTCGACAACTAGAGACGGATTCACACAGAGTCTTAGGGTGTAATTAGGTGGTTAATTAGGAGACTAGACGAGAGCAACCGAGTTTAATCTATCAAGCAACCCTAACAAGAAGTAATAATCACCCATCTGCAAGCTGTAATCACCCTATTCCCTATTTTCACGTGTTAGCATCCCCTTAGATCGCTTGATTCCCCCATCACATACACACACACACCACCTTTTTATTTCCTTGTTCTTAGATTAGGTTTACTTTTCCTGAGCTCTCTTTAAATCAAAAAAACCCTAAATAGTTAGGACCTTAACACGTAGCTTTTAGGACGTACTTAGCCTAGGACACCATGCATATTAGGCCTCCCCTTGGATTCGACCTTGCACTCATACACACTGTACTACACACGTCCCGTGTGCTTGCGGGCCATTTAGGCTTGTGCTACAAGATAGTGATTCTATAGAAAACATATTGTATGTAGCATCAACACAAGTTCTAAAGTTAGAGAAGCAAGAGCACGATATTTCGGGCTAAAGCTTGGCTTAGAAGCTATAGGTTGATTTTTAGAGCTAGCACAAAGATATAAGATTAAATCCAAGGAAAACAGTTAAACCATAGGTGGATCATCTAGTGATATGAAAAACAACCCAGCCAGAATCACTAAAATCTGTCACCATAAGATTAGGGACGGGTTGGAAAACAAAACTATGTGTGATTATATTCTTTAAATAGCAGATAATAGGGGATGGCCCTGACCAGATCTATGGGACTTTGAGTCCATCTAAGATTGGGCCCTGACTCGACAGTATTAAATGGGTTAGAGGTGTTGCTATCTTGAACCCGTAAAGTTTCCATGTATATCCAATCAATGAGGAGCTTATGTAGGACATCTTGGGCAATTAGGTTTCTGTTTACACCTAAATTTTGCAAATCTAGTGACCTAAAGATCGAAAGGGAGATTCGTGCCTAAAAAAGGCCAAAGAACTAAGCTAAAGGAAAGGCTAAACAAGTGACTAGAAAGCATACGATGGCCAAATCTCGACCTAAAGAACAAACGACATGTACGGCATGCGTGATTTTCAAAATGAAAGACCGAGTCAAAATAAGCAAGTACGGCATCAACTGTTAGGTGAACAATAGGGGAAAATATGCTAAAATCAATTAAAACAATTGACCTAAAGTTGTTCCAGAATCAAGGCACTTTTTTGAGAAATTTCAAGAGTCAACGAAGTATGAAAACAGATCGACACCAAGTAAGAGATGGTCTTAGAACCACCATATCTTATCCTAATTTACACATCGAGCACTTCATAGCTTAGTCTTAGATTAGTCGTAGCTAGCTTAATCATAGATTCATTGAAGTGTTCTAAACCCGCAAGCGAACAGATCTTACAATATAGGGACGTGAATATAGGGTATCTTCTCCTCAAGGAGGCAAACTATGGCGAGTTCCCAAGGCAAGTGTATTCGGAGAGCTACAAGGTCCTAAACTAACTCTTTTTGGTTTTTTTCAATTTGAATGGGCCCAATAGAAGTAGACATAAGTAAAAAAACCTTAAACTAAGGGGTGGAGGGATAGAAATCAAACTAACTAGAGGGAAGAAACACAAATAATAGGGAGTAGGGTGACCTTCACTTGATTATGAAGGTCGATATTATACTTTTGATTAAAGGGTATTTGATGGATTTGAATGGCTCTGTCTATAATTCCTAATTAACTATCTTATTATTCTCTAGGCCTCGGTGTAATTCTATCCCTAGGTGGATCTGTCCTTGAGCGTGGTATTGTCTTTATTGCCTATAGTTTTAGGGTTAGTTACTCAGGTTTTCTAGGTGATGTTAATTGATCCTGCCCTAATATCTAAATTGTTAGCTAGGTTTAAAGCTAAGACCTAGGCCAATTAAGGTTGATTAAACTAATGTCGACACCTATTAGTTGGAGTTAAAGCTAAAGGAACTAAACTAAGCCTAGCCTTTAACCACGTACTATCAATCACGCATCACAATAAGGGGTAAAGCAATTAAAGCACAAATACATACATTTTCTTCATTATGGCATTTCATCGAACACAGACATATTTGATACCAAATACATAGACATGTTAAAATCATACCATAAAAGCAATAAAAAACCAACATGTATATGTAGTTAATGTATGCTTAATCATTGTGACATTAACAAACACATAGACATGATTGAAAATAGTCATTAAGCAAGAAAAGCGAAGCAGATATTAATCCATCAAATATTCCATAACAAGAATATAATAATCTAACCCATAATCATAGTTTTAGTCACCCTATACTTCTTTATTCAAACATGAAATAAACTAAGATAGAAGGGAGATAATAAGTCTTCCTTTCCATCCTTAACAATCTCTTTCCAAAGTTTGTTCAAATCCTCTAAACAAGTGTTTGATCCTTTAAGATAGCTTGATTCTATGTGTAGATGTGTATGGAAGAGTGTGTGTAAGGTTGGTGAGAAGGATGGTGGGCTAGGCTCTTGTGGGTGTGTGAATAGTAAGTGAAGAGATGCTCAAAATGGTTGAAAATTGCATATTTATAGCTTCTTCAGCACCTTCAGTTGGTTGACTTAGCCAATCGATCAGTACCCTCGACCGGCACAGATTGAAGCGTTCTAGGTTTGCTAGTCGACCGGTACTGGGACTTGCTTGACTGATAACAACTTGAGCTCTTTGGTCATACCAATTGACCTAGCCGATCAACCAGCTCTTTTCTTGAGCTTGATTGATTGTGCCAGATTGCCTTTTTCTTCATGGTTTGTTCATCCGGTGTTTATTTTGTAGCTTGTTCATCCACTTTCTTCAACGTCCATCTTTATTCAAGCTCGTTTCCATCCCATAGCTCATCTAAAGCACAAAATGAAGCATTTAGTGTAGCATTTCCTCACTAAACTCATTATGGACACTTAAAGCCAATTACGCACAAATATCATGTAAATGCTACACTAATGCCTACCTAAATAGCCCAAAACACCTCTAAAATCATAAGAACATGCAAAGACAAACACACACAATCCAACACACATCAAAACCTCCAAACCTTCTCATTGGCAAGACCAATCCTACGTTTATCTTCATGTTGCTCAAAGAGTTGCTAGTTGTATTGACCTACTATTCTTTTGATTCTAAGAAGTATAAAGGGTCATGCTTACTACATAAAAGGTCACCTAACCTTTTTTAGATTCTCTGCTCAAGCACAAAGGGGCTCACACCTTTTGGGAACTTACCAAACAAGTTAAAACCACTATATCACTTAAGTCTTCAAACACATACACCCGGGATATTGATACTTCATGTCCCCATCATATAACATGGCCTACCAACATGCCCTTTGCCCAAGGATACAATGAAAAGTAAAATACATAACAATGACTCACATTTTGTCTGGAGATCTTATTCACAATACATAAAATATCAAAAGAAACACACATAATTTTTTTTCTTTGGTCACAACTTGTGTCAAATTGATATTGTGTCATTTGAAACTTATTCACAAACTTTACTTTTTCTCTTACCTTTTGGCTTTTTTTTTTTTCTCTTTTCCATTTCTTTCAAATTTTCACTTTTTTCACTTTTTTTCTTTCTTTTTCTTTTTGCAATACAAAACATAAAACAAAAATAGGGGCTAAGATACAGTAAAAGTCAACGAAGGGGCACTCATATCAATAACCTAAAATAATTTTTCCTACCTAAATTGTGAGCCAACCACAAGGTTCTTAAAGGTGCTCATTCCCCACAATTCTCTCAAGGATTTTCTTTAAAGTCATGGTTCACCCTACACTCTATTCATTATGTACAATACAACCTTATTATCTACATTCAATTAAGTCAAAAGCAAAAGCCAACACTCCAATCAACCTAGAGATAAACGACTCTAATATGCTCAAAAATCAAAAAAAATTAATTATTTTTAAGAAAACAATGCAATTCTACCCTTAATGAACATAAACACAAGACCGTGTACTTGTGGGCTTTTCTGGGGTTACACCCTAGATTTACATCAAGTTTTTAGTGCCATTACCGGGGTGGCATGGTGGTTTGCTTCTTTAATTTTGTGTGTTTTTAAGTAAGTTGCATTTCTTTACTTGTTTGTCATGCTTTCTTGCTTTGGTAATTTGTTATTCTTGCTTATTTGTTTTACTTATCTTATGGCATAGTTATGTTGCTGTCTAGTTTGTGGTTATAGCTTTTTTCTTTCTTGTTTAATAGTTTTCTACGTGTTTGTGGTTTACTTATTGTAGATTTAGGATTTCTTGCAGTTTTGAGGAATTTAAAGTGGAAGGAGTTTCTTTACAGTTTTGTATGCATGGTAGGAGATCCCTGAGATTCCCTTTAGCACATGTTCATCCCAAACCCGGAAGAATTGCATACCCAATAGAAAATCCTAAAAAAAGAAAGTTACGTTAGTTGTTTGTAGCTTCTTAGAGCACATTAGATTGTAGAAGTAAACCTAGTTTATAGCCTCCCTGAGGATACGATCCCACACTTATATACTTTCTTTCTCACTTCCCCATGTGCTTGCGGGATTTTTTAGGGTTACAACCCAAATTTACATCTTGAATGATGACTGCTAATCACCTGGTGACGACATAGTGCTTAGCGTTACTAGCAGGCAAGCTAGATTTTTGGTATTATTGTTCATTGCTTTTACTTTCTTTGTTTTTTCTTTTTAGGCTTTAATGTTCTTTCCCATCCTTACTACATTTCCCCTTTAAGTATACCTTGTTTATTATTTGCTTATGCCAATGCAAGCTTGCATGTCATTGTCTACTAATCTATCTTATGTTTTGTGAGTGTTTGTAGTTTTTTGAGAAATAGGTTAGTAGACTAGTGATTGAGCATTGGCATTTGAAGAATTCCAAGAATACAAGGTTGTATCTATCATTCTCCTCTTGTCCCCACTTGTTTATCCTTCCCTACCTCCCTTACATGCTTCTTGTTGCTTACTTGTTATGTGGTTTTATCATATTTGCTTGAGGACAAGCAAAGTTTAGGTTTTAGAGTGTGGGAGTTTAGAGACATGTGAAGTGAAGTGTATGAGTATACGGTCGAATCCATAGAAAGGCTATAAACTAGTTTTACTTTTGCAATCTAATGTCTTCAAAGAAGCTACAAACAACTAACCTAACTTCCTTTTTTTTAAAGGTTTTTTAGATTGAAGGGAGCTAGACACAAGTCAAGTAAAACTAAACTAAGAAAAGTGCAATCAAACTAAGAAGTATGTGTGCACAATAGAGGAATGGGAAATCAAACTACCTAAAGGGATTAAGCACTAAAGGGAGAAAGCTAAGGTGATTCCTACTTGCTTATGAGTTCTTTATACACTCTTGCTAGGGCTTGAATGATGGTCTAAAAGGGAAGCTTATTGTTTAAAGTCTGGATACCTAATTAGCTTGCCTTATTATCCTTAGAGTCTCAATGTGGATCTATCCCTAGACAAGCCTCCCTAGAGCATAACTTGGTCCCTATGACTTAAGGGTTTAAGACTAGCTTACAAGGCATTCTAGGTATTGATGATTGTTCATTATTTAGAACCTAAGGCATTAGTTGGGTATAAAACTAAGACCTAAGTTGACCTTAGTAGCATTAGGCTAATTAGAGTCCTATTAGTTGATTTTAAAACTAAAGGGCCCTCAACTTAGTCTAAACACTAATTATGAACCAACAGTCAATCACTACTTCAAGCATTTAAGGCATTAAAAGCTCATTTTCACATATACACAATAGGTGAACTTCCTAATTACTCATAGACAAGTCAATTAAAAGTCATAAAATTGTGTCATAACCTGCATACAAGGAAGATTTAACATGCTTTGATCCATTGAAGCCATAACTTAGACATATAGACATGTTTAAAGTTATTAAAATTCTCTTTTATGAAGTAAACCCTAAGATTTAGCACATAGACATACTAAATTAGGATTATAAGGCTCTTAAGAGCAAGCATGTTAAATAAGCACATATACTTCCATAGAAACCATACATCAAACACTTGGAGTGTAAGATAAAATAGCCATACATTCATAAAATTCTAAGTATATGTTCCACCATCTTTCAAAATCAAACATAGAGAGATAGAGAAGCTTGTGGAATGGAGAAAAAAATTAACTAGTATGAGCTACTTTTTAGCTATACTTATTTGCTGAGCTACTAAAGCGTGTGGCTAGTAAGTGTGCACGAGAGAGATAAGTAAGCTAATTGAGATAGCTATTCGTGCGGTGAGATAGGAAAGGAATATTGATTTCTTCTTCTTTTCTTTTCCATGTGTACATGTGCATGTGTTGATGTATATTTAAAAAAAAGACAACTAAAAATAAATGCATGTAATCTATATGTACATATACATATACATATATATATATATATATTATCCTATCATAATATAAACCTAGGTTAATCATTTAAGCTAAAATTTAAGCTAAGAAAAATAACCTATTAAGATTATATAACACATTATATAATATAATAAACCTACCTAACTACGATATTACTAACCTAATTTATCCTACAGCTATGCTAATATTAATGAAATAACTATACTATATTACAAGACCTATTTGATTTATATACTATAATATAATCTAATATTCTATTACAATAATATATATGTTGTTAAATATAATTACCAACTATATGTTGGGATTAGTATGCCCTAAAGCTCACTTGTATATGACATTTTGGATGTTGAACAATGTATAGTCATTTTATTTATGGCATTATGAGTTTATTACATATTGTTTTTGGTATGTATTATTGATGTATGTATAAAGGTCCCTTATCTTGAACTAATGAATTGGGTGTGCAGTGAGGCTAGATGCATAGTAGAACCAAGTCTAGATTTACTCTTATCATAAAGGAGTCCATAACTGAATGGTAGTGTTGGGCACTTTACCAGGTTGTGGTTATAGTGAGCAAGTCTCCTCCTTGAAGATGATCTACCTAGGTCATTGGAGGACTTTCCAGACTTGTCTCTCTAATTTGTGTGTATCACCCATTGGACAGGACCATTATGAGTATACTTTCAATAGATGTACTATCAAAAGAAAGAAAACAAGTACTCATAGCTACTAAGTGACCTTGCTCTTAATTTTGAGCATATATGGATGAACTAATAAATTTAGGGTTTGGTGCTTTGATTCACTGTGAGTGAGATCTTATTTTATTAGGATCAACAACCATGTGCATCGAGTGCCAAGTTCTAATTAGTTGGATGTGCATATATAATATGGAATCTATGTTCCCTCTTGGGATTGTCCAATTGATCATCTAAATCTAGATCTAGTGATTATACCTTTATGAGTGTATCAGTCATTTGGATTGAGAGTCGTTTCCGAGATCAAGGATCTATGACCAAGGATGATTGTTTATAGGACAAAAGACCCAATGGAGAAGATGCAGCTAAGGGGGTGATAGTACAAAGGCCAAAGGACTGGTGATACACTATCTCACGGTACAAGACTAAATAGCCCACAAACGCATGAGTCCTATGTGGTACGATGTGAGAGTGCGGGATCAAATCCACGGGGAAGCTTAACGTGTAAAGTGTCCTAAGTTATGTGCATCCTAAAAAGCTATGTGTTAGATCCCTAAACCATATCCTTTTGGTGTTTTTAGAGTGAGGAAAGCTGGGGAAAGATAAATCTAAGCTAAGGATAAGAAAGTAAAAAAGGCGACATGTATGTGTGTGTCTCAAAGGGGAATCAAGCGATCTAAGGGGATGCTAACATGTGGAAATGGGGAATAGAGTGATTAAGGCTTGCAAATGGGTGATTACTATTTCTTGTTAGGGTTAGTTGATGGATTAAACTTGGTTGCTCTTGTCTAGACTCCAAATTAACTTTCTAATTACACCCTAAGCCTCAGTGCGAATCTGTCTCTAAGTGTTGCCCTCTAGGGCCACGGCATATGCTCTTAATGACTTAGGGCCATAGGGTAGCTAGTTAAGATTCTAGGTAACTTAGATTGATCTAACCCTAGCGTTTAAAACATTGGCTGGAATTAAAGCCAAGATCTAGTATGTCCAAAGTCAACTAACCTACCCTAAAACCCATTAGCTAGATTTAAAGCTAAGGGAGACTCAACCAAGGCCAGCCATTAGTTATGCACCACCGATCATCATCACAATAGCAGATATTAACATTTGAGCACACAGCAAACACATCTGGGGCATGACATTCGAGAATATTCTGGAGTATTCTATTACTAAGCACATAGACCTATTTAGATTACACCAATTCAAGCAATAGAACCTGACATGTAAGTAATAGAAGCTATTTATCCTATTAAGTATGTGAATACACACATAGACATGCATATAAGCATACCCAATTCTAATCATCACACAAACACATAGATATGCTCATACAATGATTTAGAGATGGTTAATAACATAATAGACTTCAATATACTTAAGCAACATCATTGAAGCATTTCTACAAGCACATAGACATGAATGTAAATTTGCCAATCAAAACCCTAAGTACAAGCATGCATGCATACATACATACATACATACATACATACATACATACATACATATATATATATATATATATATATATATATATATCCATCAAATATTTATAATGATAATGTAATAATCATCCATAATACAAGAGTAAATCACCCTACATAGCTCTAATCAAATATAAATTAACTTAGGATAAAAGAGAGACAGAGAGGCTACCCTTTTATCTAAAGCCATATCTTTACTATCTAAGAGCTATGCCCAAATCCTTGTGTTTGGTCCTCTTAAAGGCTTGATTCCGAGTGCTAAAATGTGTTTATAAGTGTGTCTCTAAGGTGCGTTTAGGTGGAGTTAGAGTTTAAGGAAGTGGGTGTCTGAATATAGAGTGAAAGATGGAGTGAAAGATATGCAAAATGAGCTCAAAATGGGCTTAAATAGGCTGTTTTGTTGTAAAAGCTGATCACCGAGTCGGTCTCTTAGCCCAAAATCAAGTGAGATCGACCAAAATAAGTTGCATTCTAGTTAGGGTTGGTCTTTGGCCCAGTCAGCCAGCCTTGGGCAGGGGTGCAATCGGTCTTCAATAGTTTTTTTCATATCTTGCTCATTTCGGCTCCGATTCGCGCGTGGCTTTCCTTTGGCCTCGTATCGCTTTTGGGCACCTCTAAGGCTATTTTTCTTCATCTTTTCATCCCCATAAACATGTCCAAGCTTTGTCCATTCGCTTTAAGGATGCAAGCTTCAAATTCTGCCCCAATCGTGCTCAGTTTCGCACGATTGCTTCATTCTTCTTCTAGGAGCTTCCAAATAGCTTTTTCTTCATTTCTTCTCATCCAAATCAACCCTAACTTTGCTCGATCAAAAAATATTCATCCTTTTGAGCTCCAAGCATTACTTCAAATCTCTCCTAAATCAAGCAATAACCACACATTAGTATAACATTTACATCTTACGTTCAACTATAAACATGTAAACCCTAATATGCACAAATATGACCTAAATGCTATACTGATACACTAATGAAGCAAAAAACACCTCAAAACAAGAATAAGAATGCAATACATACATATACACAAAACCAACACATCAACACCCCCAGACCTTTTCCTTGCTTGTCCGTAAGCAAGCCCAAACCTTAGTTTATCGCTAAAGTTGATATAAAAGGTTGCCTAAGAAATTGACTCGCTATCAAGGTTAGCCTAAGTAGCACGAAGGGGGCATTCCTATTTTGGAGCAATCCTCAAGTCTCTTTGGATCCTCCTTCTATTCATAAAGGGCCTCGAATCTCGTGAAAAGTTCTTGAGTAGCCAAACCACTACAGGCCTAGGATTTTAATGCATGCACTTGGGATGTTGAAATTTTACGCCTCCTCAACTAAATGACCTCTCTAATATGCACAAAGCCTCAAAGACAAGAAGAGAGAGAATATATATAAACAATGGCTTATAAAAAGCCTTATTCACATATCTACAAAAAAAAATAGCTTTTGCTAAGTTGACATTATGTCATTTATGCACTTATTCACAAAACTTTTTGGTATCTTTGGCTTTTTCTCTTTTTGTCATCATTTTTTTCAATTTTTCAACTTTTTGCACATTTTTGCCTTTTTTCAATTTTTTTGGATTTTTCATACTTTGCATTGCATTTACACAAAAAAAAAAAAAAGAAAGGCTTAGGCACATCAAACTTTTTCAACACTCTTTCTTATCAAGCTATGGGGTGGCTAAAAGGGTTATTTCTGAAGGTTCTCACTCACCACAACTCTTAAGGGCATCCTCTCTAAGACCTGGTTTTCAATCTACTCCATTCACTTCCTCACAATGCAACTCATATTCACCAATCAATTGAATTAATCACAATAGCCAACACTCCAATCGACAAGGGGTAAACGACTCTATATGCATAAAAATAAAAAAAAATCTCACCATTTTAAGCATATAATGCACATATACCCTAATCAAAGCATAAACAATAAACACCAAACTCCCACACCTCTAAACCTAAACTTTACTTGCCCTCAAGCAAATAGAACAAAAGTACAAACAAGCAAATAGGTGATACAAAGCAAGTAAAGATGGTGGGGATGGGGTAGATATCAAGGGACAAATGAAGAAAGGTTTGATAAAACCTTGCATTCTTTTAAAGCTCTTTGATGCCAATGATGGATGAATTCAATACTAATTCTATTTTTCAACAGTTTTAAACACTCAAAGCACACGATTAGTAGCATTTCCATGCAAGCTCACATTGGCATCATCAATGACAAACAAGGTGTATGAAGAATGGGAAATGATTGAATTAAGGATCAACAATTGGGAGGGTGAAAAAGAAAACATGGGAAAAGAAAGTGAAAATCAAGAGAACTAAACTACTAAAAGCAAATAAAAGAAAAGGAAAACATGGAAAGTAAATGGAATATGAACATGTCTAGGGTGTCTCCGAATAGCGCTGGATTTAACGCCTCCAGTTGGGTGCTACTGTTAGAGAAATACATGCTTAAAATTAGAAGACACAGATTGGCGGATATTCAACCAAGCGCAGACAATACATGGAAAAGGGTCATAGAATATATGATAGAGCAATGTATGCACAATGCACCTCTTTTCTAACTCCCACCCCGAAACATCAAATGAAAATGTGTGCGTAAGTGTGGAATGTATCATGCATAAATGTGAAAGATCATGCCCTATGTGCTTTCTAACTAGCCACCCCATTGCTTTCTTCTTACAATCAAGGACTAGAAACACACCCTCCCCATGGTTCAAAGATAGGTCCAATGCATGCAACATAGGAGAAGTGCTATCTAACCCTAGATGAAAATATTCTGTGATTGAAGGCACAAACGTGAGCTCTAAAGAGAGAGACTCAACAGAATAGAAAAGGGAAGTAGGAATGACATTGGGAGAAAAAAGAAGTAACAATAAGGGAAATGGATGTACTACACTCTTCTTCTCCATAAAATGTAACATGATCATGACTAGGTCGTTCTAACTCCTCACAAGGGATGGACTCGATCCTAATGTGTTCTTTCTCCAGTAAAGAATTATCAAGCATCAAAAAAGACCCATAGATCAATCTTCCAAGCACACCAATTTCCTTCTTAGGTGCCCTCTTAGAGTTTCTATTCTTCTCGACAGAATGGTCCTTAACTCCAAGAGACTTATCGTCTAAAACCTCCAAAATTGATGTGTTATTCTTCCTAATGGATGACTTCAAACCTCCACTAGCTAAAGTCTCATCAAATCTATCCTTACATTCATCACAAGTAGGTGTCATCTCGCCATCATCCTTTTCACAAGGGGTAGGCATAAATGAAGGGGACAATGGGCACTTAAAGGATTTTGGGTCGTAGATGCATGAATGCTCAAGGAATGAGTGTACCTTAAACTCCCTAAATGAAGACTTGAAATGCAAATGAGTACTGTGATCATGAGACTGAACCTCCAAATATGTGTGAAGCGTAGGATAAGAAGAATGGATAGGCTCATGTGACTTAATGAAAGATGTTGAAAGCTCAAAAGGATAGGGTACTATCTCCTCTAAAACATATCCATTAGAGTCATCAAGAACCAAATTGTCATCAAGTTCATCCTTGTCGTGACTACATGATGTGAACTCTCCATCGACCTCTCTTTCAAATTTTCTCTCTCAAACATCATCTCTTTCACCTCTAGTTATCTCATCATTTGGTCTCATCTCTATCCCTTTAACTTGCTCTAAAGGTATCTCAAAATTCTCGCTAATGAGTTACAGGTTCTCAACCATTCTCTTCAAGTACTCACCTAGAGATTTGGTGTCTCGCTTCAAACTCTCTAGTTTCTCTTGATTAGATTAGAGGAAAGATTGAGATTGCTCAAGCATTTGATCTAATTGCTCCAAAAGTACAAAATAGGGTTCAACTAAGTGAAAATGGTAAACACCTTGATTGAGATCACTATAAGCATAACCACTGTAATACTCAGACGAAGGGTGGGTGGGAAACAACAGTGCAAGAGATGGATTTTCAAAGCAATTTGGTGGAAAATATGAAGAGTCATCTTGTCCCCAATATGAAAATACATGATATTGCTCTATAGAATCATGATGATAAGATGAGGATGCATGCATGGGCGTATAATTGCTAGGAGCATAGGGCATAGCATGTAATCGGGAATAAGGGTGGAAAGTAGGAGAAGCATTAGAATCGTAAGCATTGCTTCCATATAGATTGCAATAACGTGAATATGCATCCCTATAGTCATGATTTCTAAATTAAGATGCATGAGATGATGCATGACTATGAAGGTCATTGTTGGCACCAGCCCCAGATATGGAATTTTCATTGGGACAGAAAACGGTTGAATGAATAAAACTTCCACACAAGCAACATGCATAAGGAACACGTTCGGGATGATGAGAAAGAGGATACAAGTGACCATCATGATGCATTAGGATCATTCATGATTAATTGACACAAGTAAACCTCTTCACAATGGTTAACACATTTTTTTGAATTTTTTTCTTTTATTAATCAAAATAAAGAAAACTTGAAAAGAAAAGATAGAACTACATGTAACAAGCTAAGACACACAAAAACAAAAAAACCAAACAACTATTACCTCCCCAGTAACAGCACCGAAAACTTGGTACACTGTCTCGTCGCACAAGCCTAAATAGCCTGCAAGTGCACGGGTCATTTGTAGTTCGGTGTGTGTGAGTGCGGGGTCGAATCTACTGGGAGGCTTAACATGTAAGGTGTCCTAAGTTATGTGTGTCCTAAAAAGCTACGTGTTAGATCCCTAAGCCATAATATTTTTAGTGTTTTTAGATTGAGGGGAGCTTGGGAAAGATAAATCTAAACTAAGGACAAGAAAGTAAAAAGGCAGTGTGTGTGTGTGTGTGTGATGGGGCAATTAAGCGATCTAAAGGGATGCTAACATGTGGAAATGGGGAATAGGGTGATTACGACTTCTTGTTAATTAATCTCTAGACTCCTAATTAACCTCTTAATTACACCCTAAGCCTCAATACGAATTTGTCCCTAGGTGTCAACCTATAGGACTATGACATAGGGCTAGCTAATTAGGATTCTAGGTGACATAGATTGATCTAAACCTAGTATCTAAACCATTGGCTAGATTTAAAGCCAAGACCTAATTTGGTCTAAGGTTGACTAACCTACCCTAAAACCCATTAGCTAGATTTAAAGCTAAGGAAGACTCGACCTAGGCTAGCCATTAGTTATGCACCACTGATCCTCATCATAATAATGCGTATTAATGTTTGAGCACAAAGCAAACACATCTAGGGCATGGCGTTAGAGAATATTCTGGAGGGTTCTACTACTATAGACATACTTAGATTATACTAATTTAAGAAATAACACCCGACTTGTAAGCAATAGAAGCTATTTATGCTATTAAGTATGTAAACACACACATAGACATGTATATAAACATACCCACTTCATGTAATTATCACGCAAACAGAAAGACATGAATGTAAATTTTCCAATCAAAACCCTAAATACAAGAAGATATACATACATACATATATATATATATATATCTAAATCTGTCAAATACCCATAACAATAGTTTAATAATCATCCATAATATAAGAGTAAATCACCCTACATAGCTCTATTCAAACATAAAATAACTAAGGATAACAGAGAGAGAGAAAGAGGCTACCCTTTTATCCAAAGCCATATCTTTACAATCCCAGAGCTATGCCCAAATCCTTGTGTTTGATCCTTTTAGAGGCTTGATTCCTTGTGCTAAAATGTGTTTAGAAATGTGTGCTTAAGGTGGTTTTAGGGTTTTAGGAAGTAGGTGTGTCAATATGGTGTAAAAGATGGAGTGAAAAATATGCAAAATGAGCTCAAAATGGGCATAAATAGGCCATTTTGCTATAAAAGCCAATTGCGGGTCGGTCTCCCAGCCCGAAATCAACCCTGACTAACCAAAATAAGTTGCATTCTAGTTAAGGTTAGTCTCTGGGCTAGTCGGCCTGCCCTAGGCAGGGGTGCAATCGACCTTCAGTAGTTTTTCTCTTGCTCATTTCGGCTCCGATTTGCGCATGGTTTTTTCAATGGCCTCGTATTGCTTTTGGGCACCTTTAAGGCCATTTTTCTTCATTTTTTCATCCCTATAAAGATGTTCAAGCTTTGTCCATTCCCTCTAAGGATGCAAGCTCCAAATTTTGCTCTAATTATTCTTGATTTTGCCCAATTGCTTCATTCTTCTTCTGGGAGCTTCCAAATAGCTTTTTCTTCATTTCTTCTTGATGTGTTGTGTTTTTGTATGTGTTTGCATTGTTATTTGCCTATGATTAAAAGGTATTAAGTGCTCATGAAGATGCGTTGGTGTAGTGCTTCTGAAAATAATAGGCTTAAGTGTAAACAAATGTACATATTGAGTTTAAGAGACAAATTGCTACACTAATTGCTTATTTTCAATAATTTAGGTGAACTTTGGATTAAGATCGAGATTGGGCAATGATAGCTGATGAAGATGGGAGATGTACGGGTCAAAAAGAGAAGACCAAAAGCCAGAAATACAAAGAATAGAGGAAGGAAGTCAGCCTAATGATCTAAGGAAGGAGCTAATCGACCGACTAGGTCAACTGACCACTCTAGAGAAGTGCTAAAAATAGCTGAACAACCACCCCTTCAAAGTCAGTCGACCAGCTAGGTCGACTAGCCAATCCAGATAGCATCACCAAAAAATTGGTCGAGCTAAGAGGAGAAGCCGGTCGACCGGTTAGGTCGACCAGCAGTTCGTAAAAAGCTGATATAAAAGCTCAATTTTCAGACTTAAAAAAGGGGAATCTTTTTGACAATTCTAGAGAGGACCTTTACATATCTATCACACACATACACTTAACCCTAGTCCTCACCCATATTACACACACTTTCTCACACATTTCATCACCTTGAAGCAAGAGAAGTTAGAGGGTTTCAACATTTGGATTCAAGTTGCTCAAGAGCTTTGTACAAGATTCGCTAGGATGAAAGGGAAGCTTCATAAACTCTCTTTCGTTCTATCTCTTACTATGATTGAGTAGACTTGTGTAGGGTGATTTAACTTATGTAATGGGTTAGCTATATACTCTTATGATATGGGATTAAATGGCTGAATATATACATGCTTGATCTTCTTGTTCAAATGGTTATTTTCTCATTCATGTCTAAGTGTTTGATTAAATGCCTAAATGAGTAACATGTGCATAAATTGAAGTCTATTTATTACTAAACACATCTAATCCATGCTATAATCATGTCTATGTGTTTATATATGGATGCCATGAAGTGGCTAATGCTAATATTCATGTCTATGTGTATATTTGCATGCCTAGTAGTGAATGTGACTTCAATAACGCATACATGTTGGTTGTTAATTGCTTCTAGTGGTGTAATCCAAGTATGATGATGTTTGGTAGTTGAAGAGATCCTTTTATTCACGAACACCTTGGCCTAGAACATGTATGAACGTGCTATCAAGTCAAATCTCGTTGTAGTGACCTTAGAATAATGGTAAGTAATTTACGGCTAGCCTAGGCCGAGTCTCCTTTGGCTTTAAATCTAGCCCATAGAATTCAGGATAGGATTAGTCGACCTTAGCCACACTATATCTTGGCTTTAAATCCAACCAATGATTTAGGTACTAGGGTAGGTTCATACTAAGTCACCTAGGAAGCTAATTGGTCACTCTTAAAGCCCTAAGTCATAAGGACCACGCCATAGCTCTAGGAGGAGCCGCCTAGTAACGAACCCACACCAAATCCTAGAGGGAAATTAAGACACTGATTTAGCAACCTAGTTACAAGCAATTATGAAAGTGAGCCATCATTCTTTAATCCCATAGCATTTGAGTATAGAATCACCCATTCATAAGTTGAAGTCACCCTAACATCTTTCCATTTGTTAGTTCCTTTAGATTAGCTTGTCTCCCACTTTTTCCATTCCCATAGTTTAGTTTAATTTTCTTTAGTTAGAACTCCTGACCATCCAAAATCCCAAAAATAGATAGTTCAAGTTTCTTTTTAGGCACACTCTAGAATACACACATAGAATCTATCTCATAACATAGCTTCCTTGTGGAATCGACCCCGCACTTGCATACACTTTACTACACGGTCCATGCGCTTGCGGATCTTCAGAGCTTGCACTCAAAAGACGACGATCAAGTTCTTAGAGCCGTTGTTGGGGAGGCATAGTGTTTGCATTCTTTATTTGTGTGTTTTGGTAGTTGCTTTTCTTGTTTTCTTGCTTTTCCTTTATAGTTTGTGCTTTTCTTGTTTTCTTGCTTTTCCTTTATAGTTTGTTTAGTCTCTACTTATCTTGTTTATTGTTTATATTGTCTTACTTTAGTCCTTGTTTATCTATTCCAGCCTTCTCTTTTGTTTTCTGTAGACTTTCTAAGATTATGGTTTATTTGCTATAGTTTTAGGAATATTGAAGTTTTCGAGGGTTTAAGTGGCCGGAGTTAGGATAGTTTGTGCATGCTTGGTAGGTGATCCCTTAGAAATCCCTTAGTTTCTCTTAATCTTGAACCCGATAGAATTGCTAGATATTTTAGGAATTTAGGAGATCTTCTTAAGGAGATGGCCGATCCCAATCATCCTTCTAATCCTCCCAATCTCCCAATGAACCCTATTCAATCTCATGATCACCATGGGCATCAAGCCCAATATCATTTTAGACGAGAGCCCCGTAAATTGGACCAACCTATCTATGAGGAACCCACTCTTAGGCAATTCTTTCTCCTCGAAGCCTTTGAGCCTAATTTGGCTATTCAAATTCCAGGTTTAGGGGATACGAACTTCGAGATTAAGTCTAATATGTTGGCTATGCTTCTTTCCTTCTATGAGAGTCCTCTAAATCATAGCACTAATTTTGTTGAGATGAGTTCCACTCTTTATGTCTCCAATGTCTCCCAAGAGGTCTTACGTCTAAGATTGTTTCCTTTCTCTCTTAAGGACAAGGCTAGGGCTTGGTTGCATTCCTTACCTAACGGTTGCATTACTACATAAGCTGAGTTTCAATCTAAGTTCTTTCAAAAATTTTATCCCACGGCCAAGATGGCCGACCTTAGGACTGCCATTATGACTTTCTCTCAACATGATCTAGAATTCTTTCATGAGGTTTGGGAGAGGTTCAAGGATCTTCTTAGACAATGTCCACACCACGGGTATGGCAATCATGACCCATTGCAATATTTCTTTCGAGGCTTAAATGAACAAAATAGGATGATGGTCAATGCCACCTCCGGTAGTGGCTTTTATCTTTTGAGACCAACTGAGGCATAGGAGAAAATAGAAAAATGGCTAAAAATTCTTTTCAAAATTTTGCCATGGGAAGATCTAGTCGGGAAGGCAATAAGAGAAGTGTTAGTGAGGTTAGAATTTCTTTAGATTTACCTGTTAAGGTTGAGGCTTTGACAAATAAGCTAGATGAATTCATTTCTTTGTCTCTTTCATCCCAAGGTCATAGGATTAGTTCTATATGTTCTTTCTCTACCCCTTTAGTTGTTGAAGTTTGTGCATTGTGTTTCGAGTCATCTTATGAGACCATAACTTGCCCTGTAGCATCTCAATTTCCTGAATTCATGAAAGAGCAAGTGTATGCCACACAAGGTTATTCTAATAAGTATAATCCATACTCGAACACATACAATCCAAGTTGAAGGGACAACTCAAAATTTTCTTGGAGACAGGGTTAGCATGAATCTAGCTCACATTCTTAGGTTCTACCTCAGTAGTAACCCCGTCCTCAATATTCCCCAGGCTTCTATCATCTTAATCAGCCCCGTCTCACTACTGCTCCTCAACCTCAGGCTTTACCTACTCCTTCTAGTAGCGAGCCTCCTAGTAATGACATGATAAAAATAATGCAGTTTACTCAGAACCAGAAACAGGAATTGGCAGAAAATAGGCAGCGAATAGCGAGGTTTAAGGCATAGTTAGGACAGATTGCTAGTCGATTGAGTGCTAGAGACCCTGGGAAATTTCCTTCTTAGTTGAAGTTGAACCCTAGTGTCTAGTTCTATTCCTCCATCGATGCCACTTATCCCCCTCAAGCCCAGGCTAAAGCCATCACTACTCTTAGGAACGGTAGGGTAGTGGATAATAGGGTAGGAGTTGACTTTGTAGTACCTGTACCTAATGATCCTTCTCAGACTAAAGCACCACATAGTAGCCCTATTGAAGGAAATTCTAGAAAAGGTCCTATTAAAAGAGTTGAGCCTACTAGAGACCATGGAAAGAGTAATACTTCCTGCCTACATCAGAAGGGAAAGGAGCCCATTGATGATTCCCATGTGTCTAGAGGTGTTAAGCCTAGAGTTCCCTTTCCATCCGCCTTAGAGAGGCCTCCACTTAGTAAGGGTTCTAGGTTTTTCAAGGTTTTAGAGCTTCAGGACCTTAAAGTCAATCTTTCTTTGATAGATGCGATCTTTTCTATTCCTTTATATTCTAAATTCTTTAAGGATCTTTGTACAAGGAAGCATAGGTAATCGAAGATTCTTAAGAAATGTGAGGCTTACAGAGAAAGTGAGGCTTATGGAGAAGGTGAGTAGTATTTGTACTTCGGGCATCCCGTCCAAGATGAGTGACCCTGGAGCTTTCACCATTCCTTGTAGGATCCGAGAGACCGAGATTGATCACACCTTGTTAGATTTAGGATCTAGTGTGAATCTCATTCCGTACTCCATCTATCAGCAGCTAGGTCTAGATGAGTTATCCCCTACACATGTTATTCTTCAGCTAGCTGACAGGTCCGAGTGTAGACCTAGGGGTGTGATAAAGGATGTTATGCTACAGGTAGGTGAGTACGTGTACCCTGACTTCATAGTGTTAGCTATGGATTCGGGACACGACTTTAGACATTTTACACCTATTCTTCTAGGTCGCCCTTTCCTTGCCACCGCAGATGCCATTATTCATTATAGGTCAGGGTTATTGGAGATGAAATTTAGGAATTTGAGATCCACTATGAAGGTTGCCAAGGTGGTTACTAGGGCTAGTATAGGAGGAGAAGATGGAGAAGAGTACTTTAGAGTTGATGTGATTGATTCTTGTGTTGAGGATGTTGTAGAGAGAACTATGACTGATAAAGAAGATTTGAGGAAATTTGAGGAATTGATGTCTAGCTTTGATATAGACACCTTAGAGCAGAAATGTGTAGCTTCTACTTCCTTGATTGAGAACCATTTGATTGATTAGTCACTTGAGGTTAATCCTTCTAGTCTTAATTCTAGTGATGTCCCTATTGATAATGTTGAGGTTGAATCACCCTTGGTGGAGCCTAGCCCTTCTTTAGAGCTCAAACCCCTTCCCGATCATTTGAAGTATGCATTCCTAGGCCCTAGTGAGACCCTTCCAGTCATCATTGCTTCCGATCTTTCTAGTGAGCAAGAGGAGTGTCTCTTAGAGGTTTTTAGGAAACATAAGAAGGCTATAGGGTGGAAAATTAATGATTTGAGAGGTATTGAGCCTTTAGTTTGTGTGCTTCATATTCACCTTGAAGATGGAGTCATTCCTTCTAGGGAGATACCAAGGAGACTAAACCCACACATGAGTGAACTAGTTAAGAAATAGATCATTCAGCTTTTAGATGCAGACATTATTTATCCTATCTCTGATAGTGAGTGGGTTAGCCCGGTTCAAGTTGTCCCTAAGAAGTCTGAGATCACAGTTGTGGAAAATGAGGGAGGAGAGCTTATCCCTACGTGTACTCCCACAAGACAGAGAGTTTGTATTGATTATACAAGAAGCCCAACTCCAAAACTAGGAAAGATCATTTCCCATTACCTTTTCTAGATCAAATCTTAGATAGAGTAGCTGGGCATAACTATAATTGTTTTCTAGATGGCTATTTGGGTTATAATCAAATCCCTATATTTCCTGAGGACCAGGAGAAGACCATCTTTACTTGTCCCTGTGGCACTTTTTCCTATAGGAGAATGCCTTTCGGTCTTTGTAATGCCCCAACGACTTTCCATAGGTGTATGATGGCCATTTTTAGTGACATGATTGAGAGGCATTTAGAGATATTCATGGATAATTTCTCAGTTTTTGGTTATAGTTTTGAAGAGTGCTTGAGTCACCTCTCTTTAGTCTTAGACCGATGTGTGGAGAAGAATTTAGTGTTGAGTTAGGAGAAATCCCACTTCATGGTGCAAAGAGGTCATATAGTTTCGTCTAGTGGTATTCAAGTTGACCCAACTAAGGTAGAATTGATTGAAAATTTGCCTGTCCCTAAGTGTGTCAAGGACATTAGATCTTTTCTAGGACATGCAGGATTCTACCGTAGATCATTAAGGATTTTAGCCACATTGCGTGTCCCTTGTTTAGGCTCCTAGCACAAAATGTCCCTATTTGACTTTGATGATGAGTGTATTAGGGCTTTCAATAGGCTTAAATCCTTATTGTCTACATCCCCAATTATCCAACCACCTAATTACAGTTTCCCATTCGAGATTATGTGTGATGTATCCGATTATGCGATAGGAGTTGTCTTAGGTCAAAGGAAGGCTAAGTTGCCCCATGTTGTGTAATATGCTAGCAAGAATCTTGGTGAAGCCCAAAAGAACTATACCACCATGAAAAAAGAGCTTCTGGCAATAGTTTTCTCCCTTGACAAGTTTAGGTCATACATCCTAGGATCCAAAGTGATTGTCTACACCGATCATGCGGCATTGACGTATTTGTTGTCTAAGAAAGAGTCTAAGCCTCGCTTGATTAGGTGGTTGCTCTTCCTTCAAGAGTTTGACATTGAAATCCGGGATAAGAAGGGTAAAGAAAAAATTTAGTTGTGGATCATCTTTCCTGTCTTGTTAGTGAGTCTGCTAGTGATCCATCCCCTTTTCATGATTCATTACCCGATGAGCAATTGTTTTTTTCGTCTCTATTGACACACCATGGTTTGCTCATATTGTCAATTATCTTGTCACAGGGCATTTTCCTTCCCATTTGGAGAAGAGAGAAAAAGATAGGTTCCTAGCACAAGTTAAGCATTTCTTTTAGGAGGATCCCTATCTTTTTAAAGTACATGCGGATCAAATAATTTGCCAATGTGTGCCCAAGGACGAGTTTGAGAATGTTTTGAGCATGTGTCATGATGAGAGGTGTGGGGGTCATTTTAGTGGGAAGAAGACCGCCGCGAAGGTCTTGCAATATGGATTATTTTGTCCCACTCTAATTAGGGATGCCCAAGAGTATTGTAAAAAGTGTTTTAGATGTCAACAATCTAGGTCCATCTCTAGGAGAAACATGATGCCTTCATCCCCTATTCTTTTATGTGAGTTATTTGACGTTTAGGGTATAGATTTCATGGGTCTATTTTTGTAGGATCGATATTATTAAGTGTGATGCATCCTAGTCCATATTTTCTAAAATTCTACTAAGAAAACATGCTAGGAAAATAAAATAATCACATAACACACACAAGAACATGCTTAAGAACATATAGAATATAACTAGTACTTGCAAAAATCTGTAATGCTAACCTCTTGAAGCATGGCGCCTTCGATGAAGCTAAAACTGTCACGAGCTTTGTTCCCATACACAAACAAGGCCGCCAAAAATTTTACTATAAGGGTGTCGCAATAGGCAAATCCCTAGTCTTCTTCCCTATGATAAAAGAGACTTATCCTGAGAGAATAGCTTCTAGTGTGGGAAGAAGCAAAGTAATATGCTCTTGAAAAACTAGAGCAAAAATCACACATTAAGTATGTACTATGTGTTGTAGTATTTTCTTGCCAAAAAGGAAGAAATCAACTACAAAGTGCATTGCATAAAAGGTTTAAGGCCTTGTCTATTTATAGAGAGAACCTTGGCACCCAAAGTGCTAATTTTTCAATGTGGGAGAAAATTTCATGTAGTATTTCCTTTATGTAACTTGTCAATCTTGTCTTGGAAGACTTGTGGAAGTTGTCCACCTGTTTTTGTAGTATTTTGCAAGTTGTCCACTTGTCTTGGAAGACTTGGGCCAAGCCCACCATCTAAGCCGAACACATAGTCCATAATTCATGTAGAGGCCTAAGCCCAATAGGAAACCATCCAAGCCCAATTAGGTTATGTTAGACTCTAAAGAAAGCCCAAACCCAATTCCAAGCTTTGGCCCAATAAGGCTACTACCACAATATGGAATTTGCTCTTTCAAGATTACTCTCTCAAAGTCATTTCAACTAGAAAAGAGACCAAGAAGACATAACACGAAGAATAATTGCTATTACCCAAAAGCTTATCACAAAAGAATGTGAACTTTGTCTTTGACCTACTAAATAACTAACCATAATGCCCCGTTATGTATACCCATAGCTACGACCGGTCCTTTGGTTTGTATACTATCACCTCCTTAGCTGTATCTTTTTTCGTTGGGTTTCTTGTCCTATTGCCAACCATCCTTGGTCATGAAATCTCTTGATCTTGGGAGTGGCCCTTAAGCCATATGACCGACACACCCATAAAGGTTGTATCACTAGTTCTAAATTCGGATGATAAATTTGGACAATCCCAAGGGGGCACATAGATTCCATATTGCATATGCATGTTCCAATTATTTAGAACTTAGCACTCAATGCACAAGACTATTGATCTAAATAATGTAAGATCTCACCCACAGTGAATCAAAGTACTAAACCCTAACTTTATTCGTTCATCCACATAAACTCAAGATTAACAGCAATTATCATTTAGTAGCAGTGAGTATCTTGTTTTCTTTCTTTGATAATACGTCTCTAGAAAACATACTCATAATGGTCCTGTCCAATACGTGACACACGTACTATCGAGACAAATTCGAAAAGTCTTCCAATGACCTAGGTAGATCACCCTTAACGAGGAGACTTGTTCAATATAACCTTATCTTGGTATAGTTCCCAACACTACCATTCGGTTACGGACTCAATTTATGACGTGACTAAATCTAGACTCGGACTTACTGTGCACCCAAGTCATTAGTTCAAGTCAAGGGGCCTTTACACATGCATCAATAAAACATAACAAAGATAATATGCAAGAAACTCATAATGCCATATAACAAAAAAATGATTATACATTGTTTAGCATCCAAAATGTCATGTACAAGTGAGCTTTAGGGCATACTAATCCTAACAATCTCCCACTTGCACTAAAGATCACTTCTGCACAACTTAATACCCATGGACTCTAAATGTGTGGTGAAAATTTTCTCTGGAAGAGTCTTTGTTAATGGGTCCACCAGGTTTTCCGCTAAAGCTATCTTTTCAACTACTACATCTCCTCTTTGGATAAACTCATGAATCAAATGATATTTCTGTTCAATGTGTTTACCTTTTTTGTGATTCCTGGGCTCTTTGCACTGTAAAACAGCACCGTTGTTGTCACAATACAATGTTATTGGTCTGTGAGCTTCTGGCATAACTTCTAGGTCTAAAAGGAACTTTCTTAGCCGTACTGCCTCTTTCGCAGCCTCAGATGCTGCTACATACTCGGCCTCCATGGTAGAGTCAGCAATATAATTTTGCTTCACACTTCTCCATGAAATAGCTCCTCCTGACAGAGTGAAAACATATCCAGAAGTAGACTTCTTGGAATCTCTGTCGAACTGGAAATCCGAGTCTGTATAGGCTAATGGTGTTAGATCATCTGCACGCTATTCCAGTATGTAATCCTTAGTTCCTTGCAAGAATTTGAATATATGCTTAACCACGATCCAATGTGCTGGTCCAGGGTTTGACTGATATCTACTAACCATATCAATAGCAAAGCAGATATCTGGTCCAGTACATAACATGGCATACATGAGGCTTCTAACCGCCGAAGCATAAGGAATTCGCTTCATGCTCTCTATTTCCTCAGGTGTTTTAGGACATTGATCCTAAGATAGATGAACTCCATGTCTAGATGGTAATGAGGCCTTCTTAGAGTTTTGCATGTTAAACCTGACCAATATCTTCTCAATAAATGAAGCTTGAGATAGGGCTAGCCTTCTGTTCTTACGATCTCGCATAAGCTTGATACCTAGAACATAACTAGCTTCTCCTAAATCCTTCATTTGAAATTGAGTTGAAAGCCAAACCTTGATGGATGATAATATCCCCACATCATTTCCAATTAGTAGGATATCATCCATATACAGAACCAAAAAAGCTATAGCATTTCCATTACGCCTCTTATATATGCAAGGTTCATCAATATTTTGATCAAAACCATAAGATTTAATTGCTCGATCAAATTTGATGTTCCATGCTCTAGATACCTGCTTTAGTCCATAAATAGACTTTTTTAACTTACAAACCAAATGTTCTTGGCCTTTAGCAACATATCCATATGGTTGTGTCATATAAATGGTCTCGTCAAGCTCTCCATTAAGAAAAGTTGTGTTGACGTCCATTTGCCATATCTCGTAGTCATAATGACATGCGATGGCAAGAAGTATCCTGATAGATTTAAGCATGGCTACTGGTGAGAAAGTTTCCTCATAATCGATCCATTCTTTCTGAGTATAACCTTTCGTCACCAACCTTGCTTTAAAGGTTTCAACTTTTCCATCAACTCCTATTTTCCTCTTGTAGATCCATTTGAACCCTATAGGTTTTACCCCTTCAGGTGCAACTACAAGATCCCAAACTTTATTAGAATACATAGATTCTAACACTGAATCCATTGCCTTATGCCATTGGTTGGCATCTATGTCAGAAACTACTTCATCATAACTTGTGGGATCCACCACCTGATTCTCTAAATAAGTCTGAAAGGACTCTCCATAGTATCTATCAGGAGGCTTGGATATCCTCCCACTACGATGGTGCTTTAATATATTAGGTTTAATATGCTGTTCTTTTCCACTACGACGGTGCTCTGGAAATTCTTGTGAAATCTCGTCTAAAACAGCTTCAGGATTTGGTGTTTTCTGGACCATTTCATCATTCTCTAAGTATCTAGCATAGGTGCTTATAAACACCTTTTGCTTCTTAGGATTATAAAAGATCCCACCTCTAGTTCCCTTAGGACATCCAATGAAATAGCATAACTCAGATCTTGGTTCCAATTTTGAAGCATTACTATTAAGTACATAAGCTAGACAACCCCAAATATGGAGATGATTTAGACTAGGCTTACACCCAGTCTACATTTCTTGAGGTGTCCTAGGTACTGATTTAGATGGTACCAACCTCAAGATGTATACTGCTGTTTCAAGGGCATACCCCCAAAAAGATAAAGGTAATAATGCATGACTCATCATTAACCTAACCATATCTAATAGGGTATGATTTCTTCTCTCTGCTACAACATTTTGTTGAGGAGCCCCTGGTGCAGTCAACTGAGACACTATCTCTTCTTGTGTAAGATAGTCTCTGAACTCACCCGAGAGGTATTCACCACCTCGATCAGACCGAAGGGCTTTGATATTTTTATCTAATTTCCACTCTGCCTCAGCTTTGAACTCTTGAATTTCTCAAAGGATTCAGACTTGCGTTGCATCAGATATACATATCCATACCTAGAGTAATCATTAGTAAAAGGAACAAAATACTCATAACCTCCTCGTGCTGGTTTGCTCATAGGACCACACACATCAGTGTGAACCATTTCCAATACTTCTTTGGCCCTTTCTCCTTTAGAAGAAAATGACTATTTAGTCATTTTCCCTTTGAGACAAGATTCACACAGAGGTAGATCTTCGAGAGCTAATGAGCTAAGATGTCCATCCTCGACTAATCTCCGAATTCACTTTAGACTAATATGTCCTAAGCGTAGGTACAAAAGATAAGTATCATCGGTCGAAGAAACCTTCCTTTTTCGGGAATTAGTTTGTTCTATATTATGTAGTGAGTTTGTAATAGGTTTTACATAGAACAAGTTATCATGCATGCTACCGAAACAAATAATATTTCCATCTCTACTGATATCAACACTAAAATGGAAATTAATGCAAAAACCATCTAATATTAATTGCAAAACAGAAATAAGGTTTTTACGTACATTCGGAGCATAATAAACGTTGTTCAAAAATATCTTCTAATTACATGGAAAATTTAAGCACATTCCTCCTACTGCAGCAACCCATACTTTTGCTCTATTACCCAATCTCAGAGCAAACTCCCCTTTAGCTAGTTCCTTTATTCCCTGAAACCAATGCAAAGAATTGCAAATATGGTTAGTGGCTTCAGAGTCTACAATCCAAGAATCAGTAGAATCAACCACTAAGCAAGTTTCAATGTAGAACAAAAGAGGTGTACCTATCTGGCCTCGAGCCAAGTACTTCGGGCAATCCTTTTTCCAGTGTCCTTTTAGGCCACATTTAAAGCATTTGCCCTTGGGCTTTTCACCTGTTAACTACCTGGGCTGTTCACCATTTCTCTTCTTTTTTCCTTGACCACGTTTTTGCTTCCCCTTTCCTTTGAACTTTCTCCCTTTTGAGTTAAGTCCAGAAGTAGATGCTTGAACCATATTTATGTGGCCTTTATTTTTCATTATGGCTTCTGCAGCTAGGAGCTCTTTCATTAATTCTATCATATCCATGTTCATCTTACTCATGTTATAATTAAGTTTGAACTGAGTATAAGATGATGTTAGAGTCTCCCAAAAAAATCATGTCTACCTTTGACTGTTCATCTATGTTTGCTCCTAGGATCTCAGTAGTATTGAAGTAATCCATCATTTTGAACATATGCTCCTTGATAGATGCTCCTTCTGCAATCCTTGATTCATAATTTCTCTAAGAGCACCTTGCCTTGTGGGCCTACTCTTATCAACAAACGTACGAGACAGTGAGATCATGATTTCTTTTGCAATTGCCATATGATGATGCTTGCTCTGCAAAATATCTAACATAGAAGCCATCATATAGCACTTAGCCATACTATTGGCTTTCTTCCATTTTGCCTCAGCATCTTTCTAGGCTTCAGAAGAGTTAGCCCTCACAAATAGGACAAGGAGTTGTTAGGACATACTTGTACTCTTCTGCAGTGAGTATTATGTCCAAGTTTCATTCCTAGTCCACAAAATTCGGCCCAGTGAGCTTGTGCTCTTTGAGAATTGTAGCTAGTGGACTAAACGAAGACATTTTTCTGGATACAATAATGTAATCATAATTAATTTATGAGTATAAAATTGATGCATGTATAATCTGTATGCTATCATTGGAAATAAAACATACGAGTACTTTTTATATCATTTACCTTTGAGTAGATCAACCCTTTAAACTACTCGATGTAACAGTGTCTCAACATCCTTATAAGAACTCCACCGATGGGATGTTTGAACTTATGAACATTAAGTTAAGTGCCACCACTTATTTGAATTAACAATTGTCTAGATATGATCCAATTGAATAATTCAATCATTATTTTATTTGGCTTCTTAAATCCGGTAGCGAACTCTATCGATAGGATAGCTGAACCTACCATTTAAGTTGAGTGTACACCTATTCCTAATGTTTATTCCCTGAAACATTCTTGATTTTAGCCCTCCGATGGGTTAGTGACTTTAATCAATGTTGCGTAAGGTGTTCTTTAGTGAAGAACTCCACCGATGGGATGGCCGAACTTACTAACACCCTTTTGAATAAACATTTTATGTTTCACCTTGTTAAATCTAGATAAAGTGTCACCTTGTGATGGGGAAGTTAATGACATTTACCATTAATGTGAATTGGATATGGAAAGCCATAGGGTTTTTCCAGTCCCCTCTCTCACTCAATATTTTAACAGAAGGGTTTTCTCTATTTTTGGTATTCTTGCTTTTGTTTTAGATCTAAACATGTTTTAGATTTGCGAAACCCTTTAGTTTTTGCAAATCCCTTTTGTGTTACTAAAACATTGCAATACCATAATAAATTACTTACCTAAATGTGGGTGCATAGACCCTTAGGTAGATATATATTTGTAAATCTCAAGTTAAGTTCTTTTAATATTGTCGTGAGATTGCATGGCATCTTTAGACATAGCCGCTTACAATTATCTTGTCTAAGCCATTCTCATAATCTTACCTATCTTTGAGAATCAACTCATAGGTATGACTGATTTTTATAAACCCTAATGAATGGACATATTTCTAGGTGGCAATCATGCTAATGCAAATATGTTAAAACATATATCAATGCATTATAACACATCCACCAAAATACGTTAGAATCCCTCTTTGATGGCTCTTTGTAATCTTCAACAACACACTTAATAGCTTTTTCTGTCTCAGCCGATCGACCGTTAATAGGATCTGGTCGACCGACAAGCTTACCCAGCTGAGTGTTCTTCCATACTATTTTCTTGTTTTTTCTCCTTGGTCTTTAAAGATTACAACAATACACTTTGCTATTGCTAATACAAGCTTCATAAAGAAACATTACAAGGATATCAAAACATCCTATGCTTCTTTTAAATAAATTATAAGCAATAACCGTAAATATTTATACATGAAATCGCCTATGGCCAAGCTTTGTTGACCGTACACGAAAATCTGTCATGTATACATATGAACAATCAAGGGGATTTTATATTACCTACACCTACAAGCATAGAACCACAAGAATATGTAACACAACATTTCCAAATCTTGCCACTCATAAGATGACTAACATATTTATGCAAATACAATATTCTTGCATAGTCTAAGCATGTTGTCTGTGAGCTTAAGCTCTAATACCAATTGTAGGATCGATATTATTAAGTGTGATGTATCCTAGTCCATATTTTCTAAAATTCTACCAAGAAAACATGCTAAGAAAATAAAATAACCACATAACACACACAAGAACATGCTTAAGAACATATAGAATATAACTAGTACTTGCAAAAATATGTAAAGTTAACCTCTTGAAGCGTGGCGCCTTTGATGAAGCTAAAACCGTCACGAGCTTTATTCCCGTACACGAAAAAGTTTGCCAAAAATTTTACTATAAGGGTGTCGCAATAGGCAACTCCCTAGTCTTCTTCCCTATGATTAAAGAGACTTACTTGAGAGAATAGCCTCTTGTGTGGGGAGAAGCAAAGTAATATGCTCTTGAAAAATTAGAGCAAAAATCACACAATAAGTGTGTACTATGTGTTGTAGTTTTTTCTTGCCAAAAAGGAAGAAATCAACTACAAAGTGGATTGCATAAAAGGTGTAAGGTCTTGTTTATTTATAGAGAGAACCTTGGCACCCAAAGTGCTAATCTTTCAATGCAGGAGAAAATTTCATGTAGTATTTCCTTTATGCAAGTCCATTTGTCTTGGAAGACTTGGGCCAAGCCCACCATTCAAGCCCAACACATAGTCCATAATTCATGTGGAGGCCTAAGCCCAATAGGAAACCATCCAAGCCCAATTAGGTTATCTTGCACTCTAAAGAAAACCTAAACCCAATTCCAAGCTTTGGCCCAATAAGGTTACTACCACAATATGGAATTTTCTATTTCAAGATTACTCTCTCAAAGTCATTTCAACCAAGGAAGGGACCAAGAAGACATAATTATCCTTGGCTTCCAAAAATAATTAAAAATGTCCTTGCCCAATTTAGGCGACATAATAATTATTTTTAACTTCTATCTATTCCACCATAAGATTAAAGTTGCACTTCAAGAATAATTGCTATTATCCAAAAGCTTATCACAAAAGAATGTGAATTTTTTCTTTGACCTACTAAATAACTAACCATAATGCCCCTCTACGTATACCCATAGCTAAGACCGGTCCTTTGGCCTGTGTACTACCACCTCTTTAGTTGTATCTTTTTCCGTTAGGTTTCTTGTCCTATTGCCAACCATCCTTGGTCATGGAATCTCTTCATCTTGGGAGTGAGCCTCAAGCCATATGACCGACACACCTATAAAGATAGTATCGCTAGATCTAGATTCGGATGATAAATTTGGACAATCCCAAAGGGGGCACATAGATTCCATATTGCATATGCATGTTCCAATTATTTAGAACTTAGCACTCAACACACAAGGCTGTTGATCTAAATAGAGTAAGATCTCACCCAAAGTGAATCAAAGTACTAAACCCTAACTTCATTAGTTCATCCACATAAACTCAAGATTAAGAGCAATGATCATTTAGTAGCAGTGAGTATCTTGTTTTCTTTCTTTGATAGTACGTCTCTAGAAAACGTACTCACAATGGTCCTGTCCAATACGTGACACATGTACTATCGAGACAAATCCGAAAAGTCCTCTAATGACCTAGGTAGATCACCCTTAACGAGGTGACTTACTCAATATAACCTTATCTTGGTAGAGTGCCCAACACTACCATTCGGTTATGGACTCAATTTCTGACATGACTAAATCTAGACATGGACCTACTGTGCATCCAACCTCACTGTGCACCCAAGTTATTAGTTCAAGTCAATGGGGCTTTACACATGCATTAATAAAACATAACAGAGATAATATGCAAGAAACTCAGAATGCCATATATAAAAAAAATGATTAGACATTGTTTCGCATCCAAAATGTCATGTACAAGTGAGCTTTAGGGCATACTATTCCTAACAATTTCCACCTTCCTTTGGGTACCAATACATTTTAGTGGCCATTGAATATGTGTCCAAATGGGTTGAGGCAATTCCCACACACACTAATGACCATAGGGTAGTAGTTAAGTTCATTAAGGAGAACATTTTCTCTAGATTTAGAGTCCCTACGGTCTTGATTAGTGATGGGGGTTTGCATTTTCCTCATAGGACTTTAGAGGCCTTGTTAAGAAGATATTCGATCACCCATAAGGTAGCTACTCCTTATCACCTGCAAACTAGTGGACAAGTAGAGATGTCCAATAGGGAGATCAATCACATTTTAGAGAAAATGATTGGGCCCGATAGGAGAGATTGGTCTATTAGGCTAAATAATGCTTTGTGGGCTTACCATACCACCTTTAAGACTCCTATTGGTATGTCTCTGTATAGATTGATTTATGGGAACGCTTGTCACTTGCTTGTAGAACTTGAGCATAGAGCTTATTGGGCCATCAAAGCCTTAAATATTGATTTGGCAAGAGCGGGCGAGAAAAAGAAGCTAGACCTAGTGGAGTTGGAAGAGCTTAGATTTGAGGCGTATGAGAATGCCAAACTTTATAAGGATAGGATGAAGAGAATACATGATAAACACATTATTAAGAAATCATTCTCGCCTCCTAACAAAGTTTGGTTGTTTAACTCACGATTGAAACTCTTCCCAAGCAAGCTCAAGACAAGATGGGATGGACCATATGAGGTGATAATTGCCTATATTTCCGGAGCGGTCAAGATTAAAGACTTGAACGATGACCGAGAGTTACGGTGAATGAGCAACGCCTGAAGCATGCATATGATCTGAGCATGGCTAATGTGGAGGTTTTAATGCTTTAGGATCCTATCTATGGAAGCTGAAGATGAGTTGGTGTTTGCCTGGCTGACGGCATAGTGGTTAACGCTACTAGGAGGCAATCTGGGTTCAATTTTGTAATTTTGCATTTGTTTCACTTTGTTTCCTTTTTATCTTCTTTCTTTTTCTTTCACCCACATCGAAGTGTTGAATCCCAATCCTTTGTCCCATAAGATACACCATTGTTTATTATTGCACAAGCCAATGTAAGCATGCATAGGCAATACTACTAATCTTATTTTCTTTGTGAGTGTTTGTGAATTCAAGTCACAGGATTAGTAGTATAGTGATTTATCATTGGCATGGAAAGCTTCGAAGAAGATGCAAGGTAGTATCTATCCTTTCTCCACTTGTTCCTTATGTTTTTTACCCCATCCCCACCACCCTTACTTGCTTTGTAATGCCAATTTGCTTGTTTATGTGTTTCTATTTGCTTAAGGATAGGCAAAGTTTAGGTTTGAGGGGTATGAGAGTTTGGTTTTCTTGTTATATATTTTGTTTAGGGTGGATTCCATTATGTTCTTAAAATGTGCTTAAAAATGGTGAAAATTTTTCAATTTTGATGCATTTGGAGTCATTTATTTCCTTGTTGATCATTGTGATTGACTCTATTGATTGGTGAATATGAGATGCATTGTAGCGAAATGAATAGAGTGGTTTGAAAGCTAAGTCTTGGAGGGGATGCCTTTCAAAGTTGTGGGGAGTGAGGACCTTTATAGAATAACCCTTGTAGCCACACCATAGCTTAGTAGAAAAAAGTGTTGAAAAAAAAGGGATTGTTGATGTGAGTGTCCCTTCCTTGATTAGTTCTTCTTGATGTGCCAAAGCCTTTCTTCTTCTTTTCTTTTTATGAATACAATGCAAAGTATGAAAAATCAAAAAAAAAAATTTGAATCGAAAAAGGCACAAAGGTGCATATATATATATATATATATATATATATATATATATATAATGAATGAAAAGAAAAAAAGCCCAGGGCACAAAAAAGTTTTGTGAATAAGTGCATAAGTGAAACAATGTCAACTTATTACATGCTATCATCTTTGTAGATATGTGAATATGACTTTTTATAAGCCATTGTGCATGTATATTCTCTCTTCTTATCTTTGAGGCTTTGTACATGTTGGGGAGCTCATGATAGTTGAGGGGGCACGAAATATCAATATCCCAAGTGTGTGAGTTAGAATCCTAGGCTCATGGTGGCTTGGTTACTTAAGAAATTCCCACAAGGAACGAGACCCCTTATGAGTAGAGGAAAGATTCAAAGAGGCTTAGGGATCTTTCCACAATAGGAATCCCCCCTTCATGCTTCTTAGACTATCTTTGATAGAGAATTAATCCCTTAGGTAACCCTTGGCATCAGCTTTTGAAATAAACTTAAGATTGAGTTTGCTTGGAGACAAGCAAGGAGAAGGTTTAGAGGTGTTGATGTGTTGTGTTTTTGTATCTATTTGCATTGTTATTGCCTATGATTAAGAGGTATTAAGTGCTCATGAAGATGCATTGATATAGTGCTTCTAATAAGAATAGTCTTAAGCATAAACAAATGTACATATTGAGTTTAAGAGACAAATTACTACATTAATTGCTTGTTTTCAATGATTTAGATGAACTTTGGGTTAAGATTGAGATTGGCCAATGAAAGGTGATGAAGATGGGAGATGTACAGGTCAAAAAGAGAAGATCGGAAGCCGAAAAGACAAAGAATAGAGGAAGGCAATCAGCTGGACGACCTAAGAGAAGAAGCCAGTTGACCGGCCACTCCAGAGAGGTGCTAAAAATAGCCGGACGACCACCCCTCCAAAGCTGGTCGACCAGCTAGTCCAGAGAGCATCACTAAAAAGCCAGTTGAGCTAAGCCGGTCAACCGGCAGTTCTTGAAAAGTTGATTTAAAAGCCCGATTTTCAAACTTAAAAAAGTGGAATCTTTTTGACAATTCTAGAGAAGATCTTTACACACCCATCACACACACACACACACACTTAACCCTAGTCTTCACCCACATTAGACACACTTTCTCACACATTTCATCACCTTGAAGCAAGAGAATTTAAAAGGTTTCAACATTTGGATTCAAGTTGCTCAAGAGCTTTGTACAAGATTAGCTAGGATGAAAGGGAAGCTTCATAAACTCTCTTTCGTTCTATCTCTTACTATGATTGAGTGGACCTGTGTAGGGTGATTTAACTTATGTAATGGGTTAGCTATATACTTTTATGATATGGGATTAAATGGCTGAATATATACATGTTTGATCTTCTTGTTCAAATGGTTATTTTCTCATTTATGTCTAAGTGTTTGATTAAATGCCTAAATGAGTAACATGTGTATAAATTGAAGTCTATTTATTCCTAAACACATCTAATCCATGTTATAATCATGTCTATGTGTTTATATGTGGATGCTATAAAGTGGGTAATGCTTATATTCATGTCTATGTGTATTTGCATGCCTAGTAGTGAATATGACTTCAATAACGCATACATGTTGGTTGTTAATTGCTTCTAATGCTGTAATCTGAGCATGACGATGTTTAGTAATTGAATAGATCCTTTTATTCACGAATACCTTGGCCTAGAACATGTACGAACGTGTTATCAAGTCAAATCTCGCTGTAATAACCTTAGAATGACGGTAAGTAATTTAGGGCTAGCCTAGGCCAAGTCTTCTTTGGCTTTAAATCCTACCAATAGGATTCAGGATTGGATTAGTCGACCTTAGCCATGCTATATCTTGACTTTAAATCCAGCCAATGATTTAGGTACTAGGTAGGTTCATTCTAAGTCACCTAGGAAGCTAATTGGTCACTCTTAAGGCCCTAGGTCATAAGGACCATGCCGTAGCTGTAGAAGGCGCCGCCTAGGGATAGACCTACACTGAGTCCTAGGGGGAAATTAAGACATTGATTTAGCAACCTAGTTAAGAGCAATTATGAAAGTGAGCCATCATTCTTTAATCCCATAGCATTTGAGTATAGAGTCACCCATTCATAAGTTGAAGTCACCCCAACATCTTTCCATTTGTTAGTTCCTTTAGATTAGCTTGTCTCCCACTTTTCCATTCCCATAGTTTAGTCTAGTTTTCTTTAGTTAGAGCTCCCGACCATCCAAAATCCCAAAAATAGATAGTTTAGGTTTCTTTTTAGGCACACTTTAGAACACACACATAGAATCCGTCACACTTAACAACACCGATCCGTGCGTTTGCAGGTCTTTAGAGCTTGCACTCAAACGACAACGATCACTTCTTATCCAAATCAACCCTAGCCTTGCTCAATCATAAAATCTTCATCCTTTTAAGCTTCGATCATTGCTTCAAATCTCACCTAAATCAAGCAAGAAGTACACATTAGTGTAACATTTATGTCCTAAGTTCAACTATGAACATGTAAACCCTTTTATGCATAAGTATGACCTAAATACCATACTCATACACCTAATGAAGCACAAAACACCTCAATACAAGAATAAGAATACAATACATACATGCACACACAAAATTAACACTTTAATCGGCCTTAGCTATATGTATACATAGAGGGGTAATATTGTCAGTTATTTAGTAGGAAAAAGATAAAATTCACATTGTTTTACAATAAGCTTCTGGGTAATAGTAATTATCTTTGGAGTGCAACTTTGATCTTATGGTGGAATAAATCGGAGTTAATACTGGTCATTATGTCGCCAAGATTTGGCAAGGACGTCTTTGGTCATTTTTTTAAGCCAAGCTTAATTGTCTCTTCTTTGTGCATTCCTTAATTGAATGACTTTGAGAAAGTAATCTTGAAATAGCAAATTCCATATTGTAGTAGTAGCCTATGATGTTTTATTAACTCATAAGTATACGAATCGTTCGTGGTATAACAAATACAAGTGCAAGTATTGTTTCCACATAGAGGCTCTTTAGTTCAGTCTCTACGTGCTCGGGTGCCTAAAACTAGCTACATGTGTGTGTTGGTATACTTTTGGTCTTTTTGATTGAAGGGAGCTCAGAACAATGGACAATAAATCCTAAACTAGCCTAAAGTAATAGAGGAACTATAGATGCCAAGCTAAGGAAATAGAGCTCCACAACGTAGAAAGGAACCTAGGGTGATTGCGTTGCAACTAGACTCAGGCTATGATAATGGTTCGGTCTATCTATGGCTTCATTGCTCTCTTAGAGGCCTTAGCTAACTAACCTTTTATCTACTAGGACTCGATATGGGTCTGCCCCTAGGTAGACCGTCTTAGAGTATAGCGTGGTCCTTCTTACCTAGGGATTTAGGGCTTAGTTGACTAAGTTCTCTTTGGTGTTGATTAATGTCCTACTTGGGAGAATAACCTATTAGTACTGTTTTAGACTAGAGATTAGATATGTAGAGCATTAACTAGTACTAGTGAGTACTTTTTAGTATTGTTTTAGACTAGAGGTATACTCCTACCACACTAAGTCATCTATTAAGCATATTAACCAACAAACTTTAGTTGCAAATAGTGCTCATACTGTTAGCATGGATTAAGGCTAAGGTGAGCCACTACCAATAGCGTTTAAGCACAAAAGAACACATACATCTTCATGTAGGCATTTTAACAAATACATAGACATGTTTGATTTTCAACATATGGACATATTGAATCATGCCATTAATCAATGTAAACAAGTATATATTAATAGCTCTAGATATACGCAAATCCTTTATTCATAGCCCTAATCTAATATACAACAACAACAAAAAAAACCTAGATTTAGCCTATTCCAAGAACATACTTACAAGATCTAGAGAAAGAATAAGAAGAACTCTACTAAATCTTGCTTCCAAATCCATACAAGCCCTTCAAATCCTTGTTGATTGCTTTTATCTTTGGCTTGGTTGGGTGTTTAAAGGGTGTGTAGAGGTGTTAATTGAAGTGGAAAAAGGGTTAGGGTTAACAAAGTCGAGAGATTATTAGGTTCCTCCCCTAAAAGTGGCCTGAAATGAGCTATTTATTGCTATTTCAGTGTACAGCTGGTTGACCTAACTGGTTGACCAACTCCTTTATCTTGCTCGAGACTAAAGAAAATGGAGCTCTCTAACTTGGCCATTCAGCCTAGCTAATCGACTTGCTCCTAAAGCAACTAGACTGGCTTAAAATAGATGCTCTCTGATCTGGCTAGTCAACTGGCCATGGGATCGCACTCGATTGGCTATGCGTTTTGCGTTCAATCTTCATTTTTAGCTCGTTTCTCCCCTATGCAAGCTCAAACCTTCCAAGACGCATCTATAGCATAAACTATAACACTTAGTATAGCATTTATATATCTAAATACATTATGTACAAATATTAACAAATATGTATAAACTCTATACTAAATGCATTCAATGAAGTGCTAAACACCTCAAGATGTATGTACAAATACTATATAGAAACATGCACAAATCACACACATCAACACCCCCAAACCTTCCCTTTATTTGTCCCTAAGCAAGCCTAAAGCAAAGTCCATCCTCATGCTTTTCAAAGAGTTGCTGGTTGTATTGACTTGCTATCTTTTTGCCTCTAAGGGAGTATAAGGGATCATTCCTTTCATGTAAGGGCTTCCCTAGCCTTTTTTGGGTCCTCTCCTTAATCACAAGCGGTCTTGTACCTCACAGGAACTTACTAGGTAGCTAGAACCGCCACAAACCTAAGATTCTAACTGAAGCACTCGGAAAGTTGATACTTCATGGCCTATCAACTAACATGGTCTCTTAACATGCCCTGAGCCCCAAAGATCCAAGGAAATGAAGATACATCACAATGGCTCACAATTGATGTAAAAGCTTATTAACAAGACAATGAAATAACAAAACCAAACACTTGTGTCAAATTGACATTGTGTCCTTTGACACTTATTCATAATACTTCACTTTTCAACTTTTTGTTGCCTTTTAGGATTTTTTTTCACTTTTTTCATTTTTTTTCATATTTCTACATTTTGCCCTTTTTTTGCATTTTTTTTTCAATACATAGCACAAACAAAAGAAAAAAAAAAGAAGAGGCTGAGGCACACTAAAAGAACCAATCAAGGAAGGGGTACTCGTATCAACAACCCTTGAAACATATTTTCCAACCAAGTTATGAGGCAACTAAAAGGTACATTCTTAGAAATGCTCACGCCCTACAGCTTTCAAAAGGATTTTCTTCAAAGTCTAGGTCATACCTCACACTCCATTCACTCCATACAATACACCCTCGTCGTCTCCAATCAATTAAGTCTATGGCAAAGCTAACCGTCCAACCAACATGGAGATAAACAACTCAAAACATGCAAAAAATCGAACAAATTGAACACATTTGGAGCAAAAACAAGGATGCTATGCATCTACCCTATAAATGATATAAACAATAAAGGAACAACCATACCCCAAACCTATACTTTGCCTGTTCTCAAGCAAATAGCGTCCAACGATAACAAGCAAGCATATGAAACACATATAGGGAATGTGGAGAGGGATTGATAGGGACAAGTAAAAGATCGATAGATACAACCTTGTTTCCAAGTAGTCTGCGAATTCCAAAGACAATTCAATGGTATACTAGCCTCCATCTTTTGTGGAAAACACTAATGCTCAAAAAACAAAAAAAAGATTAGCAGTTAATACAATGCAAGTCCACATTGGCATTTAAAAGTTAAGCAGGGATGTACGCAAAGGGTAAAGGATTGATACACTAAGGATGGAAAAGAGCAAGAACAAGTAAGGGAGCAAACTCTAACCTTCTAAGAATACAAACAAACAAAAGAAAGCCTAAACTATAAAAAAAGTAAGGGAAACAAAAGCAATCTAATCCACTATATACAAAGCAAGAACAAGTGAAAGAACACTAATCTACTATATACAAACCCAAAAAGAGGTAAATACAAGAAGAACAAAGAAAATATAAACAAGTCTAGGGTGCCTCCTAGTAGCTCTAGATTTAACATCCCCAGCGGGGCGCCAATGTTAGAGTAAAACATGTTTAAAGTTTCAAGACACAAATTGATGGATAATCATCAAAGTGCAGAAAGTAGAAGGAAAAGGGTCATGCAATATATGATATAGGAAAGAATGAACAATGCAAGCCTCTTCCAAAATGTCCCAACTCAAAATGTTAAATACGGACGTGTGCTCATATGTGATAGGGAACATGTAACAATGCAAATGCTCATGCCCCACTTGCCCTCTAAGTAACCACTTCATAGCCTTTTTCTCATTATCTAAGACTAAGAACATACCCTCCTCATAGGTCACGGATAAATTTAATGCATACAAAGTGGGAAGTGTATGCCTTACCTAGGTCAAAGTATTCCATACAAGAAGGCACAAATGTGAGCTCCAAAGAAGTGGAAGATTCAACGGAATAGGAGTAGGGAGTTTGAGCAATATCTGGAGAAGAAAGGTCAATGGGAGAAGAGATGAAAGCACTAGACTCTTTCTCTCTATAAGATATGGAATGATCAAACAAGGGTCGTTCTAGCTCCTCACAAGTGGTAGACATGCATAGAGGTGATAAAGTAGACTCTAACAACTCATCATGCAAACAAGTAAGTGCAATGGGAGTATGCGTACTCATCTCCCTCCAAAAGGCATCAGAGTTGAATTGAGTAATAATAACATCAAGTTCATAATCTAAACATGATAAGACATAGGAAGAGAGGGAAGGCACACTCAAGAGACTCGATGGAAAAAGGTGAAAGGACTAGAAGATAAGGTACCACTTTCTCTAAAACATAACCTAAGTCATCTTGAAGCGAAATGTAATCATGCTCATCCTCATTTTCACTACAAGAATTAAATTTTCTATCGACTTCTCTCTTTATCTCTCTCTTCTAAGCATCATCATTTCCATCAGTACTTCTCTTATCCATAGATCTCACTTCCATCCCTTCAACCCAGTCTAAAGGTATCTCAACTCTTTCACTCATGGGTTACTCATTCTTAACTTCTCTATTCAAGTACTTGACTATTCTGGATAATTGTTTGGTTATCTCACTTAGTCTCTCATGGTTGGAATGAATTAGAGATTTGAGATATTCTAACTTTTTATCTTCACATGAGGGAGACCTAAGAGAAGAGGATTCATTTAAATGGAAATTGTAGTCATTTTGAAAATCATTTTGAGCATAACTATAAAAAGACTTTAGAGAATAATAAATGGGAAATGTAGGAAGGGGACATTCATAACTAGAAGGTGAATAATAGAAAGAGTTATCTTGACCCCAACTTGAATATGAATGATAATGCTCCCTGTAATCATGATACCTCGATGATGATGCATGAGTGGGCATATGACTATAGGGAACATGCCTTGAATAAGCACTTGATGAGGGATTTCCATATGCAAGGAGACAACAAACAATACGATGCTTATAACTACTAGATAAAAGACAAGCATTGGGAACATATGTGAGGGATGGGGAAGACAATACAAGTGACCACCAAGATGAATTGGATCTATCCATACTTATGCAACACAAGTAAACCTCTTCTCAATTCAGTCTTTTTTCAAATTTTTCAATTTTATTTCTTTTTTTGTGGTTTTTCAAGAATTTTCAATTTTTTTATGGTTTTCAAATAAAAGAAAGAAAGTAAAGATAGGACAACATGCAAGCAACTAATCAAAAACACCAAAGCACACAAAGAACCAATATCGTGCCTCCCCGGCAACAGCACCAAAAACTTGATATTTAGTTTTAAACTACAAGCATATGGACCATTCGTGGTATAGCGGATATGAGTGTGGGTACTGTCTCTACAGAGAGGCTCCTTCATTCAGTCTCTACGTGCTTGGGTGTCTAAAACTAGCTACGTGCATATGTTGGTATATTTTTGGTCTTTTTCATTGAAAGGGGTTCAGAACAATGGAAAATAAATCTTAAACTAGCCCAAACTAATAAAGGAACTATAGATGCCAGTTAAGGAAAGAAAGCTCTACAAGGTAGAAGGAACCTAGGGTGATCGCGTTGCAACTAGACTCGGGCTATGATAATGGTTCGGTGCATTTATGGCTTGATTGCTTTCTTGGAGGCCTTAGCTAACTAACCTTATTACCCATTGGGATTCGATGAAGGTTTCCCCCTAGGTATACCTCCCTAGAGTGTAGCGTGGTACTCATGACCAAGGGATTTAGGGCTTAGTTAACTAAGTTCTCTTCAGTGTTGATTAATGTCCTACTTGGGAGAGTAACTGTCGAACTTATTGGTTTAATTTGTTTTGATGACGCCATAATTGCACTTTGTTAATTACTCTTTGAATAATTGCACTTTGTAAATTGCTACCACTATATATCTTGTATATATATATCTTGTATATGCTAATTACAGTAGCTTAAGCTAGGAAAAAGGCTTGATGCATATGGAGCATGAAGACTATGAAGATCTCTTGAAGAATCAGTTCTTGGTCTTTAGCTTTTGTCAAGTTGATATTAGTACATAAACAAATATCTATGAAACTCAAAAACTTAAGACATTGCATGCATATATCTTGATCTTTCTTCTGAAAACCTGCCTTCATTTGCCTTCAAAAACTTTTCTTGCACAAAAATCAAGTTTTAAAGTCCATAGTTTGCACTATGGAGCTTCACGCACTATAGCAATCTCAATTGCATTGATATTTGGTACTTTAATAAATCTATATGCTTATATATATGTAAATATAAGCTTAGCTTTGCAGTAAAAGATACTATTTTGTGTATAGCATTTATATTATTAATATATAAGCATTTTGGTATAAGACTATTACCCATTAGATAATAGCTTTGCACGCAAAAAGCCTTTTCTTAGAAAATCTTGCTTCCAATCTTGCATGTAATGTTTGGAAAATAATTTGGTATTAGCATTTATCATTAACTTGATCTTATATGCACAGTGGTTATCTTGAGCTGTAAAAAATTTGCAGAAAAACACTACTTACTGTTGATTAGATGTTAGTAACTTTATAGTAAAAAGTAAAGCAGCTTTTTTCAGTCTTTTCTATTGCTACCGACCTACACAGCCGATAGATCAGCTCTGCGTTCCGATATTAATAGAAAGCTGTGTTACTCTACTGAAAGAGCCTACCGATCAGCTGGTAGAGTGTTCTGGTAAGGCCTTTTGGCCTTTGGAACCACCAGAACAGCTAGGGGGTCGGCCGGTAGTGTGCTCCTATAGTCTCTTTGTGTTGTTTTAAAAAATTGGCCATTGGGAAACTTGTTTTTTTTGCTTAAAAATACATCCTACTCCTCCTAACTCAGACACAACTTGTTCAAAAACATCTCTCATAGGTCTCTTGCATTCAATTTACATCATCTAGTACAATCTTGCACTATTAATTGCAACCTTCATTGATTGCATATCATTAGCATTTAAGAACAGTTTTCTCTTGAGCTTCATAAATTGCTTATCTACTTAAAGCAATATAGGAAGGTTTAAATGCCTTTGTATTCTCGCTTAAAACAAGTTTATTGTATATCAAACTCTTTACTATCATATTGGGAGTGAATTTCTTTACTCTTGGGTAGCTTAGGTGTGAGGAACCTTTCTTAAGAGTGAATGGTTGAAATCCTCAAGTATAGAGTTATACTTGTGATCCTTGTGGTGAAACAAGGGTTGTGATCGTTGTTCTATGCTTCTACAATGTACTAAGCAAGTAGCCAATTCACTAGTGGAATTTCTGAAACCCTAAGGGAAGGCCTTAGGTAGTGGACTAGGCCCTTGGGAGTTTGAACCACTCTTAATCGCTGTGTTTGATCCTCTTGACCTTACTCTCTTTATTTTTCAAGTACTTATCTTGCTTGTTGCACGTGATTTTGCTTGAGATTGTTGTTAAGATTTTTAAGTTGTTAATTGTGCCAATAATCCAATTCACTCCCCCCCCCCCATTTGGATTCATTTTCTGGGCAACACGTGGCATCAGAGCTGAGTGCTCTACACATTATTTGCATTATTGTGTGATTTGACTTAACCATCTAGAGCTAAAGATCATGGCACATAGAATTCAAGAAGGTCTCTCCACCACTAGGGTTCCATACTTCGATGGTACAAACTATGCATTTTGGAAAGTTAGAATGAGAATATTTTTGCAAGCCAATGATTATGTTGCATGGGAAACCATAGTAAATGGACCTAGTATTCCATCTATGGAGGTCAATGGTGCAAAAGTTCCTAAACCAAAAGAAGAATGAGATAAAGATGATATAAAACTTGTTGAAGCAAATGTTAATGCCATTCACTATCTTTACCTCGCTTTAGATCCTTCCAAATTCAAAAACATTATAGAGTGCACCACGGCAAAAGAAATATGGGATCAATTAGAGGTCACTCATGAGGGCACAAATCAAGTTAAAGAGACTAGGAATAGCATGCTTGTATATAAATATGAAATATTCTCTATGTTTCTTGATGAAAATATTGAACTAATGTTTTCAAGATTTATTGAAACTTTTCACTCTTTAAAGTCACTTGGCAAGAATTATGAAAATGCCAAACTTGTGAGGAAGCTCTTGAGAAGCTTACCAATGGCTTGGCTACCAAAGACAACAACCATCAAGGAGTCCAAAGATCTCAACACTTTACAATTGAGTGAACTTGTCGGATCACTCATGACGCATGTATTAGGGCTCAAGGAGCTTGAAAGACAACCTAAGGTCAACAAAAACATTGCTCTCAAGGCCTCACCACAAGAAGAGTCAACAAGTGAGAGTAAAGGTGACGATGAAATGGGTATGTTCTTCAAACTCAAGAGATTCATGAGGAAGCAAAAGTTTAATCCAAAGAAAGGACAAAGGTGAGAGATAAGTAAAGGTGAGACTAGTAAAGAATTAATTTGTTTTAAATGCAAGAACTTGGACGTGTCAAAGCTAAGTGGCCACTTAGAAAGAAGGATGAAAAGAAATTCAAAATGAAAGCATTGAAGGCCACTTGGAGTGACTCGGAGTCAAGTGATGAAGAAGAAGATTCAATTGTAAAAGAGGTGGCTAACCTATGTCTCATGGCAAAAGAAGAAGATGAGGTAAGTTCGAACTATGTTTCTTGTGATGAAAATAGCTCTTATAATGAACTAGAAGAAATGTACAATGAAATGCTTATAGCATTCAAAAAGGTAGTTAACAAAAATAAAGAGCTCAAGAAAAATGTTCTATATCTTGAAAATCAATTGCATAATGCCTGCATTGAAAATAAGAACTTGAAAAAGAATCTAGAGAAGAGAAAAACCAATGTTGATGTATAGCAAGAAAATGAGGACTTGAAAGCAAAAGTCAATGATTAGGAAAATGTGGTTTCAAAATTTACAAATGGAACCAAAAACTTAGATGCCTTGCTTGGACAACAATGATGTGTTTTTGATAAAGCTAGAATTGGATTTGATTCTCATTCAAAACAAAAATTCTACATAAAGTTTTTTGAAAAAACACCAAGCTCTTCCAAGGCTTATTCTTCAAAAGAGACAAAAAGTCTTAAAAAAGGAAATGATCATTACAAAAGGTATTTCATTAAAGTATCTTCATCAAGTACTCCTAAAGTTGCATGCAACTATTGTTGTAAAAATGGACATGCTTCACATAAATGCTTTATAAGAAAAGATGGTGAGAAAAGGTATAAATTGATGTGGGTTCCTAAGGGAACTAAAACTAATGTTCAAGGACCCAACAAGCCTTCGGTACCAAGTCATGCTTCACTCAAATTTTGTAGGTTTGCCTTGCATCTTCCAAGGATAGTGGAAAATGGTTCTTGGATAGCGGATGCTGAAGGCACATGACGGGCGACAAATCAAAGTTTTTGTCACTCAAGGAAAAGAATGGTGGATTTGTCATATTCAGTGATAACTCTAAAGAAAGAATCATCAGAATTGGAGATATTGGTGACAAATCTAAATTGTGTATTGAAAATGTCTTACTTGTACATGGCTTGAAACATAACTTACTTAGTATTAGTCAACTATGTGATAAAGGTTTATTTGTTAACTTTAAAGCTTATTCATGTGAGATAGTTGATAAAAGTGGTAATGTCATATTTGTTGGCATGAGGCATGGTAATGTGTACACTTTTGACTTTGATGACTTGCATGACCAAGATGTAAAATTTTTAAGTGCTATGACTGAAAATACATGGATTGGCATAGAAGACTAGGACATGCTAATGTGGACTCCATAAATAAACCTGCTAATCTTGATCTTGTTAGAGGATTACCTAAGGTCAAATATGTTGGTAATAATGTGTGTCGTGCATGTAAACTTAGCAAACAAACTCGAGAATCCTTCAAAAGCAAGAATATGATCTCTACTTCAAAACCTTCAGAACTTTTGCATACGGATTTATTTGGACCTAATAGGGTTGCTAGCTTGGGTGGAAAATTATATGCTTATGTGATTGTTGATGATTTCTATAGATTTACTTGGGTAATTTTTCTAGCTCACAAAAATAACACACCAAACGAGTTTATAAAATTTTGTAAACGTGTTCAAAATGAAAAGGATATTTGATTTCCACCATAAGAAGTGATAAAGGTACCGCGTTTACAAACCTTACTATGAAATCTTTTTGTCAAGAAAATGTTATCTCTCACACTTTTTCAGCTCCAAGAACACCACAACAAAATGGTGTCATTGAAAGAAAAAACCATGCCTTACAAGAAATGGCAAGAACTATGCTTTGTGAAAATAATTTACCTAGCTATTTTTGGGTCGAGGCCGTAAGCACCAAATGTTATGTGATTAATTGTAGCATTATTCAAAAAGATCTTGACAGAACTCCATATGAACTTTGGAAAGAAAGAAAGCCAAACATCTCATATTTCAAAACTTTTGGTCTTGTATGCTTTATTTTAAATGAAAAAGACAATCTTGGCAAATTTGATTCAAAATCCGATGATGGCATATTTCTTGGATATTCTTCATCTAGTAAAGCATATAGGGTATACAATAAAAGAACCATGGTTGTTGAAGAAACGATAAATGTGAAATTTGATGAAGGAGTTTTTGATTCAAAATGTGATGATGTTGATGTTGTTACCATTCAAAAGAATATCAGTAATCTTGATCTAGACAAAGGAAATAAACCTAATGATGCATGTCATGAGGATCAATAGCATGAGAATGTTGATGAACAATGTGATGATCAAAATGTGATACATGATAAGCATGATAACTTGCCAAAAACTTATAAATTTGTTGGTTATCACCTCCCTTCCCAAATTATTGGTAAACCTTCCAAAGGTGTTGAAACTAGGTCCTCCTTGAGAAATGTATGTAATCATCTTGCCTTCTTGTCTCAAATTGAACCTAAAAGTATACATGACACTTTACTTGATGATAGTTGGATAAATGCCATGCAAGAGGAACTCAATCAATTCGAAAGAAACAATGTATGGAAACTTATTGAAAAGCCTAAAAATCAATCTATAATTGGAACTAAATGGGTCTTTAGAAACAAGTTAGATGAATTTGGCATAATAACTAGAAACAAGGCTAGATTAGTTGCACAAGGTTATAAGCAAGAAGAAGATATTGATTATGATGAAACCTTTGCTCGCGTTGCTAGACTTGAATCAATTAGAATGTTACTTGCTTTTGCATGCTTTATGAACTTCAAATTGTATCAAATGGATGTGAAAAGTTCTTTCTTAAATGGATATATTGATGAAGAAGTATATGTGGCTCAAGTTCCAAGATTTGAGGACCCTTTTCATCCTAACCATGTTTCCAAGCTTGAAAAAGCATTGTATGGACTAAAGCAAGCACCAAGAGCATGGTACAAGAGATTAAGTGGATTCTCAGTTGAAAAAGGCTTTACAAGAGGTAAACTTGATTCAACTTTATTTTTAAAGAATGATGGTAAAGATATACTTACCGTACAATATATGTTGATGATATCATCTTTGGTGCCACTAATAAGTCTATTCGTGAGAATTTTTCTAAGCATATGCATAGTGAATTTGAAATGAGCATGATGGGAGAACTTACATTCTTTCTTGGCCTTCAAATCAAACAAACTAAAGAAGGAATTTTCATTAACCAAGCTAAGTACACAAAATAACTACTTAAAAAGTGTGGATTTGATAGAGCAAAAGATATTGGAACTCCAATGAGCACCTCTACCAACCTTCATAAAGATGAAAATGGTAAGTCGATGGACAAAAAAAGATATAGAGGTATGATCAGAAGCCCACTTTACTTAACAGCCTCTAGAACTGATATTATGTTTGTTGTATGTTTGTGTGCTCATTTTCAATCTTGTCTTGAAGAATCTCATTTACTTATTATTAAAAGGATTTTCAGATCTCTTAAAGGAACACAAGAACTAGGGCTTTGGTATCCTAAGGGAACAAATTTTGAACTAGTAGGTTACTCTGATGCTGACTTTGCTAGTTCTAAAACCGATAGGAAAAGTACTAGTGGAACCTATCATTTTCTTGGTAATTGCTTAGTTTCATGGTCAAGTAGAAAGCAAAATAGTGTAGCACTTTTAACAGCTAAAGCAGAATATATTGCAGTAGGAAATTGTGTTGCACAAGTTCTTTAGATGAAACAAACTTTGCTCGACTTTGGTGTTATATTTGAGCATGTTCCAGTTATGTGTGATAGCACAAGTGCAATTAATCTCACTAAAAATCCAATTCAACATTCTAGGACCAAGCACATAGAAATAAGGCATCATTTCATTTGTGATCATGTGCAAAGAGGTAATGTTATGCTTAATTTTGTTGATTCTCTGTACTAACTTGCTGATATTTTTACAAAACCACTGCATGAAAACTAGTTTTTAAACATTAGAAAGGAGTTGGGAATGACTCAATTATAAAAAACTCTTATTCCCTACAAAACTGCCAATACCAAAACACTTACCCCTGTATTGGTACACCGGCTAAGTCAACCGGTAGTCTGTCTCAGCCTCTGTTTTTACCGGAACACTTGGTCTCGATACTGATCGACTGGTAGTTGCGATTTTTTTTGAAAAATTAATAGGGCTCGACTAGTTGAAAAGCCTCATAACTCTTATTTTATCAAAACTCTTCATCCCCTCACCTTCTTTCTCTCTATAAAATCCCTCTCAAACATCTTTCTCCCTCAAATCTCTACATTAACACATTACCTACTTCAATTTCTTCCAAAATATCTTCATCAAAATCTCTACATTAACACATTACTTACTTCAATTTCTTCCAAAATCTCTTCATCAAAACCATGGTCTCTATCTCTCTCTCTCTCTCATGACTAATACAAGAAACAAAGGAAAGGGTCAAGCTTCGGTTCCAAGAGAAAGGGTGGAGCAAGTACTTCAAGAGGCTCAAGGAGACCAACAAGACAACCTTCACCCGAGCCAAATCCATCCTCACCACCTGTAAATCGTGATTATTCCAAGAAAAAGATATGGGCAAGTATGTTAGGAATAGTATGCCCTAAAGCTCACTTGGACATGACATTTTGGATATGAAACAATGTATAATCATATTTTTGTTAAATGGCATTATGAGTTTCTTACATATAATCTCTGTTATGTTTTATCGATGCATGTATGAAGGTCCTTTGACTTGCACTAATGACTTGGGTGAGCAGTGAGGCTGGACGCACAGTAGGTCCAAGTCTAGATTTAGTCACATCATAAATTGAATCCATAACCAAATAAGTAGTGTTGGGCACTCTACTGGGATAAGGTTATATTGAGCAAGTCTCCTCTTTGAGGGTGATCTACCTAGGTCATTGGAGGACTTTCTGGATTTGTCTCAATAGTACGTGTGTCACGTATTGGATAGGACCATTGTTAGTATGTTTTCTAGCGACGTACTATCAAAGAAAGAAAACAAGACACTCACTGCTACTAAATGATCATTGCTCTTAATCTTGAGTATATGTGGATGAACTAATGAAGTTAGGGTTTAGTACTTTGATTCACTGTAGGTGAGATCTTATTTTATTAAGATCAACAGCCTTGTGCATTGAGTGCTAAGTTCTAATAAATTAGAACATGCATATGCAAAATGGAATCTATGTGCCCCCTTTGGGATTGTCCAAATTTATCATCCGAATCTAGATCTAGTGATACTACCTTTATAGGTGTGTCGGTCATATGGCTTAAGGGTCGCTCCCGAGATCAAGAGATTCCATGACCAAGGATGGTTGGCAATAGGACAAGAAACCCAACGGAAAAAGATACAGCTAAGGAGGTGATAGTACATAGGCCAAAGGACCGATCTTAGCTGTGGGTATACATAGAGGGGCATTATGGTCAGTTATTTAGTAGGTCAAAGACAAAGTTCACATTCTTTTGTGATAAGCTTTTGGGTAATGACAATTATTCTTGGAGTGCAACTTTGATCTTATGGTGGAATAGATCGAAGTTAAAAATAATTATTATGTCGCCTAGATTGGGTAAGGATAATTTTAATTATTTTTGGAAGCCAATGATAATTGTGTCTTCTTGGTCCCTTCCCTAGTTGAAATGACTTTGAGAGAGTAATCTTGAAAGAGCAAATTCCATATTGTGGTAGTAGCCTTATTGGGCTAAAGCTTGAAATTGGGTTTGGGCTTTCTTTAGAGTCCAAGATAACCTAATTGGGCTAGGATGGTTTCCTATTGGGCTTGGGCCTCCACATGGATTATGGACTATGTGTTGGACTTGGATAATGGGCTTGGCCTAAGTCTTCCAAAACAAGTGGACAACTTGCAGAAGTCTTCCAAGACAAGATTGACAAGTTTCAAAAAGGAAATACTACATGGAAATTTTCTCCTACATTGAAAGTTTAGCAACTTTAGATGCCAAGGTTCTCTCTATAAATAAACAAGACCCTACACCTTTTATGTATTCCACTTTGTAGTTGATTTCTTCCTTTTTGGCAAGAAAATACTACAACACATAGTACACACTTATTGTGTGATTTTTGCTCTAGTTTTTCAAGAGCATATTACTTTGCTTCTTCCCACACAAGAGGCTATTCTCTCAAGATAAGTCTCTTTAATCATAGGGAAGAAGACTAGGGAGTTGCTTATTGTGACACCCTTATAGCAAATTTTGGTGGCCTTGTTCGTGAACAGAATAAAGCTCGTGACCGGTTTTAGCTTCATCAAAGGCCCCACGCTTCAAGAGGTTAGCTTTATATATTTTGCAAGTACTAGTTATATTCTATATATGTTCTTAAGCATGTTCTTGTGTGTGTAATGTGGATATTTTATTTTCCTAGGATGTTTTCTTAGTTATAATTTAGAAAATATGGACTAGGATACCCCACACTTAATAATATCGATCCTACAATTGGTATCAGAGCTTAGGCTCACACACAACATGCTTAGACTATGCAAGAATATTGTATTTGCATAAATATATATTAGTCATCTTGTGAGTGGCAAGATTAGGAAATCTTGTGTTGCATATACTTGTGGTTTTATGCTTGTATGTGCAGATAATATAAAATCCCCTTGATGGTTCGTATGTATGCATGATAGATTTTCGTGTACGGTCAACAAAGCTTGGCCATAGGCGATTTCATGTATAAAATATTTCTGGTTATTGCTTTTAGTTTCATGTAAAAGAAGCATAGGATGTTTTGATATCCTTGTAATGTTTCTTTATGAAGCTTGTATTAGCAATAGCAAAGTGTATTATTGTAATCTTTGAAGACCAAGAAGAAAAACAAGAAAACAGCATATAGGAATACTCTACCTGGTAAGCAAGCCGGACGACCGGGTGGACTTAACCGGTCGACCGGCTACTCCAGAGAGCAAAAAATTCATGAAGCAATTGGAGCCGGTCGACCGGCTCTTATTGACTGGCCGACCGGCCGAGGCGTAAAAGCTACTATGTGTGCTGTTTTTGTTGAAGATTACAGGGAGCCATCAAAGAGGGATTCTAACATATTTTTGGTGGATGTTTATAATGCATTGATATATGTTTTAACATATTTGCATTAGCATGATTGCCACCTAGAAATATGTCCACTCATTAGGGTTTATAAAAATTAGTCATACATATGAGTTGATTCTCAAAGATAGTTAAGTTTATGAGAATGGCTTAGATAAGAGAATTATAAGCCGCTATGTCTAAAGATGTCATGAGATCTCATGACAACATTAAAATAACTTAACTTGAGATTTACATGTATATATATCAACCTAAGGGTCTATGCACCCAGATTTAGGTAAGAGATCTATTGTGATATTGCAATGTTTTAGTAACACAAAGGGGATTTACATATATCCAAAATGTGTTTAGATCTAAAACAAAGCAAGAATATCAAAGGAAACCCTTAAGTTAAAATATTTAGTGGGAGAGGGGACTGGAAATACCCCACGGCTTTCTATATCCGATTCACGTTAATGATAAATGTCATTAACTTCCCCAACAGAAGGTGACATTTTGTCTAGATTTAACAAGGTGAAACATAAAATGTTTATTCAAAAGGGTGTCAGTAAGTTCGACCATCCCATCGATGGAGTTCTTCACTAAAGATCGCCTTACGTAACATTGATTAAAGTCACTACCCTATCGGAGGGCTTAAATCAAGAATGTTTTGGGGAATAAACATTAGGAATGGGTATACACTCAACTTAAATGGTAGGTTCGGCTATCCTATTGATAGAGTTCGCTACCGGATTTAAGAAGCCAAACAAAACAGTGATTGAATTATTCAATTGGATCATATCCAGACAATTGTTAATTCAAATAAGTGGTGGCACTTAACTTAACATTCATAAGTTCGACCATCCCATCGGTGGAGTTCTTATGAGGATGTTGAGACATCGTTAAATCGAGTAGTTTAAAGGGTTGATCTGCTCAAAGGCAAATGATGTAAAAGTACTCGTATGTATTATTTCCAAAGATAGAATACATAATATACATGCATCAATTTTGTACTCATAAATTAATTATGATTATATTGTTGTATCCAGAAAAATGTCTTCGTTCAGTCCACTAGCTACAATTCTCAAAGAGCACAAGCTCACTGGACCGAATTTTGTGGACTGGGAATGAAACTTAGACATAGTACTCACTGCAGAAGAGTACAAGTATGTCCTAACAACTCCTTGTCCTGTTGTGAGGGCTAACTCTTCTAAAACCCAGAAAGATGCTGAGGCAAAATGGCAGAAAGCAAATAGTATGGCCAAGTGCTATATGATGGCTTCTATGTCAGATATTTTGCAGAGCAAGCATCATCATATAGAAACTGCAAAAGAAATCATGACCTCACTGTCTCGTATGTTTGCTGATAAGAGCAGGCCCGCAAGGCAAGGTGCTCTTAGAGAAATTATGAATCAAAGGATGGTAGAAGGAGCATCCGTCAGGGAGCATATGCTCAAAATGATGGATTGCTTCAATACTGCTGAGATCCTAGGAGCAAACATAGATGAACAATCAAAGGTAGACATGATTTTGGAGACTCTACCGTCATCTTATACTCAGTTCAAGCTTAATTATAATATGAGTAAGATGAACATGGATATGACAAAATTAATGAAAGAGCTCCTAGCTGCAGAAGCCATAATGAAAAATAAAGGCCACATAAATATGGTTCAAGCATCCACTGGACTTAACCCAAAGGAGAAAGTTCAAAGGAAAGGGGAAGCAAAAACGTGGTCAAGGGAAAAAGAAGAAAAGTGGTGAACAGCCCAGGCAGTTAACAGGTGAAAAGCCCAAGGGCAAATGCTTTAAATGTGGCCTAAAAGGACACCGGAAAAAGGATTGCCCAAAGTACTTGGCTCGAGGCCAGAAAGGTACACCTCTTTTGTTCTACATTGAAACCTGCTTAGTGGTTGATTCTACAGATTCTTGGATTGTAGACTCTGGAGCCACTAACTATATTTGCAATTCTTTGCATTGGTTTCAGGAAATGAAGGAACTAGCTAAAGGAGTTTGCTCGAGGTTGAGTAATGGAGCAAAAGTATGGGTCAGTAGTGGGAGGAATGTGCTTAAATTTTCCCTGTAATAGGAAGATATTTTTGAACAATGTTTATTATGTTCCGGATGTACGTAAAAACCTTATCTCTGTTTCGCAATTAATATTAAAGGGTTTTTGCATTAATTTCCATTCTAGTGTTGATATCAGTAGAGATGGAAATATTATTTGTTCCGGTAGCATGCACGATAATTTGTTCTATATAAAACCTATTACAAACTCACTGCATAATATAGAACAAACTAATTCCCGAAAAAGGAAGGTTTCTTCGACCAATGATACATATCTTTGGCACCTACGCTTAGGACATATCAGTCTAAAGCGAATTCGGAGATTAGTCGAGGATGGGCATCTTAGCTCATTAGATCTCGAAGATCTACCTCCATGTGAATCTTGTCTCAAAGGGAAGATGACTAAACGGTCATTTTCTTCTAAAGGAGAAAGGGCCAAAGAAGTATTGGAATTGGTTCACACTGATGTGTGTGGTCCTATGAGCAAATCAGCACGAGGAGGTTATGAGTATTTCATTACTTTTACTGATGATTACTCTAGGTATGGATACGTATATCTAATGCGACGCAAGTCTGAATCCTTTGAGAAATTCAAAGAGTTCAAAGCTGAGACAGAGCGGAAATTAGATAAACATATCAAAGCCCTTCGGTCTGATCGAGGTGGCGAATACCTCTCAGGTGAGTTCAGAGACTATCTTACACAAGAAGGGATAGTGTCTCAGTTGACTGCACCAGGGACTCCTCAGCAAAATGGTGTAGCAGAGAGAAGAAATCAAACCCTATTGGATATGGTTAGGTCAGAAATGTGGACTGGGCGTAAGCCTAGTCTAAATCATCTCCACATTTGGGGCTGTCCAGCTTATGTACTTAATAGTAATGCTTCAAAATTGGAACCAAGATCCGAGTTATGCTATTTCATTGGATATCCTAAGGGAACCAGAGGTGGGATCTTTTATAATCCTAAGGAGCAAAAGGTGTTTATAAGCACCCATGCTAGATACTTAGAGAATGATGAAATGGTCCAGAAAACACCAGATTCTGAAGTTGTTCTAGATGAGATTTCACAAGAATCTCCAATAACACCTATGGTAACTGTGAATGAAAAAGAACAGCATATTACACCTAATATATCGGAGCATCGTCGTAGTGGGAGAATGTCCAAGCCTCCTGATAGATACTATGGAGAGTTCTTTCAGACTTCTTAAGAGAATCAGGTGGTGGATCCCGTAAGTTATGATGAAGCAGTTTTTGACATAGATGCCAACAAATGGCATAAGGCAATGGATTCAGAGTTAGAATCTATGTATTCTAACAAAGTCTGGGATCTTGTAGTTGCACCTGAAGGGGTAAAACCTATAGGGTGCAAATGGGTCTACAAGAGAAAAAGAGGAGTTGATGGAAAAGTTGAAACCTTTAAAGCAAGGTTGGTGGCGAAAGGTTATACTCAGAAAGAAGGGATCGATTATAAGGAAACTTTCTCACCAGTAGCCATGCTTAAATCCATCAGGATACTTCTTGCCATCGTTTGTCATTATGACTACGAGATATGACAAATGGACGTCAAGACAGCCTTTCTTAATGGGGAACTTGACGAGACCATTTACATGACACAACTAGATGGATACATTGCTAAAGGCCAGGAACATATGGTTTGTAAATTAAAGAAGTCCATTTATGGATTAAAATAGGCATATAGAGCATGGAACATCAAATTTGATCAGGTAATTAAATCTTATGGTTTTGATCAAAATATTGATGAACCTTGCGTGTATAAAAGGTGTAATGGAAATGCTGTAGCTTTTTGGTTCTGTATGTGGATGATATCCTACTAATTGGAAATGATGTGGGGATGCTATCATTCATAAAGGTTTGGCTTTCTACTCAATTTCAAATGAAGGATTTAGGAGAAGCTAGTTATGTTCTAGGCATCAAGCTTATGCGAGATCGTAAGAACAGAAGGCTAGCCCTATCTCAAGCTTCATTTATTGAGAAGATATTAGTCAGGTTTAACATGCAAAACTCTAAGAAAGCCTTGTTACCTTCTAGACATGGAGTTTATCTATCTCGGGATCAATGTCCTAAAACACCTGAGGAGATAGAGAGCATGAAGCGAGTTCCTTATGCTTCAGCAGTTGGAAGTCTCATGTATGCCATGTTATGTACTAGACCAGATATCTGCTTTGCTGTTGGCATGGTTAGTAGATATCAGTCAAACCCTGGACCGGCACATTGGGTCGCGGTTAAGCATATATTCAAATTCCTGCAAGGAATAAAGGATTATGTGCTAGAATACCATGCAGATGATCTAACACCATTAGCCTATACAGACTCGGATTTCCAGTCCGACAGAGATTCCAGGAAGTCTACTTCTGGATATGTTTTCACTCTGTCAGGAGGAGCTATTTTATGGAGAAGTGTGAAGCAAAATTGTATTGCTGACTCTACCATGGAGGCCGAGTATGTAGCAGCATCTGAGGCTACAAAAGAGGCAGTATGGCTAAGAAAGTTCCTGTTAGACCTAGAGATTGTGCCGGCAGCTCACAGACCAATAACGTTGTATTGCGACAACAACGGTGCTGTTTCACAGTGCAAAGAGCCCAGGAATCACAAAAAGGGTAAACACATTGAACGGAAATATCATTTGATTCGTGAGTTTATCCAAAGACGAGATGTAGTAGTTGACAAGATAGCTTCACAGAAAACCCGGCACTCCATTTACTAAGACTTTTTCAGAGAAAGTGTTTGCCACACATTTAGAGTCTTTGGGTATTAGGCTTTGCAGAAGTAATCTTTAGTGCAAGTGGGAGATTGTTAGGATTAGTATGCCCTAAAGCTCACTTGTACATGACATTTTGGATATGAAACAATGTATAATCATATTTTTGTTAAATGGCATTATGAGTTTCTTACATATAATCTCTGTTATGTTTTATCGATGCATGTATGAAGGTCCTTTGATCGCACTAATGACTTGGAGTGCGCAGTGAGGCTGGACGCACGTGAGGTCCAAGTCTAGATTTAGTCACATCATAAATTGAATCCATAACCAAATAAGTAGTGTTGGGCACTCTACTGGGATAAGGTTATATTGAGCAAGTCTTCTCTTTGAGGGTGATCTACCTAAGTCATTGGAGGACTTTCTGGATTTGTCTCAATAGTACGTGTGTCACGTATTGGATAGGACCATTGTGAGTATGTTTTCTAGCGACGTACTATCAAAGAAAGAAAACAAGACACTCACTGCTACTAAATGATCATTGCTCTTAATCTTGAGTATATGTGGATGAACTAATGAAGTTAGGGTTTAGTACTTTGATTCACTGTAGGTGAGATCTTATTTTATTAAGATCAATAGCCTTGTGCATTGAGTGCTAAGTTCTAATTAATTGGAACATGCATATGCAAAATGGAATCTATGTGCCCCCTTTGGGATTGTCCAAATTTATCATCCGAATCTAGATCTAGTGATACTACCTTTATAGGTGTGTCAGTCATATGGCTTGAGGGTCGCTCCCGCGATCAAGAGATTCCATGACCAAGGATGGTTGGCAATAGGACAAGAAACCCAACGGAAAAAGATACAGCTAAGGAGGTGATAGTACACAGGCCAAAGGACCGATCTTAGCTGTGGGTATACATAAAGGGGCATTATGGTTAGTTATTTAGTAGGTCAAAGACAAAGTTCACATTCTTTTGTGATAAGCTTTTGGGTAATGACAATTATTCTTGGAGTGCAACTTTGATCTTATGGTGGAATAGATCGAAGTTAAAAATAATTATTATGTCGCCTAGATCGGGCAAGGATAATTTTAATTATTTTTGGAAGCCAATGATAATTGTGTCTTCTTGGTCCCTTCCTAGTTGAAATGACTTTGAGAGAGTAATCTTGAAAGAGCAAATTCCATATTGTGGTAGTAGCCTTATTGGGCCAAAGCTTGAAATTGGGTTTGGGCTTTCTTTAGAGTCCAAGATAACCTAATTGGGCTAGGATGGTTTCCTATTGGGCTTGGGCCTCCACATGGATTATGGACTATGTGTTGGACTTGGATAATGGGCTTGGCCTAAGTCTTCCAAAACAAGTGGACAACTTGCACAAGTCTTCCAAGACAAGATTGACAAGTTTCAAAAAGGAAATACTACATGGAAATTTTCTCCCACATTGAAAGTTTAGCAACTTTAGATGCCAAGGTTCTCTCTATAAATAGACAAGACCCTACACCTTTTATGTATTCCACTTTGTAGTTGATTTCTTCCTTTTTGGTAAGAAAATACTACAACACATAGTACACACTTATTGTGTGATTTTTGCTCTAGTTTTTCAAGAGCATATTACTTTGCTTCTTCCCACACAAGAGGCTATTCTCTCAAGATAAGTCTCTTTAATCATAGGAAAGAAGACTAGGGAGTTGCTTATTGTGACACCCTTATAGCAAATTTTGGTGGCCTTGTTCGTGAACAGGAATAAAGCTCGTGACCGGTTTTAGCTTCATCAAAGGCCCCACGCTTCAAGAGGTTAGCTTTATATATTTTGCAAGAACTAGTTATATTCTATATATGTTCTTAAGCATGTTCTTGTGTGTGTAATGTGGATATTTTATTTTCCTAGCATGTTTTCTTAGTTATAATTTAGAAAATATGGACTAGGATACCCCACACTTAATAATATCGATCCTACAAAGTAAACGTTTTATTCCTGATGAACTCCAAAATCTTAATATGCTTAAGTATTGTGTCGATAATGGTTGGATGACATACATGACTATGAAAGAGTCTATTTATCCATGTTAGTTAGGGAATTTTATGAACGTTTGAGTTGGAGATATGAATATGGTAGTGTTCGTTCCACTGTGAGGGGAGTATCCTTTAAGATTACTAAGGAAGACATTAGGAATATTTTTAATATCCCTCTGCATGAGCAACAATATCCTATATTTACCTTTAGGAATTTCCCATAATTTCTTGAGGGTATTACAGAGGGGAGAATATATGAACTATTACTAGGTTATATGCCGAAATATCCTGAGATTCCTCTATTAAATGATGTAAACCCTATCCATAAGGCTATTATCAAGATGTTTAAGCATAATGTAGTTCCTAAGGATACTCATGATGGGCTTATATATAAGGTCGAGGCATACTGTCTCTATTTGCTTCATCATGGTTATAGAGTGAATCTCTCTAAGACTATTGTAGCATACATAAGGAATGTAGTTCTTAGGAACACGGTGCTTGGATATGGGATGGCCCTAACTAGGATTTTTAGAGTTAAAGGTATTGTGCTTGAAGGAGTTCCCAAAAGCTCCTTTAATCGCATGTGGAATCTTGATCTACAATGTCGTAAGATAATGGAATTGTTCTATTAGAGAGGAAGACGGATGCACTTGCATGAATTTAGAGCTTTGCCTTCAAACATAAGGGATCTCATCACACAAAGAATAGTCAACAAAACCACCTTTGATTTCCTTTCTAAAGATAAAGAAGGGCAAGAGATTGACTTTGGTGAACATGATGTTGCTTATGATGATGAGGAAATGGAGGATGTAGGAGAAGAAGAAGAGGAAGTAGAAGAAAATGAGGAGGCTCGAGAAGAATACAATGAAGAACAAGGGCAATACCACAAGCTTCGATAGAAGAATGTTAATGATAGAATGATGCAAAGGCTTTTTAACAAGGTGGATTCCATAGGAGAAAATATGGATGCATTGGCTACTACTATGGGGAATCAACATGGTACTCTTGATAGCCTTACGACGATTATCGAGGATCAAAGTCAAATAATGGCTCGTTTGGCTCGAGATGTGCGGATGATGAAACTGCGAATGGGACTTCCCAATGACGATAATGCCGGTCCAAGTCATTAGCCTTTCCTTCCTTTTCCATATTTTTCCCAAAAATCCCATTCCCTTAGCTTTTTCTTTAAACACATGTTTTTCATTTTGCATGTTTAAGATAGTTTTTTGTTTATACAATTTCATATATTTTCGCTTCTTTTTGATTGATTATCCCTTTCTCCTTTTTGCTTGATGTTAATTACTCTCTATGCTATCTATTACTTATTCTATGTGCTCTATTCTATTTTCTCTCTAATTGCTTAGGATTTCTATGCTTGTATGCTTGTGTGAAAGCCAAGTGATGATACTTCCTAATATTGATGGCTCATTGCTTTCCTCTTTCTTCTCTCACTCTCTTTTGATGATGCCAAGGGGGGAAGAAGTAGTAGTAGTAGTAGTAGTAGTGGTTGCTGTTATTACTTTATTTTTTTATGGTGCTTGGTTATCTATATGATTTGATATGCCTTGATTAAGGGGGAGTCTTGACGTTAGGGGAAGCCTTCCAAGTTGACAATTTTGTCATCATCAAAAAGGGAGAGAATGTCAAACTTATTGGTTTAATTTGTTTTGATGATGCCATAATTGCACTTTGTTAATTACTCTCTGAATAATTGCACTTTGTAAACTACTACCATTATATATCTTGTATATGTTAATTATAGTAGCTTAAGCTAGGAAAAGGCCTGATGCATATAGAGCATGAAGACTATGAAGATCTCCTGAAGAATCAGTTCTTGGTCTTTAGCTTTTGTCAAGTTGATCTTAGTACATAAGTAAATATCTATGAAGCTCAAAAACTTAAGACATTGCATGCATATATCTTGATCTTTCTTCTAAATACCTACCTACATTTGCCTTCAAAAACTTTTCCTGCAAAAAAATCAAGTTTTAAAGTCCATAGTTTGTACTATAGAGCTGCATGCACTATAGCAATCTCAATTGCATTGATATTTGGTACTTTAATAAATCTATATGCTCATATATATGTAAATATCAGCTTAGCTTTGTAGTAAAAGATAATATTATGTGTGTAGCATTTATATTATTGATATATAAGCATTTTGGTATGAGACTATTACCCATTGGATAATAGCTTTGCACGCAAAAAGCCTTTTCTCAGAAAATCTTGCTTCTAATCTTGCATTTAATGTTGGGAAAATAAGTTAGTATTAGCATTTATCATTGACTTGATCTTATATGCACAGTGGTTATCTTGAGCTATAAAAATTATGTAGAAAAATTCTACTTACTATTGATTAGATGTTAGCAACTTTTTGGTAAAAAGTAAAGCAGCTTTTTTCAATCTTTTCTGTTGCTACTGGCCTACACAGCCGGTTGACTGGCTCTGCATTTTGGTATTAACAGAAAGCTGTGTTACTCTACTGCAAGAGCCTACCGGTCGACTGGTAGAGTGTTCCAGTAAGGCCTTTTGGCCTCTAGAACTACCGGAACACCGAGAGGGTCGATCGGTAGTGTGCTCTGGTGGTTTCTCCGTGTTGTTTTAAAAAATTGACCATTCGGAAAGTTGCTTTTTTGGCTTATAAATACATCCTACTTCTCCCAACTCAGACACAACTTGTTCAAAAACATCTCTCATAGCTCTCTTGCATTCAATTTACTTCATCTATTGCAATCTTGCTCTATTAATTGCAACCTTTATTGATTGCATATCATTGGCATTTAAGAACAAGTTTTCTCTTAAGCTTCATAAATTGCCTATCTACTTAAAGTAACATAGGAAGGTTTAAATACCTTTGTATTATTGCTCAAAAGAAGTTTATTGTATATCAAACTCTTTACTATCATATTGGGAGTGAATTTCATTACTCTTGGGTAGCTTAGGTGTGAGGAGCCTTTCTCAAGAGTGAAGGGATGAAATCCTCAAGTATAGGGTTATACTTGTAGTCCTTATGGTGAAACAAGGGTTGTGATCGTTGTTCTACACTTCTACAATGTACTAAGCAAGAAGCCGATTCACTAGTGGAGTTTCCGAAACCCTAAGGGAAGACCTTAGGTGGTGGACTAGGCCCTCGGAAGTTCGAACCACTCTAAATCGCTGTGTTTGATACTCTTAACCTTACTCTCTTTATTTCTCAAGTATTTATCTTGCTTGCTGCATGTGATTTTGGTTGAGATTGTTGTTAAGATTTTTAAGTTATTAATTGTGCCAATAATCCAATTCACCCCTTCTCTTGGATTCATTTTCTGGACAACAGTAACCTATTAGTATTGTTTTGAACTAGAGATTAAATTCCTAGAGCATTAACTAGTACTAATGGGTATCCTTTTGTTATTGTTTTAAACTAGAGGTATACTCCTACCATACTAAGTCATCTATTAAGCATATCAATCAACACACTTTAGTTGCAAATAGGACTCATGCTATTAGCATGGACTCATGCTATTTGCCTTAAATCTTCATTTTCTTTACTTCTGGTCCTCATTTTTAGCTTGTTTCTCCCTTATGTAACCTCGAGCCTTCCAAAACTCACCTAAAGCACGGAATATAGTACTTAGTGTAGCATTTATGCATCTAAATACATTATGTATAAATATTAACAAATATTCATAAACTCTATACTAAATGCATCCAATAAAGCTCTAAACACCTCTAAACATGCATTCAAATACCATATACTATCATGCATAAATCACACACATTAGCCTATTAGACCAAAGTTTAGAATTGGGTTTGGGCTTCTTTAGGGCCCAAGATGACCTAATTGCGCTTGGATAGTTTCTTATAGGGCTTGGGCCTCTACATGGATTAAAGGCTATGTGTTGGGCTTGGATTATGGGCTTGGCCAAGTCTTCCAAGACATGTTAGAAAGTTACTACAAGAGAATTCGGATGGTACAAGTAACTACAACTTGCTTAAGAGTTGAAGTCATATAAGTAACTTCCAAGACATGTGGCAAATATTTACTACAAGGAAAAAGTTTCCCACATGGAAAGTTTACAAGGTTTGGGTGCCAAACTTGTCCTATAAATAGGCAAAACCTATACCATTTCTAGCATCCATTTTGTAGTTGATTTCTTCCGTTTCGGCAAGACAATACTGCAACACATAATACATATTTATTGTGTGGTTTTTGTTCTAGATTTTCAAGACCATATTATTTTTGCGTCTTCCCACACAAGAGACTATTCTCTCAAAATAAGTCTCTTTAATCATAAAGAAAAACACTAGGAGTTGCCTTGAGTTTATTGTCGACACCCTTTTAGTTAAATTTTTTTTGGTGGCCTTATTCATGAGCAGGAACAAAGTTCGTGATAGTTGTAGCTTCACCAAAGGCCCCCACGCTTCCAAAGGTTAGTTTTACATATTATGTAAATACTAGTTATGTTCTATGTGTTCTTTAACATGATCTTGTGTGTATTATGTTGTTATTCCCACTTTTCTAGAATGTTTTCTTAATAGAATTTTTGAAAATATGGACTAGGATAGACCACATGTAAAACTATCGACCCAACGCTATACTAACCCTAGTTACTACTCAATAAAATTAATAAACTATGTCTTTTAATACTAAAAACCTAATATTCTAATACCTACTAATAATAAACTATAAGAACTGCTACTATACTATAGTACTAATATATATTAGATTACTAAAGTTGAGAATGCAATTAAACTTCTCACATGAACAATGCACACCAAATTTCTTCAAGAAATCCACATTATCACCAAAACATGCAATTTACACATATCAAGACACCTCAAAGATCATCAAGAAGTCAATATCATCACCAAAATGCACATATATACTTCTTAAGCATGCATTACACATCTCCAATCATACACACACACCATATTGTGCCACAAAAGCATAAAACTAGGGCTTTAATGTGCAATTTTTGCACTTTGATTTATAAACACAACTATCACATCTTCATGCACAAAATGACTCATGAATGCACAAAATAAAACCCTAGAACACCTCTAAGTGATGCAAATTGCCTCAATGCTCAAACACAAATCAAGACATATCAATTCATCATAGATGGATTCTTGAAGCTTAATGGACTCCACATTGGCCAAAACTGGGCTTGGCTCAAAGGCATACTTCATGCACTGGCCATTCACAGTTAACTCTCGGCCATTCTTCAAATCTTTGATCTTTACGGCTTTGGAGATTATGCTTCAATCACCTCACATGGACTACCCCATCGTGTCTTCAACTTACCTAGAAAGAGCTTCACCCTAAGATAAAACAACCAAACACTATTAGTAGGAGAGAAGGATTTCCTAAGGATATACTTGTCTTGCATTTTCTTCATCCTACCTTTGTAGAGCTTGGCATTCTCATATGCCTCAAACCTAAGCTCGTCCAACTCAACTAAGGCTAACTTCTTCTTACCCATCTAGCCATGTCAAAGTTTAGGGCTTTAATAGCCTAATACTTTATGCTCAAACTCGACAGGTAAGTGACAAGTCTTCCCACACACTAATCTCTACAGAAACATGCTAATAGGAGTTTTATATGCAGTATGGTAGGCCCACAATACATCATTCAGTCTAGAAGACCAATCTCTCCTATCAGGCCTAATTGTTTTCTCTAAAATTGAATTATTCTCCCAATTGCATGCTTCAACTTATCTATTAGGCAGCAAGTGATATGGGTAACAATCTTGTATGTCACTGAATATTTTCTCAACAAAGCCACAAGTGTCCTATGGTGAAAATGTAATCCTTCATCACTATGTTAGAGATATACCCTAATGCTAGAATTAGAGGACTTCTTTAAAGGGCATTTTGATGTAAACTTGTATATTTTTAAATGGCTTTTTATCATTCATAGTCTCCTTTTATATGAATGAGTCTCTAGATTTCTCTATAAAAGAAATATATTTTTATGTTGTTAAAAATATGTGACGTGTTTCTTAGGTATGAGAATTTTGAAATTGTTCATAGTCTAAAGATTTTTTTATTGAAACTTCAATTAATCTAATATAGACTATCATCTAAGTTTGCTACCTTTGATTAATATTAGATATTAACTATAAAGGATGGTGAGTCACTTACCATAAAGCAAGAGATGCAAATAGCAAACATGTAGTTGGCTAATTAGTTGAATTATCACTAAACGTGACGTAAATAACAAATAACATGGCTTGGGATTAATGATTTGTTATTTGTTGTGATATGTGCAAGTGATCCTTTGACTTGTGACAACACGGTTGTCTTATGTATTGATGTTTGAGATTTGTTATGAACAAAGCTTGTCTATTTCTTGGATAAGATATGTTCATTTGTGGTTTCATTCGATAAATATAGTGAGAGGCGAGTGGTTGTCGAGATAGGATCCATTACCTCTTGTGTGAGGTGAATATCCAATGCAATTTGATTGTGGTGAATGAGGAAATCCTTGGCCAAGGTATGAATGATGGAAAAAAGGTGTTTTCCATGTGTCATCTCTCATTGCACCAAATCTAATCTAGGCATTGTTTTTAGTGAACTTAATCGATCCATGGTTCTCACTTGATTGGGACATTAGCAATGAAAGGATTAAATTGCACGGTAATTGTTAATGAAATAGGTTCACTCATTTGATTGACTTCATTGCCTTGTATATTATCTTGATATGTTGCTAGACCTCACTCAAGACCTTTAAGATGTGTTTTGATAATTAGGAGACAATTATTAAGCAGATCAAAGAGTTAGATTAATATCAAAAGTGTTTGATATTACCTTATTGCTATTTAGCGGTGAACCTAGAAGGTCACACACCAAAAAGCTTAGTGACTAAGTTTTATTTAAGTTTTTATCTTGTTTTGATAAATTGTTAAGAGCTAACAATGGTATTCTTATCCTATTGAAAGTTAATGGGAGGTAATGAGTCTTGGAAATGTTACTCAGGACTTGTATGCAAAATTGACAAGGTTTTGATTTAAATTAATTCTATTAAGTGTTAATGGAATTAATTAATCAAAGTCAATTTTGTTATGGTTTAATCTAATGATGATTAGGTTAAATAATTATTTCATTAAGGTTTGTTCACAAATCCATATGCATGCATACTAAGATTAAGTATGTTAATCTTGAATATAACTATTACAATAAGAGATAGTGGAATTATGGGTTTTCCACTAACTCTCTTTCGTATGAGTTGGCAAGCATGCATAAAAGAACAATACAAATGTTGTCTTCCATCTAAACACATGGCTATTGCATGAAAGTTTTTTATTCATGTAATATATTTGCTTTTATGTGATATATATATATATATATATATATGAGATATATATATAAGACATATAAGTAAGTGGAAGGATGCATAACTTTCCACTAAGAGAAAAACAAGAGAAAAAGAACAAACTTTATAATCTTCCATAGAATTTGCTAGCACTATAATTCAAGAAGAAGAAGCCTTGGTCTTGGAGCTTGGTGTGGACTAACTAGGACTTCTACATTGGTCGAAAAGAAAGTCTACTGCACTTCAGCAAAGCTTGGAAGCGGTATCCATTTCTGCCCTTGTTCTTTATTTTTTATGCTTGTTTCATGTAACATCAAGTATTGTGGGATTTTCTTAGCTTAAAATTGTTATATTCTGCTGCTATTATCTCTAGGTTTTTGCTTAAATCCCACCCAATTTCTCCTTCAATTGGTATCATAGCTGTTACTTGATGTTAATGCAGTTGCATGCGCGTATGAGGTAAGCTTCTTGTGATTTTGAGCATTTTAGGACGTGTAAATATTCTGATTTTTTGGAGATGTTTGATTCTTTGAAAAATGTTAATTAGATAATAGACAACATAAATTTTATGAGATAAAAGTTTGGTTTTAGGCATATAATTTTATAACACCGAAACAGCTCCTAAACCAGTTGACTATGCTTGCTGAATTTTTCAGTTTATGGACTGTTTAGGGGTATTTTATATGCCTAAAATAGCTCCTATAAAATTGGTTTTTTGGCTGCATTTTAGATGTGTTTTGGTCCCTTTCAAAAATGTTTTAAATGCCTCAAAATAAGAGACTTAATGCATACATGTATTGTTCTTTCCTTGAGCTTGTTTAATGGGATGTTGAATGCATCATGGACTTTAGATAGATGAATGTATGGATGATGATTATTAGTTATTTTTCCATTTGATATTGTAATTTATTCTTTTATCCATGGTTTGTAATTGAGCCATAAATCTCATTTAGTTTCTCGTTACATGGTTTGTAGCTTAGCATTTGATGGATAGGCTACTACAATTTTTGTAAGAAGAAATGAAGTCTTTCATCATGAGTTAATGGCCTTGGATCAAGGAAGACTTCAAGTTTCCAAGTGAAGTGATGACATGAGATGTGCTTGCTTATTTGTGTTTGATTAAATCTTGAGCCTCGAATTTAATCAACACTAAGTCCACGATCATCCATATTTATTATGTTGGCATGTTTGTTTATTTATAAATGTCTTGTGATGCATTTTAATGAATTAATGTGCAAAGTGAGACCTAATCAAGACCCAAATCTCCCTCCGTGCAATTAATTTTAGATTGTAAGTAGTAAAATTTTTTTATCGTTGCCCTCCCTTCATCATCATAGGAATGCATTTGCTTTAATGAGTATGTCTTGGCTACCCAAAGGTAGGAAGACATATTTTATGATAAGTATTTTGCAAACCTATTAAGCATGAGATATTGTGATGTCCCAATATCATATGTCCAAGAATCCACTAAAGGTGAGGTCATAGGATTCAAATTGTTACATTATTGAGATGATGGGTTTAATCTAGTTAATTCATTGGTCGAGAAACCACTAAAATTGAGGTTTTGATGAGTTAGGGACAAAAGGATCAAATCCTACATAAGGTGTAGATTGCAAGGGTTACTTACTCAATCATATGGGTATTTCAAGAATCTACTAAAAGTAGAAAATATTCATATGAAAGAGAACTTGATCACCCATTAATAATTCTTGGTAAAAGATTTATGGTTTCTATTGAGGGAGTATTGAATTTGATAAAATTAGTGGGAGGTACCATTTAGTTCAAGCCCAAATTAAATGGTTTAGCAAGATAACATCAACTAATAGAACTCATTTAGTTTTACAGTAATTGAAAATGACAAACAATTTGAACTCGCTCTCACCTATACTAGACTTTAATCGATTAAACGGACCAAACTTGCTCAATTGGCCCTGTAATCTGAAAATTGTTCTTAGAATGGAGAAAATTGCATATGTCTTAGATCAACACCTTCTTACATCTCCTTTTGATAATGTATCAAAGGAACAGCGTGAGACTTATGATAGATGGGGGAAATACGACAAATATGCTAGAAATTATATTCTTGCATCTATGAAAAATGAGTGACAATGTTAGCATGAGAAGATGTCAAATAATGGTAGTATAATTTTGAACCTGCAAGAGTTGTATTGGGAACATAGTCGTACAGCCAGATATGAGATATCAAAAGAATTGTTCAGGGCTATGATGGAAAAAGGAGCAAATGTCAATAAACATGTTCTTAAGATGGTCAATTTGGTTGGTCAACTTGAGGCCTTGGATTTTATAATGGATTCCATCTCCAGACTGACTTGATCCTTCAATCCTTACCACCATCTTTTTCACAGCTCATTGTGAACTTCCACATGAACAAGATTGAGTGCACTCTTTCTGAGTTATTAAACACTAGGACAAAAAGTAAGGTATATAAGTTAATTGTCTTTATTTTTTTATGTTCTTTCTTCTTTAACTCTTTTTATGAGTCGGCTTAAGTGTCTCCCAGAGTTTGGAGCCTTTATATAGGGATGTAAATGGGGTCGGCCGAAAGAAAAATTGAAAAAATAAAAAACCAAAAAAACATCTTTTGTTTTATTTAAGAAAGCTCATCAACTATTCATATCTCTATATTGTTTGTTTTAACTGAAAATGCTTTCACTTGTGAGGAAGGGACATATTTTTAGGATTGTTAAGTGAGTGCAAAAAAGTTGTCATCTAAGGTTGAGCGCAACATCTTATTGGCATTACTCATTAGGTTGTATCATTCTAACCTTTTCCTTGTGATATTTGATGTTTCTTGCAATGGAACATTGCAAGATTTGAGTTTGGGGGTGAGAGTAAGAATAAACAATAATATGCTTTTGTGAATACATGTCAATAAGGTGCAAAAATAGGCCAAATTTGATTTTTTTTTTTACACAATTGAGCTTTAATTGCTTATGTGACTTTGACTGGATAGTGAGACTTACATGATCAATGAGTGAATTCTTTTGATGCAGTTATGCTACCTTAGCTATAAATCACTCTTTGCTTGCTTTGGTTGTATCATTTTTTGTAAGCATCATAAAGGGAATTAATGGGGAAAAGAGGGTAATTACGTAAGCCTGCATTGCACTCGGTAGAAAGTTTGCTAAACTGTCACTTTACTGTGTTAAGCTATGATGATATCTTATTTCATGTGATTCACCATTCATAAAAAACAAAAAAATAAAGAAAATGAAAGGAAAAAAAAACACAAAAGAATGAAAAGTGAAAAAAAAAAGAAAAAAAGGAAGTATGTGAAAGAAAAATGTCAAAACAACACAACTATTTTCTATTTCATTGAATTGTTATTCTATTGTATTATGAATGGGGCAAGTGATTGGAATGTAATGATTGGAACTTCACTACCTAGAGGCTTCAATTATGCAAACGTGAAAAATATGAAAAAATGTTGTGGAGATAACACTTTGCTTTTGTTGTGTTTTGGTTTAACATGGGAGAATGAGATGAAGCAAAATGACTCTGGGTCTAGTAAAGTTTTGTAACATCAATTTCCTATTCTTGTTAATTATCTAATGTGCTTAAACTAGCTGAAAGTGGTGGCATGATTAAAGTTGAGTAATTGAGGGGTACATACATAGTAAGTGTTGCGCTGTGTGCATGCTCGGTTGGATGATTTTTATGTCACTATTGTTTGTGTGGTTCTCATCATTGGGCTTCACTAAATATATTTTTCTTGAGTTAGGTGTTCCTTTGCCTGATAACAAGCAAAGAGTGGGTTGGGGGGGAGGGGTGATAAGTTCTTTATTTTTATATAAACCCACTTGATTTAATTGCATTACATCAATAATTGGTGCTAAATTGAGCCATTTAATTTAATTTTTGGTATAATGTCAACTTGGTAAAAGAATAAAAGAAGTTGGAGCGAAAATGAAGAAATTAGAGCAAGAAAAGGAAGACTAAGAGCTGGAAAATATGTAGGTCTGATGTAGTAAGTCACAAAAGAAATTCATAACTGAAGCTATGGGTCTTAAAATGAGGTGATCCATAATTCTATAGAAAGCTAAGATCGAGAGCTACAATTTTCTTTTGGGAGTTTTGGCTAATTTTGATGAAAAGGTGGTGAAATTTGTGTTTGAAAGCTCCATACACCAAAAGACAAGAAGCACCTAAAAGTAGTTGGACACAAGCAATTAAGAAATCAAAAAAGGAAAGAAGCAAGGAAAGGAAAGCTCAATTGTCTTCTCTCTTCACCAAAGTCAGTGGTTGTGAGGGTGGGTGGGAATGTGTGTGTGTGTATATATATATATATATACATGCCTTAACAACAATTGGAAGGGATATTAGAGATGGAGCTACATGTAGAACTCTTAAGAGCCATTTTTTTTTCCTTTTAATTCTTCTTTCTCTTATTTTTTTCAAACAAAATATTCAACCAAAAAATTGGGGAGATTAATTTTAGGAAAATAAGCAACTTTTGGATAGATTCTGGGCAAAAAATTTGTAGTGATTATTTTTCTACGAAAAATACAATGAGTTTCTCTTTCCTTAATTCTTTTCAGTTTTTGGTTTAAATTTTATCATGAACTAAATCCTCACGATTTAGGGTAATAGTTAGAGATTATTTCTATTCATGTTTTGAAAACTTTGGAATTTATTTAATTTATTTGTATTTATACTTTATTATTTATTAAATTCTTGATTAATCATTATTATGCTTCTTACTAATTTTCGTCAGTCAAGAATTTATACTTTTTACCATATAGGGGTCTTGAAAATTCTTGTGGGTACGAATATAGATTAATGAATAAAACTAGAATTAATTAATTGTATCAAGATTGAGATAGGTTATGTTACTGAGATAGCCTATGCCTTTGTAGTCTCAATTAATTTTCTAAGACCTATTAGATTAATTAATTAGATAACATGAGTGATAATTTATGCCAATGAGATAGGTTATGCCTTAGGAATTTTAGTTAATTAATCTATGTGCATTACAGCTTGCAACCTAATCCCGTGCACTTAACTGGAAATCCCAAAGTTGGTGAGCATCAATAGGATAATGTAACTAATTATCACCTTGAATTACAAATTACATAGATTTAATTCTTTCAATTTTCATGGTTGATTTTTGTGATTTTTAGTTTATAGCTTAGTTTATTAATTTTCTTTTTCAATTTAATTTAATGTAAAAATTATTTGTCTCATCTTAGTTAATTTATTTAGTTTGAATTTTAAATTTTAATTTAGAATCTAGTTTTATTTCTTTTTTCTTTCAAATTCCTCATTGTTCGACCCTTGAGTTGCTATCCGTGTAACAAAGAGAAACAATTTATAATTTTATCATTGCTGATTTTAATTGTTATTATTTGGTTATACAATAATGTGGTCAACTTGCATAAAACTTAACAGCATGAAGAGTTCAAGAATATTTGTGAAGCAGAAGACGAGATATAAGGAGGAGATGAGGCGACACAAGGGGTACCGGCTAATACTCTCTTGTGTTTAGCCTTAGAAAACAACTTATCGCTTTTTAATTTTATGATTTTCTTCAATCATTTATTACATATTTGCTTTCAATCATGTTTTAAGGATTGTAAAATGTCTTTATAGTGTTTTTACCTTTGCTCATGTCTTTAAAACCTTCAAAGCATTTGCTTAACATGTTTTTAACTTAAAAATGCTTTTGATCTTCAAAGGAGTTTGATAAACTTGTTTGCAAGCTGAATCGGCTGAGTTCTGGACTAATCGGCCGCCATAGCCAATCGACTGACTGCCTAAAGAGGGCAATCGGTTAGTATAGAAATAGGGGACTTGCTAGAATTTCTCTCTGGCCATGCCAGTCACCTTAGCCAGTTGATTGGTTGAGGAGACTGATAGAGGTAGTGTGGTCTTGAAGAAACCGATCACCCTATCGATTGACTGGACACCGGACCAATACTGCCTAGTTTTTAAAATTGTTTTAACATTGTTAGTACATGTGCACTGCCTCTATTTAAGCCTTTTCACCTCATATAATCTCTCCATCTAAGAAATCATGGATGGAAACATACCAACAAGAAGATATCACAACTTAAGGGAATCAAACATTAAAGCAAAGAAACAATCCATGACCAAAGCATGAAGAGAAAATCCATGGAACCCGAAATCATTGTGATTGATGATGATAATCTAGTAGAAGGAACTCCAAAATAAGACAAACAAGCAAAGAAGGTTGCCATAACGAAAATGGAAGAAAGTGTTGGAGACAACTTCCCAAAATGATTTCTCTCAATATTCTTTCACCAAAAGCTTTGTTTTTCAAGCCAACACTACTAGACTTACATACTACCACGCGCATGAAATCTATAAAAACCTAGCCTCACATTTATTTTGGTTATGAACACTTTGGTTATTTAATATATTGTTGATGTTTTCATGATTACTCGTATATTTTGTTATTATGTTTGATGATGCCAAAAGAAGGAGAAATAATGATATGTAATGAATTGTTATCTTAATTAGAATATGTGATGAGTTGTGATCTTGAGTAGGATATGTGATCTTCAATTCTTTCTTGTTAATAATGTACTTGTGAAATATTCAATACAAGTGTTATATTGGTTACACACACTTTGAGAGGAGCATAATATTATCTTGAAAATTTTTTTAGCATAATATTAGGGGTAGCATTTTATCCATTCATTAATATTCATATATTAATCACATATAAGTCTGTCATAATCAAAAAGAGGGAAATTGTTAGCATTACTAATGTGTTGGTTTTGTGTATTTGCATTATATTTCTATATCTATTTAGAGGTGTTTTTGAGCTTATTAGATAGCTTTAGTGTAGTGTTTAGACTATATTTGTGCATATAAGAATATAAGAGTATATAGTTGAGTTTCAAGGTCAAAGCTACACTAATTTCTCATTTTGATGATATAGATAAGTCTTGAGTTGATGACAAAGCTTGAATGATAATGGGTGACGAAGATAGAAGGTGTATGGATCATGAAAGAGAGGCTGGAGCAAAGAAGATAAAGATTGAAGATTAAAGGAGCTACCAGTAGACTCCAAAGGCTACCGGCTGACCGGTAGGGTCAGTAAGCAAATCTAAAGAACAGAAGACTGTAGTGGCAGAACCTACTGGCTGACCTGTTATTCTAAAAAACAAATAAAAGAACCAGTCAACCCCCTTGTTACCGGCTAGCTGGTAAGGTTAGGCTATAAATAGGGCCTATTTTTCAACATTTGGGAGAATCTATTCACACACATACTCTCTCTCACCTATCTCCTATACCCTAATCCTAACCCTCACCCACCTCCCGCACACACTTCCACATATAAAAACACCTTGGAATCAAGCATCTAAGAGGATCAAACACAAGGATTTAGGCATTAGCTCTTGGATTGTCAAGTGTGGCTATGGATAAAAAGGTATCTCTCTTTTATCTTAAGTTAATCTATATATGATTAGAGCTATGTAAGGTAATTTACACTTGTATTATGATTGATTACTACAATAGTGTTATGGATACTTGATGAATTTATGTATATATGCTTTGTGCTTAGGGTTTTCAATGGCTATTTTACATACATGTCTAAGTGTTTAATAAAATGCCTCAGTGAAGTTGTATATATATATATATATATATATATATATATATATATATATTGAAGCCTATTTTGTTATTAACCATTTCTAAATCATTGTGTAAGCATGTTTATGTGTTCGTGTTGTGATTACATAAAGTGGGTTGTATGGTCACGTATGTCTATGTGTGTGATTACATGTTTAATAGCAAAATTAGCTTTTATTACATTCATGTCGAGTGCTATTGCTTAAATTGGTGCAATCTAAACATGTCTAAGTGTTTAGTAGTTAGATATATCCATGTAGTCCTGAATGTCAAGCCCTAGATGTGTATGTTTTTGCACTTTAATGTTAATTCTCGCTATTGTGATGACCAATCGATGGTGATTAATTAATGGCCAGCATACGTCAAGTCTCCTTTGCCTTTAAATCCAGCCAATAGGTTTCAAGGTAGGCTAGTTGACCTTAGACGAACTAGGTTTTGGCTTTAAACCTAGACAACGGTTTAGACGCTAAGTTTAGATTGATCTAAGTCACCTAGACCTTAACTAGTGAGCCCTATTGCCTAGGTCATAAGGACCACGCATAGCTCTTGGTAGTCAACACCTAGGGACAAACCCACACCGACTCGTAGGGTACCATTAGCAGGTTAATTAAAGGTCTGGATAAAAGAAACCTAAACAATCCATCAAGCAACCCTAGCAAGAACATAGTAATCACCCATAAACAAGTTGTAATCACCTTAATTCCACATTTTTTATGTTTGACTCCCCTTGGATTGCTTAATTTCCTCATCTCACACACACAACCTTTTATTTTCTTGCACTTAGATTAGATTTACTTTTCCCGCCCTCTATTCCATCCCAAAAACCCAAAAAGATCATAGTTTAAGCACCCAACATGTAGTGTGGTAGGACGCATATAGCATAGAACACCAAACACATTTAGCCTTCTTTTGGATTTGACCCCCTACTTGCACGTATTATACTACTCATGACCCGCGCACTTGTGGGCTATTTAGGGCTTGTACACCTAAAGCGGTATCAAGTTCTTGTTGCCGTTGTTGGGGAGGCACAATTGTATAGTTTCTTTGTTTTGTGTGCCTTAGCTAGTTATGTGTTGTTTTATCTTTTCATGTTTTTCTTTATTGGCATAATAAAACAAAAATCTAAAAAAAAACATTTGTTGTGAATTAAGAAGAGGTTTACTTTTGTCAATTAATCATGAATGATTCTAATGCATCATGGCACTCGTATCCTCTTCCCCACCACCCGAGTTTGATCCCAATGCTTTTCGTTGTGTGGAAGTTGTGTGCATAAAACTGTTTGTTGCCCCCATATATATCCTCGATCTTGGTCTAGTGTTAGCTATAACCCCTATAGTCATACATCATTTCATGCATCTTTATTTAGTAATTATGATTACAGGGATGCATATTCTTATTATTGTAATCTTTGTGGAAGCTACAATCATGATTCTTGTTCTTGCCCCATGTTCCACCTCTATCCCTGATTGCATGCAATGCTCAACAACACCCCTAGCAATCATGTGCCTTAGCATACATCCGTATCTTATTATCATGATTCCAGGGAGCAACATCATGCATTTTCATATTGAGGTCACGATGACTCTTCATTTGGTCCACTTCTTTGCATTGAGAGTTTATCCTTTACATCATCTTTTCCCACCCACCTGTCCCCTGAGTATTATAATGGTTGTGCTTATATATGATTCCAATCAAGATGTTCACCATTCCCACTTAGATGAACTTTCGTCTTTTAGATCTCTTTCATGAGAGGAAAAGCTTGACTATCTCATATCCCTCCTCCAATCTAACCAAGAGTGCCTAGATTACATAAGGCAATAACTTGATTATTGAGATGAGTACTTGAGGAGAATGGTTGACAGTAGACAACCCGTGGTTGAAAGTCTTGAGATACCTTTAGACCGGATTGAAGAGATAGGAGAAAGACCTAAAGATAAGAGAAATAGGGGTGAAAATGATGATGAATTGAAAAGATAATTAGAAAGAAAGGTTGATAGAGATATAACATCTTGTAGTGAGGATGAGAATAAGCTTGATGATAGTATGGTCCTTGAGGATTCCTATGAATAAGTTTTAGAGAAAGTAGTGCCCTATCCTCCTAATCTTTCAATGCCCTCCATTAAGTCACATGAGCCTATTTTTTCTTCTCATTTTACACGTGCCACACACTTAAAGATTGAGTCTCATGATCATAGGACTTATTTGCATTTCGAGTCCACATCTTAAGAGTCTAGTGCATACACCTCCCTTGAGTATTCTAGTTTGCATGACCTAAAATCCTTTGAGTTCTCTTTGTCCCCTCCATTTGTGCCTACCCCTTGTGAAAAGCATGATGGTGAGATGATGCCTACTAGTGATGAATGTGTGCATGAAATTGAAGAGACTTTAGCTAGTGAGGTTTTAGAGTCAACCCTTAGGGAGAATAAGACATTAATTTTGGACTTTTTAGATGATAAGTCTCTTAGAGTTAAGGATTGTTGTGTTAAGGAGAATAGCCATTCTAAGATGACACCTAAGAAAGAAATTGGTGAGCTTGGAAGATTGATCTATGGGTCTTTTTAGATGTTTGATAAATCATTATTGGAGAGAGAACACATTAGGATCTAAATCACCCCTTATGAAGAGTTAAAGTGACCTAGGCTATGTAACGTTGTATATTATAGATGGGAAGAGTGTAGTACTTCAACGTCCCTTACTTTTGACCTTCCTTCTTTGAGTGTCATTCCTACTCCTATTTCCTATTCCGTTGAGTCTCCCTCATTGGAGTCCACATTTGTGCCTTCATGCATAGAACATTTTCATTTAGGGTTAGAAAACACTTCTCCCATGTTGCATGCATTAGACCTATTCTTGACCCATGGAAAGGGTGTGTTCTTCACCCTTGATTATGAAAAGAAGGCCATGTGGTAGATAATTAAATAGCAAGTGGGGCATGACCTTTCATGCTTGTACATGTTTCCTTCCACGTTTGCGCACACATTTTCATTTGATGATTCAGGGTAGGATTTAGAAAAGGGGTGCATTGTGCATTTATTGCCTTATCATATATTGTATGACCCTTTTCCCTTTACTATCTGTGCTTTCATGAATATCCAGTAATTTGTCCCTTGCAATTTTAAACATGGGTTACTCTAACAATGTGCCCGGTTGGAGTCATTAAATCCAATGCTACTAGGAGGCACCCTAGACATGTTTATATCCTTTTTGTTTTTCTTGTCTTTTACCTGTTTTTAAGTTTTTGTTATTTTTGTTCTTTGATTTTCATTCCATTTTCATTTGTTTTCTTTTTCACCCTTGCAAGTATTGATCCTCATTTCTATTGTTTCCCCCTCTCATACACCTTGTTTATATTTTGATGATGGCAATGTGAGCTTACAACAATGTTACTAATCTTGAGCTTTAAGAGTGTTATAGTTTGATGAAAAATAGGGTTAGTACACGAATCATTAATCATTGGCATCAAAGGGCTTCAAAAAAAACAAAGGTTGTACATATTCTTTCTCCTCTTGTTTCCTTAATTATCTACCTCATCCCCACTACCTTTACACTCTTTGTATTGATTGCTTGTTTTTTGTATGGTTCTATTTTATTTTCTTGAGGACAAGCAAAGTTTAGGTTTAAAGGTGTGAGAGTTTGGTTTTATTGTTTTATGCTTTGTATAAGGTAGATTTGCATTATTTTCACAAAAATGATAAAAAAAAATTATTGTTGTGCATATAGAGTGTTTATTACTTGGTTGATTAGAGTGTTGGCTCTTGACTTAATTAATAGATGGAGATAAGGTTGTATTATAGAAAGTGAATAGAGTGGAGGGAGAGCCGAGGCTTGGAGGAGATGCCTTTTGAAAGCTATGTGGAGTGAGTACTTTTAAAAATGCATCTTGTAGCTACCTCATGACTTAGTTAGGAAAAGTGTTTGAAAAGGAGTGTTGATATGAGTGCCTTTTCCTTGATTGATTTTTTTAATATGCCTTCTCTCTCTTTCTTTTTCTTTTTGCTATGCAATGCAAAATTATGAAAAATGTAAGAAAATGGAAAAAGACAAAAAAAATGCAAAAAGATGAAAAAGATTGAAAATTTGAAAAAAAAAATTACCAAAAATCCCAAAGGCACCAAAAAAATATGCAAAATTAAAAGTTCACTAAATAAGTGCTTAAGTGACACAATGTCAACTTGGCAAAAGTTTATCTTTTTGTTCTTTTGTTGTATTGTGAATAAGGCTTTTACATCATTTGTGAGCCATGGTATTTGTACATTCTTTTTCTTCTTATATCTTTGACGCTATGTACATGTTGGGGAGGCCATGTTAGCTCGGAGGGCACAAAGTATCAATACCCCATATGCGTTCATTAGACCCTTAGGTTTGTGGTGGTATAGCTACTTGGGAACTTCCCATGAGGTGTGAGACCCCTTGTGAGTAAGGAGAGGATTCGAAAAGGCTTGTGGACCCCTTTATGAAAGGGAACAACCCCTTCATGCTCCTTAGATTCACCAAGATAGCAAGTCAATACTTTAGGCAACCCTTTTTAGCAACGTAGAGATAAACTTAGGTTTTGTCTTGCATGGTGACAAGCAAGGAGAAGGTTTGGGGTGTTGATGTGTTAATTTTGTGTATGTATTTGCATTGCATTTCTATATCTATTTAAAGGTGTTTCTGAGCTTATTAGAGAGCTTTAGTGTAGTGTTTAGACTATATTTATGCAAATAAGAATATAAGTGTATATAGTTGAGTTTCAAGGTCAAATGCTGCACTAATTGCTTATTTTGATGATATAGGCGAGTCTTGGGTTGATGATGAAGCTTGTACAATGATGGGTGATGAAGATAGAAAGTGTACGGGTCATGGAAGAGAGGCCAAAAGCGAAGAAGATGAAGATTGAAGATTAAAGGAGCTACCGGTCGACACCCAAAGGCTATCGGTTGACCGGTAGGCTTAATTGACAAATCCAGAAAATAGAAGACTGTACCAGCTGAGCCTACTAGCTAACCCTATCAGCCTGTTATGCCCAAAAATAGAGAAAAGAACCAGTCGACCTCTCTTATTACTGGCTAGTCGGTAGGGTCGCCAAGAGCATCGATGTTAGCTATAAATAGGGTCTGTTTTTCAGCATTTGGGAGGATCTATTCACACACATACTCTCTCATTTATCTTCCAAACCTTAATACTAATCCTCATCCACCTCTCACACACACTTCCACACACAAAAACACCTTGGAATCGAGCATCCAAGAGGATCAAACACAAGGATTTGGGTATTAGCTCTTGGATTGTAAGGCGTGGCTATGGATAAAAGGGTATCTCTCGTTTATCCTAAGTTAATCTATGCATGATTAGAGCTATGTAGGGTGATTTACACTTGTATTATGGATTGATTACTACAATATTGTTATGGGTACTTTATGGATTTATGTATATATGTTTTGTGCTTAGGGTTTTCTATGGCTATCTTACATACATGTCTAAGTGTTTGATAAAATGCCTCAATGAAGTTGCATATATATATTGAAGCCTATTTTGCTATTAACCATTTCTAAATCATTGTATAAGCATGTTTATGTGTTCGTGGGGTGATTAAATGAAGTGGGTTGTGTGTTCATGCATGTCTATGTCTGTGATTACATGTTTAATAGCAAAATTAGCTTCCATACATGTCGGGTGCTATTACTTAAATTGGTGTAATCTAAACATGTCTAAATGTTTAGTAGTAGGATATGTCCGTATATTCTCGAACGTCAAGCCCTAGATGCGTATGCTTTTGCACTTTAATGTTAATTCTGGCTATTGCGATGAACAATCGATGGTGAATAATTAATGGCTAGCCTAGGTTGAGTCTCCTTTAGCTTTAAATCCAGCTAATAGGTTTCAAGATAGGTTAGTTGACCTTAGACAAACCAGGTCTTAGCTTTAAACCCAGCCAACAATTTAGAAGCTAGGGTTGGATTGATCTTAGTCACCTAGAACCTTAATTGGTTAGTCCTAAAGCCTATGTCATAAGAAGCACGCCAGAGCTCTAGGTAGTTGATGCCTAAGGACGGACTTGCACTGAGTCCTAAGGTACCATTAGGAGGTTAATTAAAATTCTAGATAAGAGCAACCTAAACAATCCATCAAGCAACCCTAGCAAGAACATAGTAATCACCCATAAACAAGTCATAATAACCCTAATTCCATATTTTTGACATTTTACTCCCCTTAAATCGCTTGATTCCGCCGTCACACACACAGACACACAACCTTTTATTTTCTTGCACTTAAATTAGATTTATTTTTCCTGTACTTCTTTCCATCCCAAAAACTGAAAAAGATCATAGTTTAGGCACCCAACACTTAGCCTTTTAGGACGCACATAGCTTAGGACACTACACACGTTTGACCTCCTCGTGCATTTGACCTCGCAGTTACACACACTGTATTACATTCGACCCATGCACTTGTAGACTATTTAGGGCTTGTGTACCTAAAGAGATATATTACCAACTTAATTGTGTATGTTTTGATGATGAATGATTGAAAGATGAGTGTTAGATGTGATTAAAATACTCAGCACACCGATAATGAATGATTGACATATGGATGAATAATTGATATGTGTGTGATGATTGTTATGAGATGATGTTTGGCAAAGTATCATGTAATGATGTTTAGCTTTGCTATTTAATAATTATGGGTTGAAGATGTGAATATCAATAATAATTCTTGAACTTCTATAAGTTATTACTAATATATTGTATGAGTTCTTGAGAATTTGAAGAATCCATCTTGTTTGAAGAAATCATCCATTACCCCTTTGACTCAAGTCACTGAGAGCTTTTTATTCAACTTAAGAAGACTTAAAAAGATGCGGTGACATAAGAATGGAGATAGAAGATATAACAGATGTGGATGTAGAAATTTTTTTGTAAGATTGCCTACTTGTGTGCCTCTACCGTGTTTTAACTTGTAAACTCAATAGTATATGCTCAAAAATTATTTTCAAAAGTATATCATGTTTTTCCTAAATGTTTTTAGGTTAAAAATTATTTTACAAGTCTTGTTGTTCAAAGATCAAGGTTTGAACTAAAATGAATTTTAGTGCAGCTATGAAGGCACTGTCAGGAGAAACCTACTAGGCGACTGGATGGCACTTTTACCTCACCTGATAGTAAGTTTTTGCAAAAGTCCTTGATCTTGCTGGCGAAGCCTGCCAGACAATTAGTTTGGTTATGAGAAAAACAAATTATACAAGTGAGTTTCTTTATTAAGGAAGAATCAAGGTGTTGTACATTGGTTTTTAAGCTTAGCCAACTTGTGAAACGCTCAAGGTTTTTAGTGGAGTTGGTTGGAAATCTTGAGTGGGGTCCTTGGGAAGTGGATATAAGCTTGGTAGCCAAACTACTGTAAATCACTATGTTCATTGACTTATTACTTTGATTATATTGTCTTCTTGGTGCAACTATTTCAACAACATGCTATTCCACGAAAGTACTAAAAGCTTCAAAATCAACAAGCTCTATGCCACCCATAAACTCCTTAAAGGGTGTTACGTTAAAAAGATTAATGGTAACCTTTAGTTATAAATTATCTTACAGCATCAAGTCTTTTGAATTTTTGAACTCATTTCTTATTTGCATTTAATAAGACACATGCTAAGGCATAATCATGATGTAGCTGAATCACTATTTGGCAGATTCTAATTTTACCTATAATATATCATTGGTTATATTCATGTTAGTGTTGAATTAAAGGGTTAATGATGACCTATAGTTCTAGACTATCTTATGCTACTCAATCTTTTGATATTCTAAATACATTTTTTCATTTGAAAATTAGTAGTGGGACCTGGGATCAAGGAATAGCACAAATGGTTAATACTATTTTCCCTAGGAGTGAGGACTTGGGTTTGAATCCCATCAGGTGGGGGGTTTCAAAAAAAAAGGAAAAATTAGTAGGGGCACATTGTAAAGCTTAATTACCATCAATCATATTCTCATGCCTCCTGAACTCTTGTGAGATACAATTACATGCATACATAGATAGATTATATAGATATAGATTTAAGTTTTAAAATAAACATAATATGTTTTAAAACATTATAAAAATAAAATGAATCAAAATCATACATAATCATAAAAATCCAAAATTACTTTGTGCTTCACTATTTATGAGAGTAAAAAGTTTGACTTACTCTCATTTAACTTATGAAATGCAAGCTCATTTGAAATTAACTTTATATAATAGTATAGATATAGATATAATTTTAAATTTACTTCCTTTGAAAAATAATAGAAATTGATTTATGTCTTTCTTACCAATGAGGACTAACTTAAAAAAAGAAGAAAAGCATAAAAAATGAGACCTTATAGGATAATTTTCACATTTATTAATGTTGAAGAGTAATTAATGAAAATGAAACCTATAAAAATGAGAACTTGATAGTGTGACATTTCTTCGGTACTCCTAAATCATGAACTATAACTTCATTAACTACAAATTCTTTCCTGTGAGTTTTCAAGCATGTTTTGGATTACTTCAGTTAAAAATGTTGTTATTATATGTATATAAAGCGTAGAAGTGTAGATAATTGATTGTGCCTCGAGTTTTACACTCACAACCATACGGATCATTCGTGGTATAGTAGATTCGAGTGCGGGTATCATCTCCACAAGGGGGCTGCCTTAGTTTGGTCTCTATTTGCTCAGGTGCCTAAAACTAGCTATATACGTGTGTCTAAATATTTGGGATGTGAAGAGAGCTCAGGAAAGGAAAATAAACCTAAGCTACGGAGGAACTTAAGGGTGTCAAGCTAAGGAAGGAAATCTAACAAAGAAGAACAAGACCTAGGGCGATTGTGTTGCAACTAGACTCGTCAATTTGTGGCTCAGGACTTCTATTGCCATTGTATTGATTGAGGGTCCCTCAACCAATATTAGTGGTTCAAGCTGTAAGCTGGGTTTAAAGCTAAGGGCCAATCCCTCCTAGCCTACGCAATCCATGATTAGAACTTATCTTCTTGGCTAGGTTTAAAGACAAGGACAGCTACCTAAATATTATGTGACATTAAGGTTTGATTAACCAACACTAACGAGGGTAAGGGATACTCTACTCTAGGTTAACTTATCTGCTTGGCTGGGGTTAAAGCCAAGACTAGCACCTAAACTCGACTAAGCATAGCTTGTAACCTATTAGTTAGATTTAAAGCCAAAGCCTACTCTACGAAACAAAGCCATGAATTAAGCACAATCATATCATCCATATAAGTAGATAAAAGCATTTGAAGCACAAATAACACATGCAAGTTCACTTAGGCATTTTAACAAAAACATAGACATGTTTGATTTTAATACATAAACATATTGAATCATGTCATAGATTTATGTAAAAAAGCATGTATTAAGAGCCAAAGATACAGACAAATCCTTTACTCAAAACCCTAATCTAATATACAAGATCAACTCAACTATAAAGCATATCTAATCTAATATACAAGATCAACTCAACTATAAAGCATATTTACAAGAATAAGAAAAGAAATAAAGAACTCCCCTTCTAACCTTTGCTCAAATCACAAGCAAAATCCTTCAATTTCTTGTTACAAGCTTCAATCCTCGCATGGTCTGATGTAGGATAGTGGTTTTAAGTGTTTGGTGAAGTAGGTAGAGGGTTAGGGTTTATTAGGGTTTAAGATAATTGAGCTCCTCCCTTGTAAAGGAGCTGAAACGAGCTATTTAAAGCTGTCATCGGCTCTACCGGTAGACTTAGCCGGTCAATCGGCTCCTCTTTCTTGCTCGATCGACTAAATAAAGTGGCATTCTGGACCTGTCGGTCGACTTAAGGCTATTTGGATTGGCTTCTTTTCAGAAAAAAGCACTTTTTTTTCCTGAAAAAGTTATATTACTTTTGCAATAACTACTTGATTTGGTTTCAAAAAAAAACTAAAACTTTGAAAAAAGCTGAAATACATCTTTTTTAAAAGCCAAAATTTTCAGCTTCTCAAAAAAAGTTGTTTTTAAAAAGCTGTTAAAAAAAGCTCTTTTAGAAAAGCCAATCCAAACGAGCCCTTAGCCGGTCTATCGACGCTGGAGGACACCTCGACCAGTAGAATTTCTATGTTCTCTAGAGTGACCGGTCAACCGGCTCTTCTTCAAGGTCGACTAGCTGGGTCAGAATGTTCCACTCTTCATTCTTTTTCTTTCAGTCTTCTTCTATTAGCTCATTTCTTCCTCTTGTAAGCTAGAACCCTTCCAAAACATTCCTAAGCATGAAATATAACACTTAGTATAGTATTTATGCATCCAAATGTATTACATAAAATACTAACAATTATGCATAAACTCTATACTAAGTGTACTTAATTAAGCTCTAAACACCTATCAATGTGCATGTAAAAACCAAATGCAAACATGCACAAACGACCCACATCAATAATCATGTGTGTTGGCAATTTGATTTTTTGAAAGGGATGACAACTTTTTCTAATGACAAGAGAAACAAACTAGAGAGTTCAATCATTAGTTGGTAGACTCTGATGCAACAATTTTTCCCAAGACCACTATGCTGAATAAATCATGGCACTTAACCTAGTCGTGAAGACGTGGTTCAAACAGGGTCTTGAATGGTGCTTTCTTTATGCTCTTACTGATACGGAATCACTAGGGAATGATAAAAGCTTAATTATCTATATGTCTATTAAGCTTCTTCCTTTTTAAGCTATTCTAGAGTGCCATATAAGTTTTTTGCAATTCTAGAATATCACGTAAGCTTTTGCATTGTCTTCTTTTTTTAAGGCATTTTGAAGTGCCATATGAATACTAGCATGGCATGTATTAACAAAAAAATAAATTAAAAAATTAAAAATGTTAAAAATAAAATAAAAACTAATTAAAAGGTTGGAAAAATAAAAAGTAAAAATTAGAAAATTAAAAATTAAGAAAAGTAAAAATAAAAATAAAAATAAAAAATAGAAAAGAAATTAAATAACTAAACATTAACAAAGTGAAATTTTTGAAAAATTAAAAATCAAAAGTTAAAAGTTAAAAATTTAGAGAATTTAAAAACTAAAAAACATAAAAATTTTAAAAATAGAAAAATAAAAGTAAATATCTAAAAAATAAAAATTAAATTAAATTTGAAATTAGAAAAGTTTAAAAAGCAAAAAAAAATAAGAAATTAAAAATTTTTAAAATTAAAAATTAATAATTTATAGAATTAATGAATTAAAGAAATTACAAATTGAAAAATTAAGGAATTCAAATATGTAAATATTAAATTTAAAAGTTAGAAATTAAAAATTTAAAAGTTTTAAAAAATAAAAATAAAAATTTAAATGAATGAGCAAACATATAAATGGAAGTTTAACTAACAATTTCAATAGAAAATGTAATAATCTTCGACTTAGGGTTCAAAATAAGATTTATACACAAAAAAATATTGGGACTTATTTTGTAAATACCAAAACTAGAGTTAAAATATCTCAAAGCTTTAGATATCTTGTTTCATGAGTCCTTATTTCATGGATCCACACATTACGTGCCTACAGTAGTAAGGTGCACCTACAGCGTGTGCAAGACGTGCTATATAAAGCAACTTTTTTCTTCTTTGCTCAAAATCCCTAACTTGAGTTTTTCTCTTCTCTCCTTTGCTTCATGTACAAAGCTTTAACATTCAATTGAATTCTTCAGTGTTTCAATTCTTCGAACAAAAGCCCTAAGCTTCTAGAACAATTTGCCAAAACAAAAAAGCAACAAATTGACGATCGGTGGAAAGATCAAATCATGCTTAAAATAAACAAAACATTGACAAATTGACAAATTGAGAAAATCATATTACAAAAATTGACCATGCTAACATATCCGATACTTGTATGATCTGATTTGATCTCTATCTCACATGTTTGTTCGCTGATTTCTGGAAAATTTGTTGATATATTAGAAAAATCGAATTGAATGTGTGTATGTGTATGTTTCTTTGCACTGACATGTTCATGTATCCACAAAGACACTTATTTTACCTTTCACATGCTGCATTGTTCATATTTTCAAATATCTACAATTAATTGTGACTGTAATAGCACGAATTACATGTTTACATGTATTTGGATTATTAATTGTGAACAAACTTCTATTTACCGTTACTTCAATTAGCTTTGATGAAATAAAATGGATTATTAATTGTGAACAAATATAGATTATCAATTCATTTCAACATTCAATAAAAAAAACAAGTTTGCATAGTGAACAACGTGTATAATTGTTTGAGTACAAACATTTTATGAACAAATAGATTTTGATAGTGAACAAATATTTGTAACTATTTCAATCAATTTCTCTTGTGAACAAATAACGCGATGAATTGTGATTTTCAATGAACAATTAGATTAAGGACTCTGAGCAAACAGGATCTTTATTTTGAACAAACATATACAACTGTTTGCATGTATAACTATTTGCATATACTTTGACATTCTATGAACAAATAGATTTTGCATAGAGAACAAACATCCACAACTCTCTACATCCACTTCAAAATTCAAAAAAGGAAAAAATTTTACATAGTGAACAAACATCTCTAACTGTTTGCATCCACTTTAATCTTCTATGAACAAATAGAGTTTGCATTATGAACAAAAATCTATGAATATTTGGGAATTTTTAGTTTTCAGATATTGTAATGATTTGTGAATTTTAGTGAACAAATAGCTTATAAATAGTGACAAATAGTCATTTTATTCTAAACAAACTATTTCAACTAATAGGTGACAAAAATGATTTAAAGATTAAGGAAGTTGAAGCATCAGATCTAATGGGCAGAAAAGTGCTTATAGAGGAAGATGCATTTTAAATGTACAATGACTATACATATATGATAGGATTTGGTGTAAGAAAAGAAAAGAAAAGAAACAAAAGAAACACTAAAATCATGTCACAAAAATAATTCTATTGCAACAAATGTGGCAAAAAAGACTAAAGGAATATTGCAGAAAGAGCTTACGCTAAAAGTTTAGGACAAATTGCAAAGTACAAATTAGGTTCAAGATTGAAGAAGATGCTACTTGGGAAATAGTCATGCATGAAATGGTCCATAATCATAAAATGACTAGCCCTAGCTAGAGACATATGATAAGATCGCATAGACAATTGCGAAAAGAGAATATTGACATCTTTAAAAACATGAAAAAGGTTGGAGTAAACATGACTGATGGATTTAAAGCAATGACAAATAAGGTTAGAGGGATTCATAAACTGTCATACATAAAAAGAGATGTCTATAATGCCACAGCAATTAAGAATAGAAAATAGTAGCAGGTGGCGATTGCAAAACTATGATTACAATCTTGTCTGGTAGAATGAAAAATGAAGATGATTTTTTTATGATTTCAAGTATGACGACCAAGGAACAAAGATGAGTTTCTTTTTCAGAGATTCTAGGATGAAGTATGACTACTATCTATTTGGTGATTTGTATGTGTTTGACACGACATATAGAACAAATAAGTACAAGATGATTTGTGTGCCACTTGTAGGAATGAACGATCATACTCTCAACACCATGTTTGGGATTGTATTTCTTATAGACACAGAGGAAGATTCATTCATTTTGCTTTTTCAAAAGTTTCTTAATTCCATAGATGAAAAGCAACTGGCTTGCATAATGACAAATCAGGCGTTTTATATGGTCAAAGTAATACAAAGGATCTTTCTCCAATTTTATCACAGGCTGTGTCTTTGGCATACTGGAGAAAATTCAAAGAAGCTTATAAGCCACTTGAGAATCAATGATCGATTTGTAGATCAATTCAACTATGTGTTGAAGAAATGTGAAAGCATTGCAAAATTTGATTGTAGTTGGCAAAAGTAAGTGTCGTATTTCATGTTTAAATGAATTTTTTACCATTACACTATTTTCTAAACAAATATTTATTTGACAATGAACAACCATTTATCTAACAGAAAAACACATGACACACATAAAACCTGTGAACAAACAATTATATGTATCTGAACTAACAATTATCAAATACTAAACAAAAACATTATCTGAACAAACTTTTATCTGACGAACAAACACATTACACACGTAAAACCTTTGAACAAACAATTATGTGTCTCTGAACTAACAGTTATCAAGTAGTGATTAAAAAAATTACTAGTTGTGTTTCCATGTTAATGATAGATTACAACTGTGCCAACAATTGTTGGCTTGAAACTCTTTACACCAAGAAGCAAAAGTGGTGTCCAGCCTATTCCAAGTACGCATTCTCTAGTGGTGCACTCTCATCATAAAGGAGTGAGAGCACAAATAACACACTGTTAAGAAAAATAGTATCTTCTTCTACTCTGTGCAATTTCTACCACATGTTTTGTCAAGTCATATGTGAATGGAGAGAAAATGAGAATATCGAGGATTATAGGTTCTTCAATGGCTTCCTTGAGATTAACTTATAGCATGTTGGATTGCTTGAACATGCTGCAAAGGTGTATATATATATGTATATATTAAAAATGTTATGCGTTTTATAGAATTAGGTCATTGAAGAAACTGCATATAGTTTTAGGGCAATAGTTTTGGCGTATTAAATGAGACCTATGAGGTTTGGAGAGGGAATGCAGAGTTATTTAGGCATAGAGTAGTTTATAACAATGTCACTTCACACATTAATTGCACATGTAAGAAGTTTGAAGAAATGGGAGTGTTATGCAAGCATTGTCTCATAATTTTGCACATCAAATGCATATAAACAACCCTAGCTGCATACATTTTGAAAAGGTGGACCAAAAAAAGTCAAATCTTCCAAACATAGACAAGATGACACCACTTAGATGAGTTATACCAGCAACAAAAATTTAGCTAGTTCTTATCTTATATGGAGGCTCCAAACGAGGAGAAGTTTGAGATACTGATAGATTCAAGTGGAGACAATCTGAAAGCTAGACAAGTATGTGAAGATCAATTTCAAAGCATAAGAAGCTTAGTTGAATATGCAATTGGATCTAGGCAACTACAAGTTACAAATGGTAATGAAGATTCTATTCCCTCTATTAAACGAGATCCAAATGTTTGCAAAAAGAAAGGCAAAAGGAACAAAAGAAAAAAGAGTATGTCCGAAAAGAAATGTAACCAAGTTAGAGTGAGAAAACAAAGAAAGCAAATCTCAATCATTCAACAAAAATGGAATTGATTCATTGACAAAAGTATATACTTTACAATACAGTTACTAAACAAATAATCTATGGTAGTGAATAAACATTGACAAGATACTAAACAAACATAACTTCCTAAACTACTACTAACAAAATAATATTTTTCTCCCTTGTAGAGACTAGACACTGAGCAAGTGGTTGAACAACATATTTTTCTGCATGCCAATTTGATTGGTCCATCTCTTGCAATTCAACATCATCCTTTCCTCCAAGCGAGCTTTAAAGAATAAAGAATATAGATGCAAATGGCTAATTGATTGCATATCCAATCCCACAACAAAATGTTACTCAGAGAAACTTTCTTTCCTTAGCCAATTGTAACAATGAAAATTAGCATCTTGTAATTTCTTTAAATAATGTTCCAACCATACTTGTAGAACTCATTTTTCTTTTAAATTTGAACTAAATTCCTTTGATATTGTAGACAAATAGGTCAGTAAATTTGATGTACATGCTTGTTCTACTGTTCGATCACTACTTTACTATTATTTATCTAGTGACCAATATAGTTTCAAGAAACTCTAATATTATAGACACATAGCTTGTTTAGTGACTCAGCATCGATTGTTCACTAGGTTAGAATTGTTTGTCCAATAAACAAAAATGGTTCCAAGAAATTCAAATTTGTGTATAGTCTATTTTGCTTAGTGGCTTAGTACTATTTGTTGACTAGGTTAGAATTGTTTGTCTAGTGAAAATCATGGTTACATTAAATTTTACTAGGCACGTAGTCTATTTTTTTTTTGTTTAACCAAGTAATTATATGTATTCTTTGTCTCAATGTGGCAACTTATCATGTTTTAAACTTATCCTCTATTTACCACATATTTATTATAACATGTTATTTTTTTATATAGAAAAGTATGTTGTGGTTTGAGCTTTAAGATGTCCTAAAACATATTTACAACCATCAAACAGTCATAGAATAAACACTTCTAATCCATTGAACAAACACTAATAATCCACTAAACAAACACAGATTTACAACCATTAGTACTTATCCAGTGACAAACATTTGCATTCACAACCACTCCTTAAATACATCAAAACCAACTTAATATTCAACATTTGTTTGGTGTATGCTTAATATAACATGTTTTTTATTTAGAAAAGTATGGTATGGTTGGTATATGCTTAGTATAACATATTTTTTATATAGAAAAATATGGTATGGTTTAAGTTTCATATTATACTTGTAATAACATGTGTTATTTTTATAGTTTCAAAATATAATATAAAAATGCAATGCTTAAATCTTATAAGATAAGAAGTGTAATTTGTTTTGAATTATAAGATATCTATTCATTTTAAACTATAAATATCTTAAAATAACATCATTTTGAAACAACCAACCAACACAATGAGCAAAGACAATGCGCCAAATTCCTAAACAAACAGTACTAGGTCAATAAACAAACAATACTAAATTAGTGAACAAACAAGAATTCTAATCAAACAAACAAGGTAATTATATATCAAACACAATAAAAAAGAGAATGCACCAAAATACTGAACATGCAGTACCAAATCATTGAACAAGGCATTACTAAATCATTGAATAAATACAAATTTTGAACAAAAATTATACAATTTCATCAATCCTAAGCCACTAACAGAGAATATCTATTTTTAAACCATTATTCCATAAATATATCAAAATCAAACTAAAATACAACCCATCAGTTGTTAGAACTATCAATAAAAGAATCTTCAATTCAATCAGTTGTTAGAAAATGTCTTCAAATCAATTAGCAAATGTCATCAAATGAGTGTCTTCTTCAATTCCTCCTACCTCTCCTTATATTCTTTCTATCTTTTCTTCGTCTTTGACCTTTACCATGTCCTCCCCGTGCAATAGTTATCTTAGTTCTTTTGGCTCTTTTCTATCTTTCTTCTCCTTCTTCAATTCTTTTCTGTTTCTGCTCCATTTTTTCTTCCTCATGAAATTCATCAAGCAAAGAGAAATGATCACTAGCAAGCTTTTCCACAACACCATGGAGAACATTGTCCTCGTACTTCAAAAATTACAAAGCTATAAATCCTTTTAAAGTCCTTCATAGTATAATAAAAAAGCAGAATGATAACAAATTTTAGATAAAAGATTATCGTATCACACAAACTACAAACTCAAATTACTTTACCTCTATGAATAGCTCCCATTTTTTTAAATCACTCTTGTAACTTTCCAAATGCTTCATCTTATAAACACTATAATCAACCCTGTTGTTCGAGTTCCTATAGGCCATTTCAAACTTAACTGGATCATAATATTTAACTTCATTAGCTTTAGGATGATTCTTCACCATCAAATATCTTGACAACGCAACCTTCTGCAATTTATATGCACATAAACAACAACAAAATAATTAACAAAGATATACTAAACAAAAACCAAAACAATTACACCAACACAATTATGAATTCTCTTACAGCAATTGGGGTAATTTCTTTAGAGTAATCAACGCCATCGGATCCCATATTATCTAAAATTTCAAGATTTTTGTTCTCAAATTGAAGCACAATACATAATAATGTTTAGAATAACGTATTTGAAAGAATATTTGCAATAAAAAACATTTAGATTTCAACAATTGAACAAATAATTTTAAAATAGTGAATAAACAATAATTTCCCAAAACAAAAGATAACCAGTATTATAAATTAAGAAAATTACCAAATAAACTCTATTGATTTTGATCCACCTACATAAATCCATCTCCCACTCAACTACCTCCACAAACTTTTTATATAAGCCTCATCATCCTAGTCTAAACCGAGATTTTTACAAGCATAGACTACCAAAAAAAAAATGACCATTAACAATCTCATAAACAAAAAAAAAAGGAAAAAATTTCTTAATAAATAATATGAATATCAGCACTCAATAAAATATCATGAGATATAAAAAAGTGTTTTGGATGCGAAGGATTTGTTGTCCTTTCTTTCATGTTCAGCAAATGACACCATGCAGCTAAAACACTTTGTGTTACAAATTCTTTAAGATGTAATGACGTAAAATCCCTTCTTGTCAGCATATACAACTTCTCAAATCCAAGACCAAATAGTGTTTTTGCCTGCAAAATCAATATAATTCAAGATCAAAAAACTGCTCAATCCAAGAAAGCTAAACCAAAACTCAAAATAACAAATTCCTCACTCTTCTTCATGGATCTCTCTTTCATAAATAGGGTTATACAAGACATAATCAAGCATCAACATATTATGCCTATTAAACATGATAGGATGTCTATTGTACTTTGACCAGAAAGAAGACCTCAAATTCCCCCCTTCCAAATCCTTCTTAACCATATTAGCTTCTGCTACAGATTGCTCCAAATCCTTCTGAACATTTTTTCCTTTCCTGCAAATTCTTCAGAAACAATAGGCATTGGAGTAATCAGGTCACTAGTTTTAACATCAGCATTGCTATATTTCTTTGCAATATCAAAAACAACATAAGACACATCATCCTTCTCAGCCTCTTACTCATTATGCGTAGGACTATCTTGTAAAATTTCTATGCTAAAACAAGGAGAATTCCCATATCTTCTCATTCTAGATTCCTCATACGATTTAGTTATTTGATCAATCACTCTTAAACTCTCTTATCCTCGAAAAGCTCATCATTGTTAAGCTGGTAACCATCAGAAGACTAGGATACTGGTTGTTATGATTGGAAGCGATGAAAACTTGCATTTGGTTGCAACAACATTGAAATTAAGTCTTGCAAAGACTTTACCTTGCTGCTCTTAGGATATTTGATTTGTAATTCCTCTATCACAACTCCTAGCTTAGCCAACACAATGATAACTTTTTCTGATGGACTAGAAAGTCCAACAATATAAAGCTACACATGAGCAGACACCACCGAACTGGTGAACAAACATAACATAATAAAGGAATAAAAAATCTGAATTAATGAACAAACATAGAATAGCTAACAAACAAACATCTCAAAACTAAACAATGATAGTATGAACAACAATAATTAAGACATGAACAAACTTAGACAATGATACTATGAACAACAATAATTAAGACATGAACAAACTTAGAATATTAGATGAACAAAGACCATTGAACTACTAAATAAATATAGCATAGTTTATGAACAAGCACTATAATTCCACTTAACAAGCATAACTAAGTCTTGAACAAACATATCATAACAATTGAACAAACACCACAAAACTAGTGACCAAATATATAATAATTTATGAACAAGCATTACTAAGCCATTAAACAAAGATAGTCAACAACCAACCAATACAGTGGGCAAATAGAATGTAACAAAATACTGAACAAACATTACAATTCCACTGAACAAATAGTATTAGTACAATGAACAAAAAGATTTCTAATCAAACACCCATGCTAACTAATACTACAATTGATTTGGTATCAATCTCATATGTCACCTTCTTCCTCATCATGGTGGTGGTCTACCCAAGCATGGTAGGGCAACATCTCTCAACATTCCTACGAATATGAACAACTCTATCCATATGAAGCAAATGCTAAAAAATCAATGGCCCTTAATAATACCTCTCAGGCTTTCACTTCCAAGCAATAATAGGGTTAGTTAATGAATTCTTTACAAATTCACACCACTTCAAATCCTTAATTTTCTCAACATCGTATATAGACTTTAAAAATTTTAGATTAACAAGACTTGTTTGTTTATGGGATATAAGCACCGGCACCACATAAATACAAAATTACATTTAAAAGTATCCTTATACCCTTGACCTAATATCTTTTCTGGCATAGAAGTGGTCCTAAATTGTTTTGTAGTAGCATTCTCAACACTTCCCCTTCAAACCACTCTCTTTTCCATTCAACAATATATTCCCTAATTTTAGAAAAATTTTCATTCTTGAAAAATTTAATCTCTTCACTGGCCAATGGAAACCTTAATGTGTGATGAATATCCAATTCATCAACAGCAATAAATTCTCCATCCCTAAACTTCATTCTATTACTAAATAGGGTGTAATGTTGGCATAACTACCGACTCAACCTACCATTCAACTTGCCAGCCTCAAGAAACAATAAACAACCCAAACCAATATCAATAATTGCATATCTTTGTTCATCATCAAGCTTCTTTACAAATTTCACAAAATGAGAAATAGATCCTCTGGAACTGAACATACTATCTACATCTTCCTCATTGCCAACTCCACTTCTCCTTCCTTTTTACTTTTTAACCCTTCTTTTTTTCAATAGTTTCCTTCTCCTCCTTACTCTTTTTTTTTTCAAAATCTTTCTTTCTCCCACTATGCTTCTTCTTCTTGTCTTTTCTCCACCATCCTTCTTTGTTTCTTTGTTCTTCATTTCAGACTTCTCCACCTCATCACCTCCCTTCATTTCAAACTTCTCTTTCTCCTTGCCCTTCCTAATTTTAGACTTCTTCCTTACATTCTTCACAATAGATTCCTTCTTCTTACCCATCTCTATATCATTTTGCTCCTTATTATAATCTTTATCATTCTCCTTCTTTCTATCATTTTCATTATCCTTTTCCTTATTATCCTTCTTGTTGTCATTCTCGTTCTTATTATTACCCTCCTTTGATATATACACCTTTCTACTGGCTCTCCTTTTTGGAAAATTTTGTCTCCGATGATATACGAAGCCCTCTTTTTCTTGCTCCTTTTTCTTCTTGAAAAACAAACACCTACATATAAGCAAACAATAGATATTAAACATATAAAATAGGACTACAAATTGCATAGTCTCACAATTTCCTACTTCTCAAAGAATAACTCAATCATTGTAAAACATATTATACAATTAGAGCATTTAAATGCATCAAAAGTGTCTGTAAACCATGCAATGTGATGCAAAATCAAAGTCGACTAATGCTTGTATTAACAAATTTAAATTTACTTCTACCTACTTATTAAACTAATAACTATATGTTCAATACTAGGAACAAAAAGAATGCACCAAAACATTGAATAAACAATACTAATCCACTGAACAAGCATTGCTAAGCCATTGAATAAGCACAAATTCTAAACAACAACTATTCAACTCTATCACTACTAAACCAGTAACAAGAATATCTATATTTCACAATCATTCCTCCCCAAAAACATAAACATCAACCAATATGTCACCTATTTTAGAATCACACTTTCAATGTTTTGGGACAAGAAGGATATGCCTTAATAGAAGATTTTTACTCTTCTACTTAAATGTTGTTTTTCTATCCATATTCTTCATAGAATGACTGATAGACATATTACTTTTGTAATTACATTAAAATGGCTAGTGGAGTACTTTGTGTCACCTATTTTAGAATCACACTTTCAAGATTGTAATTATTCCCTTCTTTTTTTGCACCAGGGTCCTATTTTAGATAAGAAGTAGCCTAACATGTAAGAAATTAGTTTAACTTGTCTTGTCTATTATTCTTACTTTACTTTAAAATGATGATTTCATCTCTACTTCGTTAAAATATTGGATAAATTACACCAAATCTATGGTGGTTGATCTATGCTTTCATACATTATATTTCTTCTATTTCTAGCATAGTGAATCTTTTAAGCTGATTTACAGGCATTTGGGTACTGGGACTAGTTTCAAATGTAGCACATGCAACAAATAGTTCTTTATAACAAGGCTACATTTACTATTCAAATTGTTGACAAAATACCAGAGAATAGATACTTCAACACCATATCTTTAATAAAATAGCCCTAATAACTCAAGAGAAACAAGCAATTATACTTTATAACTAGAGAACAAATAAATTCAATAATTATACTATACATTAAGAATAAAATATAAAAACTAGTCTAAACAACCACAACAACTTCAAGTGAACAAATATACACAGTACACTGAACAAAAATGAGATACTTACATCGTCTCCTTGTTCCTTCTGCTATCTCCATCACTCAAAGAATCAATACAATGTAGCTCAGCTAATGGAGGAATATTTTTTTCCTCAAGGAATCATTTGTCTATCTTCGTTCCTCGTCACCATTACTTTACCAAAAACCCTATGCTTAGTCTAAAATAGAGAAAAAATTAGACAACAAATAGAGTAAACTAAAAATCACATGCAACAATGATGAAAAAATGGAGAAAAAATCACACTCAACAATGAAGCAAAAATGGACAAAAATCAACAAAAAATACAGTAAGTGTTTGCCTTACCTTAAAATCGACAAAAAATACAGTAAGTGTTTGCCTTACTTTACAAACATGGCAAAAATGGGCAAACAATTTAGCGCTTGATCGTGGCTTCAATCCCATGCCTAATCAATCATGCGTCATGGCGTTTGTGTTGCAATAGAGAGAAGCAAGAGAGAAAGAAAACCCAGAAGAAGTAAGAGAGAGAAACAAAGAAAGAAGAGAAAGACAAGGACACAAAATGGCGGTTTGCCGTTCTTTTATATATAGGTGCATGTTGTAATGCACTTGAAGGAGCATGGTGGTGTCGTCTTTCGAGAACAAGCTCTAAAAGACCCGCAAGCGTACGGATCGTGCAATATAGTGTATACAAGTGCGGGTGTCGAACCACAGGGAGACGTGAATAATGTGAGTGAATTCTATGCTTGGTGTTCTAGAAAGTGCCAAAAAGAAAGATCTAAACTAGACATATTTTTAGGGTTTTGGATTATCGGGAGCTCGAGGTAAAGGAAATAAAACTAAACTATGAATATAAAAAATGGGAACACAAATTGGTCAAGAGGGAACAAACAATTGAGAAGGGGTTAGGGTGACCTCGACTTATGAATGGGTAATTCTATACTCAAATGCTATGGGATTAAGGGATGATGGCTAACTATCATGAGTGCTCTTAACTAGGTTGCTAGTTAGTGTCCTAATTTCCCCCTAGGACTCGGTGCGGGTCCGTCCCTAGGCGGCGCCTCCTACAGCTACGGCGTGGTCCTTATGACCTAGGGCCTCAAGAGTGACTAACTAACTTCCTAGGTGGCTTAGAATGAACCTACCTTAGTAACTAAACCTTTGGATGGATTTAAAGCCAAGACCTAGTGTTGCTAAGGTCGACTAAACCTATCCGGAAACCTATTGGCTGGATTTAAAGCCAAAGGAGACTCGGCCTAGACTAGCCCTAAGTTATACTTCGTCATTCTAAGGTCACTACTGCAGGATTTGACTTGCTAGCGCATTCATACATGTTCAAGGCCAAGGTGCACGTGAATAACGGAACCTATTCAACTACCAAACATCGTCATGTTCAGTTCGCACCATTAGAAATAATTAACAACCAGCACGTAAGCGATATTGAAGTTGTGCTCGTTACTAGGCATGCAAATATACATACAGACATGAATAAAAGCATTACCCACTTCATAGCATCCACATATAAACACATAGACATGATTATAAGATGGATTAGATGTGTTTAGTAACAAACAAACTTCAATTTATACACATGTTATTCATCTAGGCATTTTATCAAACACTTAGACATGAATGAGAAAATACCCATTTAAACAAGACAATTCGAAGCATGTATATATATTCAGCCATCATATCCCATATCATAAGAGTATATAATTAACCCATTACATAAGTTAAATCACCCTACACAAGTCTACTCAATCATAATAGAAAATAGAATGAAAGAGAGATAATGAAGCTTCCTTTCATCCTAGCTAATCTTGTACAAAGCTTTTGAGCAAACTTGATTCCAAAATGTTTGAACCCTCCAAATCAATCTTGGTTCTTAGTGAGAAATGTGTGAAAAGTGTGTGTGAAGTGGGTGGGATCTAGGGTTAAGTGTGTGAGAATTTTAGGTGTGAAGTGTGTGTTAATCTCTCAAAAATTCTCCTCTTTTTTTTTGCAGAATCAAGCCCTATTTATAGGTTCTCAGCAAATTGCCAGTCGACCAGGTCGACCGGCCTCTGGAGTACTCGACCGGCTTTTTAATGATGCTCTCTGGAGTGGCCGGTCGACCGACTCTGGAAGGGGGGTCGTCCGGCTGTTTTTGGCACCTCTCTGGAGTGGCCGGTCGACCGGCTCTTCTTCCTTGGTCGTCCGGCTGACTTTATTCCTCTATCCTTTATCTTTTCGGCCTTTGGTCTTCTCTCTTAGGCCCGTGCATTTCCCATCTTCATCACCTTTCATCGTCCAATCTTGATCTTAACCCAAAGTTCACCTAAATCATTGAAAACAAGCAATTAGTGTAGCAATTTATCTCTTAAACTCAATATGCACATTTGTTCATGCTTAAGCCTATTCCTATCAAAAGCACTACACTAATACATCATTATGAGAACTCAACACCTCTAAAATATAAGTAAATGACAATGCAAACACACACAAAATCACAACACATCAACACCCCCAAACCTTCTCCTTTCTTGTCCTCAAGCAAACCTAATCTTAAATTTTATCTCTAAAGCTGATACAATGGATTGCCTAAAGGACTGACTCGCTATCAAGATTAGTATAAGAAGCATGAAGGGGGGCATTCCTATTGTGAAGAGATCCCTAAGCCTCTTTGGATCTTCCCTCTACTCATAAGGGGTCTCGTTCCTCATGGGAATTTCCCAAGTAGCCAATCCACCACAAGCCTAGGATTCTAACTCACGCACTCGGGATGTTGATATTTCATGCTCCCTCAACTAACATGGCCTCCCTAACATACACCAAGCCTCAAAGATAAGAAGAGAGAATATACAAACACAATGGCTTATAAAAAGCCTTATTCACTTGTCTACAAAGATGATAACTTGTGCTAAGTTGACATTATGTCACTTATGCACTTATTCACTAACTTTTTGGTGCCTTTGGGTTTTCCTCTTTTTCACTTCATTCATTTTTTTTTATATAGATTTTTGCACCTTTTTGCCTTTTTTTTTCATCATTTTTTTTCAATTGATTTGTGTTGTATTCACAAAAAGGAAGAAAAAGAAAGGCTTAGGCACATCAACAAGAACCAATCAAGGAAGGGGCACTCACATCAATACCCCTTTTCCAACACTCTTTCCTACCAAGCTATGGGGTGGCTACAAGGATTATTCTTTTAAGGTTCTCACTCCCCACAACTTTGAAGGGCATCCCCTCCAAGACTTAGTTTTCAAACCACTCTATTCATTCCCCCACGATGCCTCTCATCCTCATAAATCAATAGAGTCAATCACAAAAGCCAACACAATGATCAACAAAGAAATAAATGACTCTATATGCATCAAAATTGAAAAATTTTTACCATTTATATGCATAATGCAATCTACCCTAAGTAAAATATATAACAAGAAAACCAAACTCCCACACCCCCAAAACTAAACTTTGCTTGTCCTCAAGCAAAAAGATCAAAGCACAAAAACAAGCAAATCGTCATTACAAAACAAGTAAGGGTGGTGGGGATAGGGTGCAAACATAGGAAACAAGTGGAGAAAGGATAGATACAACCTTGCATTTTCTTCAAAGCTTTCCATGCCAATGATAAATCACCATACTACTAATCCTGTGACACAATTCATAAACACTCACAAAGAAAACAAAATTAGTAGCATTGCCTATGCATACTTGCATTGGCATGTGCAATAATGAGCAGTGGTGTATCTTATGGGACAAAAGATTGGGATTCAACACTTTGGTTTGGATGCAAGAAAGATAAAAGAAAGAAAATAAAAAGAAAAGAAAGTAAAACAAATGCAAAACTGCAAAATTGAACCTAGGTTGCCTCCTAGTAGCGCTAACCATCAAGCCGTCAGCCAGGCAAACACCAACTCATCTTCAACTTCCATAGATGGGATCCTAAAGCATTAGAACCTCCACACGAGCCATGCTCGGATCATATGCGTGCTTCAGGCATTGCCCATTCACCGTCAACTCTCGGCCATCCTTCAAGTCTTTAATCTTGACTGCTCTGGAAGGATAGGCAATCATCACCTCATATGGACCATCCCATCTTGTCTTAAGCTTACCTGGAAAGAGTTTCAATCGTGAGTTAAACAACCAAACTTTATCAAAAAGAGAGAATGATTTCTTAATAATGTGTTTATCATGAATTCTCTTCATCCTATCCTTATAAAGTTTAGCGCTCTCATACGCCGCGAATCTAAGCTCTTCCAATTCTGCTAGGTCTAGCCTCCTTTGCATTTCCCTAGAAGGAATGGCTCCATCCTCAAGGTGAATATGATGCATGCAAACAGAATGGTCTATACCTCTCAAATCATCAATTTTCCACCCTATAGCCTTCATATGTTTCCTAAGGACCTCTAATAGACGCTCCTCATGCTCACTAGAAAGATCGGAAGCTATGATGACTGGAAGGGTCTCACGAGAACCTAGGAATGCATATTTCAAATGATCGGGAAGGGGTTTGAGCTCTAAAGAAGGGCTAGGCTCAACCAAGGGGGACTTAACCTCAACATCATCACTGGGGACATCACTAGAAATGAGACTAGAAGGATTAACCTCAAGTGACTTATTAGTCAAATGGCTCTCAATCAAGGAAGTAGAAGCTACACATTTCCTCTCTATGGTCTCCAAATCAAAACTAGACATCAATTCCTCAAATTTCCTCAAGCCTTCTCCATCGGTCATAGTCTTTTCTATAAGATCCTCAATGCAAGAATCAATCACATCCACTCTAAAGCACTCTTCTCCTATACTAGCCCTATTCACTGCCTCTGCAACCTTCATAGTGGATCTCAAATTCCCAAATTTCATTTCCAATACCCCCGACCTACAATGTATAATGGCATCTGCGGTGGCAAGGAAGGGGCGACCTAGAAGAATGGGTGTAGAATGTCTAGAGTCATGTCCCGAATCCATATCTAACACTATGAAGTCAACAGGGTACACAAACTCACCTACCTGGACCATAACGTCCTCTATCACACCCTTAGGTCTACGCTCAGACCTATCAGCTAGCTGAAAAGTAACATGTGTAGGAGACAACTCACCTAGACCTAGCTGCTGATAGACAGAGTAGGGAATAAGATTCACACTAGATCCTAAATCTAATAAGGCGTGATCAATCTGGGTCTCACGGATCCTACAAGGAATGGTGAAGGCTCCGGGGTCACTTATCTTGGGCAGAAGGCCCAAAGTACAAATACTACTCACCTTCTCCGTAAGCCTCACCTTCTTAGGAATGTTCGATGACCTACGTTTCCTTGTACAAAGATCCTTAAAGAACTTAGAATAGGAGGGGATGGAAATGATCGCATCTATCAAAGGAAGATTGACCTTAAGGTCCTTAAGATGGTCTAAAACCTTGAAGAACCTAGAGTCCTCACTAGGTGTAGGTCTTTCTAAAGCGGATGGAAAGGGAACTCTAGGCTATATACCTCTAGATACATGGGAGTCATCAACAGGCTCTTTTCCCTCCCGATGTGGGCGGGAAGTACTACTCTCTCCGTGATCTCTAATGGGCTCATCTCTCTTAACAGGACCTTCTCTAGAATTTCCCTCAACAAGGCTACCATGTGGTGCTCTAGACTCGGAAGGACCACTAGGTGCAAGGCACTACAAAGTCATCTCCTACCCTATTATCCACTACCCGACCGCTCCTAAGAGTGGTGACAGCCTTAGCTTGGGCCTGAGGGGGATAAGTGGTATCGGTGGAGGAATAGGACTGGACTCTAGGGTTCACCTCCGGTTGAGAAGGCAATTTCCCGGGGTCTCTAGCGCTCAATTGACTAGCAATCAGTCTTAACTGTGCCTCAAACCTCTCCATTTGCTGCCTGTTTTCTGCCAATTCCTGTTGTTGTTTCTGAATGAACTGCATTATCTTCATCATGTCATTACTAGGAGGTTGGCTACTAGAGGGAGCAGGCAAAGCCTGAGGTTGAGGAGCACTAGTGAGACGGGGTTGATTAAGATGATAGAAACCTGGGGGATATTGAGGACGGGGTCGCTATTGAGGTGGAACTTGAGGATATGAACTAGACTCATGTTGTCCTTATCTCCAAGAAAATTTCGGGTTGTCCCTCCAACCCGGATTGTATGTGTTCGAGTATGGATTATACTCACGAGAATAACCTTGTGTGGCACACACTTGCTCTTTCATGAATTCAGGAAATTGGGATGCTAAAGGGCAAGCCATGGTCTCATGAGATGACTCGAGCACAATGCACAAACTTCAACAACTAAAGGGGCAGAGGAAGAACCTAAAGAACTAGTCCTATGACCTTGGGATGAAATGGACAAAGAAATGAATTGATCTAGTTTATTTGTCAAAGCCTCAACCTTAGCGGGTAAGTCTAAAGAAACTCCAACCTCACTAACACTTCTCTTGATGCCTCCCCGACTAGAACTTTCCATTGCAAAATTTTGAAAGGAGTCTCAAGCCATCATTTCTATTTTCTCCCATGCCTTGGTCAGTCTCAAAAGATAGAAGCCACCACCGGAGGCGGCATTGACCATCATCCTATTTTGTTCATTTAAGCCTCGAAAGAAGTATTGCATTAGGTCATAATTGTCGTACCCATGGTGTGGACATTATCTAAGAAGATCCTTGAACCTCTCCTAAGCCTCATGAAAAGATTCTAGGTCATGTTGGGAGAAAGTCATAATGGCGGCCCTAAGGTCGGCCGTCTTGGCCATGGGATAAAATTTTTGGAAGAACTTAGATTGAAGCTCAGCCCATGTAGTAATGCAACCATTGGGTAAGGAATGCAACCAAGTCCTAGCCTTGTCCTTAAGAGAGAAAGGAAACAATCTTAGACGTATGACCTCTTGAGAGACATTGGGGACATGGAGAGTGGAACTCATCTCAACAAAATTAGTGATATGATCTAGAGGACTCTCATTGCTTCTCCCGTAGAAGAAGGGAAGCATAGCCAACATATTAGGCTTAATCTCGAAGTTCGTCTCCCCCAAACCCGAAATTTGAATAGCCAAATTGGGCTCAAAGGCTTCAGGGAGAAAGAATTGCCTAAGAGTGGGTGCCTCATCTATGGGTGGATCCGGTCTACGGGGCTCTCGTCTAAAATGAGCTTGGGCTTGATGCCCAATGTGATCATGAGGTGGAATGGGATTCATTTGGGGATTGGGAGGATTAGGAGGATGATTAGGATCGGCCATCTCCTCAAGTAGATCTCCTAAATTCCTGAAATGTCTAGCAATTCTATCAGGTTCGGGATTAAGAGGAACTAGGGGATTTCTAAGGGATCTCCTACCAAGCATGCACAATCTATCCTAACTTCGGCCACTTCAACCCCCGAAAACTTCAGTATTCCTAAAACTACAGCAAATAAACCACAATCCTAACGCCTGCTCCCTCCCCGTGTCCACTAGCGCTCCTGTCCAGAGCGAAGAGAAGGCGAAAAAGCGCCGCCGCAGCTGCATAAGCAGGCTTCTATTGCTACGTAACAATAGAGCAGGATAGCATTTTGCGCCCACATGTTTGAATTTGAGGGTAAAGAGCTGGCGGCTCACGAGCAACATATAGACTAAGGCCGTTAAGGTCACTCCCTCGCTCTTTTTTGAAGGCCCTTTCTATTTTCTAGTATGGTTCCTATAGTTGAACACTGAACGCCCAGCTTCGCGGAGCAGCTCTCTCCCCAGCCCACAGCCTCAAACTTGGCTTCTTCTTGGAGTCTTTGCCTTTTCAATACTTTAGGCCCTACCTTAGTACCTAAACCTTTGGCTGGATTTAAAGCCAAGACCTAGTGTTGCTAAGGTCGACTAAACCTATCCGGAAACCTATTGGCTGGATTTAAAGCCAAAGGAGACTTGGCCTAGACTAGCCCTAAGTTATACTTCGTCATTCTAAGGTCACTACAGCAGGATTTGACTTGCTAGCGCGTTCATACATGTTCAAGGCCAAGGTACGCGTGAATAACGGAACCTATTCAACTACCAAACATCGTCATGTTCAGTTCGCACCATTAGAAATAATTAACAACCAACACGTAAGCGATATTGAAGTTGTGCTCGTTACTAGGCATGCAAATATACATATAGACATGAATAAAAGCATTACCCACTTCATAGCATCCACACATAAACACATAGACATGATTATAACATGGATTAGATGTGTTTAGTAACAAACAAACTTCAATTTATACACATGTTATTCATCTAGGCATTTTATCAAACACTTGACATGAATGAGAAAATACCCATTTAAACAAGACAATTCGAAACATGTATATATATTCAGCCATCATATCCCATATCATAAGAGTATATAATTAACCCATTACATAAGTTAAATCACCCTACACAAGTCTACTCAATCATAATAGAAAATAGAATGAAAGAGAGATAATGAAGCTTCCCTTTCATCCTAGCTAATCTTGTACAAAGCTTTTGAGCAAACTTGATTCCAAAATGTTTGAACCCTCCAAATCAATCTTGGTTCTTAGTGAGAAATGTGTGAAAAGTGTGTGTGAAGTGGGTGGGATCTAGGGTTAAGTGTGTGAGAATTTTAGGTGTGAAGTGTGTGTTAATCTCTCAAAAATTCTCCTCTTTTTTTCTGCAGAATCGAGCCCTATTTATAGGTTCTCAGCAAATTGCCGGTGGACCGTCTAGGTCGACCGGCCTCTGGAGTACTCGACCGGCTTTTTAATGATGCTCTCTGGAGTGGCCGGTCGACCGACTCTGGAAGGGGGGTCGTCCGGCTGTTTTTGGCACCTCTCTGGAGTGGCCGGTCGACCGGCTCTTCTTCCTTGGTCGTCCGGCTGACTTTATTCCTCTATCCTTTATCTTTTCGGCCTTTGGTCTTCTCTCTTAGGCCCGTGCATTTCCCATCTCCATCACCTTTCATCGTCCAATCTTGATCTTAACCCAAAGTTCACCTAAATCATTGAAAACAAGCAATTAGTGTAGCAATTTATCTCTTAAACTCAATGTACACATTTGTTCACACTTAAGCCTATTCCTATGAAAAGCACTACACTAATACATCATTATGAGCACTCAACACCTCTAAAATATAAGTAAATGACAATGCAAACACACACAAAATCACAACACATCACATGGTACTACGGGTACACAATAGTGGTAGAGCAGTGTATAATTTGCACTTATTTCATCTTCAAAAGATTGACATTCAACAACTCTTTTTCTTTGGGTTCTTTAAATAATAATAATAATAATAATAATAATAATAATAATACTAATAATAATAATAATCATAATAATAATAAAAGAAGTAGGGATTTCTTCTGGGTGTTCAACCATGGGAAGAGGAAGAGAAAGCTTGGCTTAAGTTTGCATGAGGTAAATGGGTCTCCCTATGCTGTAAGTTTACTATCCTCAGTTACATTGTTGAAGCCTTTTGCATTCTTTGCTAAAAAAAATTAATTTATAATGGTTCTTGGGAGATGTTTTGATGTGTTGGCTATCAAAGCTTGATTCCCTACTATAGGGACATTGCTTACTATTTGGATTTTTCAAATACATGTATGGTTTTAATGGTGCACATCACGTGTTTGTTAAAATGCTCAGATGGGTAAACTATCTAATACTCCTTTATTTCTAATGTATGTGTTAGCTTCAAACATTTCTATTTCCTCTGCCAAAATTCGCTTGCTCTACTCGTTGACTACTAAGCTTATTGCCAACTTGAGATGACACCACCTAAACACATTTGCAAACTTGCTGATATGCCTTTACATTCATGTTTCATATTGATGTTTCATTTGGTTTATGTACATGTAATTATCTCCTGGACAAAAAATCTACATTGCATTTTTTATAAGCAGTCTTTGTCATACTTGAAATGTTAGACTAGTAAGTCTGTTCTTTGATATTTAGTATTATCTTAACATAATACATATCTTATACAGTACTTATAGTAGCTATGTGTTGATGTTTGAAGTTTAAGTTCTCAGAATCTAACCATTTGAAAACTAAACATTCATTTCTATTACTCTTATTATTCTTTTTCTTTCTACTTTTTGACCTTTCTCTCGTTTCATTTCTCTTTATTCTCTTCTTAGTCCACTTCCTATTATATTTGATATACATGGTTTTTATACCATAATCTATAAACTAATTTTTTTTTCTATACTACCACTAATCACTTTATCGTGACGCTCATTTCACATGCCAATTCTTTTCTACAATACTCTTGATAAAAATCATATTTTGTTTACACTATTAAATTTTGTAGTAATATGTATAATTACTAATAAAATGTCATTACATCGTTCACTACTGAAAAGTGAACATTAGGTCATTCACTGCTGAAAGCTGGACATTTGGCTATCCATTGCCAAAAACTAGACATTCAGTTGGTCACTGCCAAAAGGTGAATAACAGGTTGTCCACTGCCAAAAACTGGACATCAGGCTATCCACCGCCAAAAATGGACACTAGGCCATCCATTGCCAAAAAATGGATAAAGTGAAAAGGAAAAAGAATAACTTATGTGTGTTTGTCTCTCTGTGTGTATGTATATATATTTTTTATATATAATTGGATCAAATTTTTTGAAGTAGTAGAAGATGAAATACCCACTTACAGAAAAAAAAATTTTATTTGCTTTACATGTTTCTTTACACATGTACATGCTTAATATGTGATTGCTTTATATATATTTAGCATTGTCCGGGGGGGGGGGGGATCTAGTTAGTAATAAAGGTGATTTTGTGGGTTAAAAAAATAAGGAAAGAGAATAGGCACTTTAAACTATCAGATAAACAAAACCAAAGAAAAATTTAAGCCAAACCCATTTCTTTTTTTCTTTTTCTCTTCACCCATGAGATTTTTCCCCCAAAGATCCATTTTTCTCTTTGATTTCATAAGAGCTAGAGAAAAAATCAAGATCTCAAGTAAGTGTAAAAATTGAATTTTTAGTTTATTATTTGTGATTTGAACATAAATTTGGTACTTTTATATATAGATATATTTGGGTGTATAAAAGTAAAGATTTATGGGTATTTCTTTTAGAATTGATTGGTTTTTTTCTTTTTGAGGGATTAAATTTAGATGGTACTTGAAATGCATGTGATGAGAGCACTTATTATGTTGATTTTATTTGTTATGCGAGAAGTCTTTGATAACTAAGTATATATGCATGTCATAGGAAAACAAGTTGGAGATGTAGTGATTATTGACTGTACACAAGTAGGTCATGAACTTCAAATTTGAGAACTAATCTTGCTAAAGACTTGATTGTGATTAATTTCTTGTTGAAGAAGGATAATTGCATGTGTCAAATTCTTGATACTTGAGTATGTGGTGTAAAGATTAGTTATAGTGGGTTATGTTTACACATGCTAATAGATTGAACTAGACATGCTTTGTTGTTATTTTTTGGTATGAAATCTAGAAGTAAACTTGTAAGAGTTAAGTGCGTTGATGTAGAATAAGTGTATGAGGAAATGCCTTAAAGAAGGTAAAAGTTATGTTAAAAAGTAACTATGTGAAAACACTTGACTGACACACATTTTATATGAAACTTACTATTAAATATGTATTTTTTCCTAAAGGTTTAGTTTTGTGTTATTTTGGCAACTTGAATAGTTTGTGGTGCTAGTTTTAGCACGAAGGTCATATATAGTAACTTCAGACTAAGGTATGAAGGATACTTTCTTAAACTGCATATATTAGTGTTAGTTTAAATAATATACTTTACTCATAATTATTCTTGTTGTGGCTTGGGAACCAATCATATTATGGCAGTATTAGTATTAGTGGATATGGTAAAGTATTCAGTTCTAATGCCCAAGTATTTAGTGCAAATGTACAAGTACTGTATTTAAAGCAAATGTAAAAGCAATGTATTCAATGCAAAGGCACAAATAAAGTATTCCATGCAAAGGCACAAGTAAGTATTCAATGCAAATGCACATGTAGTAATGTTTTCACAAGTAAATAGTGTTACTGGTCAGAATTGGATGTTGTTACATGGTATTGTTCCTGTTTGATGTGAATTATTAAGTATATGGAATTTACTCCACTATCTCTGTAATAATGCCTTGACTATTGTGACATTTGATTTCTGAAGGTTGATATGTTAATCATTTCTTGGAAATTATTGCATATCTTCTAAAAGTGTCCTACTTATTGAGCTTTTTAGCTCATTTCATTTATTTATCTTGTAGAGGGCAATGGAGTGGTAAAGCCTGGAGAGGGCTAAGACTAACTTTGGGTTTAAATGCAATTTTTGGTAGCTGGACTCATTTATGTTAGCAAAGTCTAGTGATATTTTTGTTAGTTAATCCTAGTCATGTGTAGAATTGCATCTCGTATTAATCTACCACACATCAGTCTAGTGATATTTTTTGTAGGAAAAAAAATAAAAAGTCTAGTGATATTTTTGTTCGTCCATGTCCATCTGCACGACGGGTCTACTCCAACCAATTCATCTTATTAATCTACCACACATCAGTCCACCATCCTTTTTATTTTTTTTCCTGCTTGAACAATATCTATTGTTAAATCTCTTCATTTGTAGTGGGTACAGTTGTATCCAACATATCTCCTCTCCCATTGTTATTGTTAAATCTCAGTCATTGATTGCACATCATCAATTTACCTCAATTAATGCAACTACTTGCTATTTTGCTTTTCACCATGGCACATTTAATGCTCTCTACATTTGCTCTTGGCTATTGCTTCCTCCGATGAGTTTCTCTTCTTTTTACCCATTAGATAATAGTGTAAATGATATTTTTGTACTAAAAATATAATAGAAGCCTAATCAAAATCTCATTCAGTTTTTCAACTTGCACGAAATCTTTAAAATTTTGCTATTATCGGTGTAATTTTTATTGTTCTTTTTGATATAATCGCCATTTCATGAGTGAAGGAAAATTTGATGTCTTCTTTTACGCGGCAATATATAAACCGGTTTGCAATTTTTTTCTAATCTTTTGTTCCTGCACATTTCCTCTTCTTTCTTGTAGTATGTGTATTTGGAAGCATCTGGTATGTGGTTTCCTCTTCTCCTTTGTATTTGCAATTTTTAATCTTACTTCTATTTTGATTTAGTTAAAGTGCATGTTAACAGGTATATTTTTATACATTTTTTAGGTGTTTTTTTTCTTTTTTCCCCTAAAAATGTTGAATATTCTTCTACATTTAATGTTCTATTCGTCATTAATTTTTATTTATTTCTTTTTTTCTATTTCTTATGTAGAAATCCACAATTATTACTTTATCTTAAGTTTTTTTTACTATCTGCTTACTAGTTTCTTTGTTTGGCATAAGGTTCTGTTGTGGTATATGTTAGGTATGGCCAAATCATTCCCTAACCTTCCATATTTATTACTATCTATTAAGATGTTTATTTGTCGTCGTCATTTCCTTATGCATTTGTTGTTTTCCTTGTCTATTTATTGTTGTGTGTATATTCTTAATGTATTTATTGTATATTCTGCTTGTTATAAGATATTTTGGTCTCTTATTATGCCTACCAATCTAGCATGTCTTCGTCATGTCGATCTAGCCGACATGTCTGCTCTCGGATTCTCCTCCCATTACTCTCTTACGCACACCTTCCATGTCTTACTCTTTTTTTTCTGTTATTGGGATGTTTAATTGTCACCTTCATTTTCTTAACATTTATTGTTTTCCCTTTTTGTTTTGTGTTGTGTGTGTATTTTGATTGTATTTATTGCTTTTTTTGTTTGTTGTTCTATATTTTGGTCTCTTGCTTCTTAGTATTTATCCGTTTTCTCACTTCCTATATCTATTTTTGATTTGTTTGTGTTTTTTTTTTTACATTTTATGAGTATTACCAGGCAGTGATAATATGTAAAAATGTAATTCCCCATTGGTTGTGTGGCTATGTTTGTTGGCGAGGCAACTTTATGCCAGTTTGAGCCTTTTTGTAACATGTTTGTTACAATTATGGCCAATCATGATATGTCCAATGTAATTTTGGTTTTTTTTTATTTGGTAAGCTAACCCAGGCAATTTGCATCAACGGCAGCCCTTCTCCCAATTCATGATAATTGAATGAATTGTTTAATCTACATTTTGTAATGTGGCTGTCTGTTGGAGAGGCGATTGTTTTTTCCAGTCAATGAAGCTGCTGCCATAGCATGTTGTTTTCCAATGATGCAATTACTTCACCATAGCATGTTGTTTTCCAATGATGTGATTACTTATCTTTCTGAGCCAAATAACTAGAATTGTTCATTTGAAAAGCTTTAAATTGTACTTTTGATTTTGTTAATGGTTTATTTCCCTGTCTTACAATTTTTTAAGCTTCAGTTCGTGATGTGGTTGTCTATTGGTGAGGTAATTGTTTTTTTGGCCAATCAAGTTGCCTCCATAGTATGATGTCTTCCAATGATGTGATTAGTTATCTTTTTTAACTAAATTCTTTCAATTGTATTCCTATTGATAGAAGATACTCGTTTATGATCAAAGTGTAATTATAAAAACTTTAAGTGATTTTGTTACTTACATTGTTAAGAATAGGTATGTGTTTCATTTTAAGCAAATTTAAATGTATTGTTTTTGATAGAATGTACTATTTTGTGATCTTAACAAATATATGAAAGTAAAATTATAAAATCTTAAGCGGTTTGGATTTTTAAATGACTAATAATAATCATATGTGTCATATTAGTGACCTTTAAAATGTTTTGTCATAGGTAGAAAAATTATATTTTTCTGATTTCATAGTAAACTATGAAAGTAATATTATAAAAACCTTATGTGGTTTTATTACATAAATTGTTATCAATAAGCATGTCTATTATAGTAAACGCCTTTCAATTGATTTCTTATTTCATATATAATACTCTTTCAGAGTAATATATGGTAGTAATATTATAATAACCTTAAGTGCTTTTATTATTTAAATGGTTCACAACAATCATGTCTATAATACTAAATGCCTTTCAAATTAATTCTTATTGGTGGATAATATTCTTCTATTATCAAAGTATAGTTATAAAAATTTTATGTGCTTTTATTACTTACATGGTCAATAACTCCCCCTTGTCTCATATTAAAGTATTTTAAATCTATTCATATTGTTAGAAAATATTCTTTTATTATTCACAGCAAATAAGTTTTTTTATTACTTACATTGTTAATAATTATCATGTCTCTCATATTATTATTGTTCAAATGTATTCTTATTGTTAAATCCTTCCCATTTAGCAGCTTATCATAATGTATGGAAGCGAAACTATAAAAATCCTAAGTGCTTTTGTTATTTACATGTTAGCAAATAATCATGATTCTCATATTAATATCTACATGGTTAACAATATTCATGTGTTTATATTGAAAGCAAATTAAATATATTGACTTTCATACAATGTACTACTTAGTCATATTATATTATTCTATTGAAGTGAAATTATAACATGTCTCATATTATTATTACTCTCAAATGTACTCTTATTGGTAGAAAATAGTTTTTTGTGATCTTATAGTAATATATAAAAGTGAAATTATGAAAACATTAAGTCCTTTCATTTTTTAAATGGTTACCAAAAATGATGTCTTGAATGATTTATAACCTTTTCAATGTATTCTTTCTTATATAGAATTAAAATATGTCTCTTATTAAACTAATTGAAATGTTTTCCCATTCACCCCAAATTATCTTTTATGCTTTTAAATAGTAATAAATATAATCAAAATGATTAATTAAAAAACTTTAAGTTATTTTATTATTTAAAAGGTTCACAAAGATCACATATGTCATAATTAAGTATATTATTACTAACACATAATATTATATTTGCCTTCCTTTTATTGTTACCATATTCAACCTAATCAATTAAATAATTGTATCAAATGGCGGAACCTATCATCTCTTTTGTTTTAGACATCCTTGGCAATTTGTTGCTTGAAGAGGGGAAGTTTCTGCTTGGGGTAAAAGGCCAAGCAGGACAGCTCCATGCAGAGTTGAAACGACTACGAGTGGTCCTAAAAGATGGCGACAAAAGGCAAAATGAAACAGATAGCCTTCATGATTGGATTTAACAAACTAAAGACTTGCTTACCAAGCTAAAGATTTGCTTGAACATTATGCGTTCAAAATTCAATCGCGTAAGGGAACAGAGGTTACAAGAATCATTAAGAGGTATGTTCATCTATTGGATGAATGCTTGATCTGTCACGAAGTTATGTCAGATATTCAATCCCTTACCCTGTGTTTAGATTCAAAGGGACAATTTAATAAAGGAAAGGAAATGGTGGGATTATAAAGGAAAGGAGAGGAAAGGATTAATTCTTGTTTAGATTGAAAAAAACAAGTTGTGAAGGAAAGGTTTATAAAGGATTGTAGTTTTCTCTTGTTTGGATTGAAAGGAAATGGAAAGAAGAGATAAATTTTATATTTAAATGGACATTTATACCCTTTATTATTATTTTGTTTAAACATAAAGTAAAGGATAAAAAAGTTATTATAATTAAAAAAAAATCCTCTCCCTCCATTTCCTCCCAATTTGGGAAGATCAATATTAAAGGAAATGAGGGGATAGGACCAATCCCCTCTAAACCCCATCTCTCCAAATCCTTTCTACCCAAACAAGGGAAAGGATTTGTAAATCCTTCCCAAGCCATTCCCTTCCTCCCATTCCCCTCAATCCAAACAGAGTGTTAAGGCCAAGATATCTGATCTTCCTAAAAGTTTAAGGCTATGGCATCATAGTTATCATGGAGAATGAAGATGGGTCAAGCTCTGGGCAACAAGAGTTAAGACTTGCTTATTCCCATGTTGTTGATCAAGAGGATCTTATTGGTGTAGAAGCTCAAGTTGAGAAGATAGCAAAACAACTTACTAGCAAAAATTGTATAGTAGTTTCTATAATTGGAATGGGAGGTCTTGGAAAGACCATTTTGGCTAGAAAAGTGTATCACCATTCAGATGTGGAGCGTCATTTTAGTGGATTCTCCTGGGTCTTTGTTTCATAGAAATGGTAGACAAGGGATCTCTTACAGGGGATCATTGTTAAACTCATGCTTGAGGAAAGGAGTTTGATTGAAACTTGGAGAGACGAGGAGCTAGTCAGACAAATTTTTCAGTTCCAACAAAATCACAAATGCTTGTACTCTCATTGTTATAAATCTCCTTAAAAATGTTATTGAATCTTTATACAAGAAAATGACTTAGATTCATACAAACATTTGCTTCTATACACCACATATATACTATGAAAAAGTTCAACAATATTCAATCCTTTTATACCGTTTAATTAGATTATAATAGCGAATGCTACAAATGATATATACATTTAAAAGTGAATTTTACTTTGTGATGCTATTGTTCTTTGGGATTAACGTTATATAATTATTAGAAGGATAGTGTACATAGATACATAATTTACTAAAGAAATCACATAGATACACAACAGAAAAACAGATAAAATACAAGATTTTAACGTGGTTCAATATAGTGTACATCCATAGAGTGATATCTCTAGTACTCAAAAGGAATAATTTCTTTATGACCAAGCTTCGTACATCTACCTTGTAGTGTGTTACACCCGAACACATGGTAGAATGCCCCATTTATATAATACATACTAATCCTATTTGGGTTTGAAATCCTATATTCTAAAGTACTTCTATTCTTATTGGTCTTCCTTTTTTCCAATATTGATAAGACCTGGAAATCGAGTCATACCTAACAACTTTTTCCTTTGGCAACAAATTTCAAGTATTGAACCCTTTATTAACATCTTGAAAATTCTATACCGCAACATCTAGATGGAATTTGGCAAAATTGTCTTAGATTTGGACTTCAAGACATTTGATATCCTCTCTTAAGTACTTAACATTAGATCATCTTCAAGATCTAACTACTCGAAGTACTTGAATTCACCAATTCTACCAGTTACACGTCACATTGATCACGAATCATTAGATCAGTAACTTCAACAAGATCTTTTGGTCCAAATTGCACGATGACTCCACATGCATTTGGTTTACTTTTCACTGCTTCATTATTAGCGCATCTTTGACGAAGGTTTCTATTGTAAAAAACTTTGGCTTCCCTGATATTAAGTTCATGTTTTTTGAGGTGCAATTGCTTTGTCTCATATAAGGTGCAAATGACAATCTCTTCTATCAAGAACAACTCTACCCAACAATAACAAAACTTTTCCTGCCATAGACACTCTTTGGCCTACTTTGACATTATCCTAGTTTAGGATAAGATCAAACAACATCACTTAGAAAGTCTAAATAACTAACTCAAAAACCCTAGGCAATAAGGACCACACTATACTCAAGGAAGGATCCACCTAGGGATAGAGTCGCATTGAGGTCTAGAGGATAATAAGGTAGTCAATTAGGAATTCTAGCAAGAGAAACCTTAAATCCATCAAATAGCCCCCAATAAAGAGTGTAATATCACCCCCCACAATCAAGTGTATGTCACCCTAATCCCAAATCATTTATGTTTCTTCCTCTCAGTTCGTTTGATTTCTATTTCTTCCATACACTTCAGTTTAATTTGTCTTTAGTTTTATTTGATTTTCCTTGAGCTCTATTCAGTCCAAAAAAAAAACCCAAAAATAGGTAATTTAGATCTTTTTGTAGCTTTCTAGGACACAAATTGCTTAGAACCGCACGTAGTTTGCCTCTTTGTGGATTAGGACCCCATACTTGCATATTGGGCTACACCTGACCTGTGCACTTGTAGGTATTCAACTTAGAATTTGACATTAATTAGACACTTAAGGTGCATTCAATCCAAGATTCTTTTCTACAACATATGATTTTCAATTTATAAAACCAATCAGCATTGCTCAAGTAGGAGACTGTTAGAATTTTTTTCATTAAATTGTGGACAGCTACTTATCTAGACTTTTTTATGCTTTGTTGATAAGTCAAAGTTGACTGGTAAAGCCCAAAATATTATTTATGGTGATCCATTCCAATTGGGTCTAGGTACATTTCATGAATATTACTTTTCTTAGTGGTGTGATATGAAAGGTGTAATGCCTGTTTAAAATATTAAGGCATTTTGATGGGAGGGTCTAATAAGGTTTTTAATGTTAGGCCCTTTCTCCCATCCAAAATACTCATAGGTTATAAATAGGCTATTATGACTGGCTCCATTGAAAGCCACGACACAGAAATTGGAAAGGGAGTGGGAGCCCCGAGTTTAAGTGTACCTATCATAACATGCTATTAAAGTTTCATCGCAAAATTTTTTGAAAGGTACTCTAATATCTTCAAAACAAGGTACACTTCAAGCATAGTTAGTTTAATTTTTGCATTGTTTTTAATTCTAGTATAAGATCTACTTAGATCGTTAATTTGTTGTAATGTAAATTTTGACAAAGTTATCTCCCATCTAAGTTTCATTGCAGCCTTTGATACATTTTTTTTTTGTCAAAATTTTTTCTATTATATTTAAAATTTAAATTGTTATAACATATGAAATGTCCCACATGAAAAAATTTCAAGATTCAAGATTACATATAAGGTCATGGGTCATTCTTCATATTAAACAATTAGTTTTTTATGATAGAGTCCTAGTGATTCTTCAGATGGTCCATAACTGGACTTTTGGTCTAGTCTTCATGCTACACATATCTATATGTGACCTTTCAAGCTCGTCCATTTTGTATATCCATTCACGTGATGATCCATCCTTACAAGCAACTGAGCTGCATTTGTTCTGGGTCATGGTGGGTCCATTCCCTATTCCAGCCCCATGACCATCCACATTCTGTTCTAGATGGTGGTGATTCATCAAGTTGTTTCGAGTTACACGACCATCCAAACCCAATCCAATTTCCAATTACCATCCATGTCCAAATCCAATTACAAGTGTAATCCAAGTCCATCTATCAAGTGGTGCAAGCATTATTCTGAGTTACACATAAGAAGGGGCATTACATCATATAGAAAGTCTCACATGAAAAATTTTCAAGATTCAAAATTATTACATAAGGTTTTCGGTCACTCCTCATATTAACTAATAGATTTTTATAATGGAACTCAATAATTCTTCAAATAAATGTGACAAGACAAGTTCACCTCTAGAAGATTAACAGAAAGCAGCTTCATTATTAGTTGTTGTTGTTATATATGCAAATTCAAAAGTTGGTGGTTTAGAATTTAACAAGAAACACGAGAAGGGAAAATGTCTTTCACCAGTATTTAGAGTTGAGTATATTGTATGCCACTTATCTCTTCTTCCCAGTATTAAACGATGCCATTCATAAACACCTATTAGCACCTTTAACCATTAATCTAATTAAAATTAAAGAAAGAAAGACATGAGGAGAGCATAAGAAAAGAAGAAGAGCCCCAACATGCATACATATGGTTTATATGTCTTTACAATACTGTGCTCCATCAATAATTTTTACTTTGGTTTGTATGGCCATCTTTATCGGCCTTTAATAAGTTCACCTTTAATTTTTCCGTCAGGACATTGTGATGAAAAGTAATGAAGCTGTTGTATACGTATAAGGTAAGTTGAACAGAGCCAAGTAAAGCAGCACCATGCATGCATGATCTATATGCATGCTAGCTCTCTGTGACTGTTAGTGGTACGCGTCATTTGGTAGCCACAATGAGTGGAAACAATAACACGACATTGCTTTCGGCTGGCGTTAGCATCATCATCTTCTAAATTGCTTTTAGCCAACCTTATCGTTCACAGGAGTTTTTGCACCCACGTTACAACGATACAGTAAGAATATTGAATCTATCCGTCGAATTATTAATAAGAGGGTGAGAAGGACAGTACTTTTACGATTTATTTAAAGTGTTTCGAATCCTTTATGTTTTAAAACTATCTCTTATTTTTTTTACCTTATAAAACAAACCACTTTAATTAACACCAGTTAGGAGTTCAAAAACTTTAGATAAATTAAATTACGCGAGAATTTAATTTATTTTATCCATAATATATAAAACTCGATCCAACTGATTAGGCAAGACACACAAGAATTTGATGATGATTGTTATTATTATTTTAGTCTCTAAATCTTTTATTCTGAGCAGGCAGATCCTATCTGCATAGTACATGTTGGCCAATAATTTCTCAGTGTTAGCATTTCATGTTTGCAAAGAGACTGATCCGTTTCGTTATATAACATAAGCCACGAAAAGGAGATAAACATTGCTAGGGCATGCATTAGCATTTAAATTTTAGTATATACTAGAGAAATTGTATGTTGTGCTTTGCATGGCTTTTCTTTGTTTTTATATCAAATATTTAACATATTAGTAATTTTTTAACTCTTATTTAATACATAAATATATTATGAGAAGTTAATGTATTAGAATGACTTAAAAAAATTTAATATATACCATATAAGATATGACACATAGATGAATTAAATAAAAGAAATGATGATGTGATACTTTAACATTACAATAAATTTACGTGAAACTCTAGAATTGTTCAAAAAAGGAGTTTATATGTAAAAGCGTACATAAATTAAAGAACCACAAACAAAGGCCTTAATGATCTATTATTGTCGCCAGATGGCGGGAACTGGTTGGTCTTTGAATCATACTTGATTGACTTTTTGCACGATCGGATCTCAAAACGAGGAATCTTTAATTAATCAATATAATCTCTTCCTGATATCGTTGCAGAGTTGCATTATGGATTGCTAAATGACATCCTAAAAAAGTACTTTTCTTTCCTTTTTCTTTTTTTTCTTTTTTCCTTCTGGTTATTTACCCTTTAGACAATGATTTTTCCTTCTTTTCTAATTGCCCTTTTTTCTTTTGAGAGTATCCTTTTGATTTAATTAGTTGCTACAGATTTACATTTCGCATTTTCATGGCGCATCAGATCCACTTGTGCGATGATAATATTTTATATATATTTCAACATATATGTTAAAGTGTATAAAAGTTTCACCTAGAAAAAACTCAAAAGTTAAAATCATCACATAAGGTCTTAGACCATTTCTCATATTAATTAATTATGTTTTTATAATGAAACATAGTGATTTTTCAATATTGTATCGAAGTTGGATTTCGCAGGCTATCTATTCTGGGCTGTAGTGACCTGTCTCTTAAAGCTTTTGAGTCACTCCTTATATTAACTAATTAACTTTTATAATAAAATATTTTAATAAAACAGATTATCATTTGATAATATATAACGTCATGCATACTTCAATCTAATATATTGCGAAGAATAACTATAATAAATTTAATAAGATTTGACGTACACGATACATTTAATAAAAGAGAAAAGGTAAGGAATCTGATTGAAAATGTAGCACCTGTGTTTGCTGATGCAAGGATGTTGTGCTTTTACAAATCATTATCCCAATCATCGCTCCACTTTTGCACTAAAAGTCCCATACACCTTCCTTATAAGTAGGTTACGACTTCATGTAACTTATATGCATTAAACTGAGACCTAGTACTACACTAACACAAAACAAAACAATAAAGAAAACACCAAAAACAAAACACCAAAAAAACAAAGCTTTAAGTTCTACAACTGCGAATTAAGAAGATGGACAGCATTTCTACCCACTGGATGACTTTTGCGTTTGGTCTACTTGGTAATTCATATCTTCATCTCTACTTAATCTTCCATGCATGTTTATCGTGCATCAGTTGTATTTAAGCCTGAAATTAAACTGAGGTTATGCGTTTAACTTAGCCTATGAACCGGTCAAAAGGTATACACAAATACCTAAACATCTTTTGAAATAAGTTAATCAAATTGATTAGTAATGTATATGCTCCATGAGCACTTTCTATATATGCTTTCATATTGTCAACAATTATCAAAGTAACATAAATTTAAAAACTATGTCTTCTAAATGCTTCAAGTTTTTAGGAATTAACATGTAATTTACTTAAGTAGGTAGCCTGACAATATTCTTTATCTCTATCAACTCAATGTAGGTAACATCATATCTTTCATGGTGTTTCTTGCTCCATTGTAAGTCTCCAAAACTCTTTTAATTCTCTTTTTCTCTTTATTTTTCGTATCTTAGATAAAGTAACATGCAAAATCTCTGATTATATGACAAATTTACGTCTGCATGCAGGCCTACATTCTACCAAATATACAAGAAAAAATCAACCCAGGAGTATCAATCGATTCCATACGTGGTTGCCCTTTTCAGTGCCATGCTCTGGTTATACTATGCATTTCTGAAGACTAACACTACCTTACTTGTCACTATAAACTCCGTTGGATGTTTCATCGAGACCGTATATATTTGCTTTTACCTTTGCTATGCACATAAGAAAGCCAGGGTATGGATGGTTTCTATATATAATTTCTTCGTCTCAGTTTGTAATTTTTTTTTTAAAAAAAATTTTTAAAAGGAGAAATAAAAGAAAATGAAGAACAATTTAATAGGATTAATTATGTTTAACATTTGGTTTTGGAACATATACATATGTAGGTACAAACAATCAAGCTTCTTGTTCTACTAATAGTAGTTGGTTTCGGTCTCATCGTTGGCCTCACACACTTTCTCGTCAAAGGATTAACTCTTCGTGGGCGTATCGTTGGTTGGATTTGCCTTGTGTTTTCCTTGTGTGTATTTGTTGCTCCACTAGGCATTGTGGTAAGCCATATATATTATCATACTATTTTTAATTGATGCATCTCAAGATCTCCTCTAGAAACATAACAACGTGCTATTATTTTGCGCAGAGACAAGTTATTCGAACCAAAAGTGTTGAGTATATGCCATTTCTGCTTTCGTTTTTCCTCACACTAAGTGCTGTCATGTGGTTTTTCTATGGTTTGCTGTTAAAAGACTACAATATTGCTGTAAGTCCATATATATGCCTATTGCATTAAACCTCTTAATTACATGATTATGAGTAGACTTCTTTTAAAAAAAAAAAAAACTCTAACATGTTCTTTTGTCTGATTAGATTCCAAATGTTTTGGGCTTCACCTTTGGCGTTCTGCAAATGATTCTTTACGCAATGTACAAGAACACAAAGGAAAAAGGGAATGAACAAAAGCCTCTAGAGAGGGATCAAATAATAATCTTGGATGAGGACAAGCTCCCTGAAAAAATTATAGACATTGTCAAGCTGGGTGAACTAATGCCTTCAGACAAAATTCTTCTTGTCGCGGAGTTGTCAAACGATGGGCATCATCAAGTAGCTAAGGAACAAAATGTTATTCCTAAACAAATTATGCATGTCGTAGCATAAATTATAAGGTTGCGCAGCAAGTATCAGACATCAAGTTTCATAGGGTTAGCGAGTAATTTTATGTTGTTTGATATCCCTTGCTGCTAACAAATGTATTTTCTCAAGTGAAAACTGGTAACAAACGTACCGAAAATAAAAAATTTTAAGAATTGAACGTGAAGTTTCAATGGTATAGTGAGTAATGTTGTTTAATATCCTTGGTAACAGAAGTACTTTTCTTTGAAGAATTTAAAGTGCTAAACATGGACTCTCTATAAAACCAACAAAATGATCTAGCTTATTTGATTAATCTACTTAGCATAATTATCATATTCTAAATTTCTCAATCCCTGTGGACTTGACCCTTTCTTACCACGTACTCAAATTAAATTTGTAAGGTAAAAGATAGAAATTTATTTTTGGTGGTTTCGATGCCCATCAAATTTTGGCGCTGTTGCTAAGGATTAATGCTAAAATTTTTGTTTTTTAATGACTAGGTCAAATCATACAAGTGAGTTGTATTTTGATCCAAAGATTAAAAAGACTGCAAAGTACTTGAACAAAGAAGCAGAGTTGCAGAAATAACTTGAGAGACAAACCGAAACATCACAAGCTCTGACTGAATCATTCTGTAAGTCTGAGGAGATGGCCAAAAACAATATAACTTTGCGTGAATTAGGCATTGTCCATTTGAATCAACCTCCCCTTTGCATCAGTTATTCGGAGCTTAATGTCAATTTCGAGTTAAAATCGGAATTAATTCGTCATTTGCCTACTTTCCATAGGGTGGAGAATAAAGATCCTCATAAACATCTCAAGGAGTTTCATATAGTTTGTTCAACCATGAGACCCAATTGTGTAATGGGGGACCAAATTAAATTAAGAGCATTTCCTTTTCCCTTGGTGGATACGGCAAAAGAGTTGTTATTCTATCTTCCATTTAGTTCCATCACTACTTCGGGAGATATGCTTAGAGCATTCCTTGACAAATTCTTTCCAGCTTCTAGAGTCGTGGTAATTACGAAAGAAATTTGTGCCATCAAGCAAAGAAATTCTGAATCTTTTTATGATTACTGGGAGAGATTTAAGAGACTTTGTGCAACTTGCCCCCAACATGAAATTTCTGAACAATCTCTCATCTAGTACTTTTATGAAGGGTTGCTTTCAATTGAGAGAACCACGATGGAAGCTGCTAGTGGAGGAGTAATTGTGAATAAAATACCTCGAGAGGCTTGAGATTTGATTTCCATCATTGCTACAAATTCACAACAATTTGGGAATAGATACGAATCTTCAAGAAGAGTTAATGAGCTAAGTGTTTCTTTTCTTGATTCAAAGTTAACTCAATTAACTTTTCTCGTTCAAGAGTTTGGTTGTAGGTGGTAGTGTTCCAATTCAAAAAATTTGCGAAATTTGTGCCATGGCGAGACACCCAACCGATATATGCCCCATGCCCCAAAAGGAGAACCCCCAACAAGCCAATGCTATAGGAGGATTTCCCAATCCACCACAACAAACAAATGAGACTTTTTTGAATACATACAACCCCTGTTAGATGGATCATCCAAACTTTAGCCATGGAGTAAGGCCACAAAATTTTAATCTGCCAAATCCACAATGTTTTCAGCCACGACCAGCCCCACCACCGCAGCCCATACCTTGAAATTCAAGTACTTCTCTTGAGGATATTGTGAAATCATTTACTCTTAACACTTAACAATTTCAATAGGAAATAAGGGCAAGCATAAAGAATTTGGAAAACTAAATGAACCGATTAGCAACATCCATGGGAAGGTTGGAGTCCCGTGTAAATCACCTTCTCAAATCGTTGCTAATCCAAAGGAGAATGCATGTGCCATCACCGTATGAAGTAAAAAAGAGCTGCTAGACAGCCACTGCCAGACTAGGTGTGGGCACGCAAAGTTGACAACACCTAAAACAAAGAAAGAAAACAAAAAACAATGCATGGAACATGATGGAAAAGTGGTGGATAGCAATGAATCAGAGCCTAAAAATGGTACGGAGCTGGTGGTTGAGCTTTTTTTCCCAAAAGATTCACAAGATTCAAAAAAGAGAAGGAAGAGAAAGAGATTCTTGAGATTTTTCACAAAATTGAGGTAAATATTCCATTACTGGACATGATTAAGCGAGTACCTCTTTATGTGAAATTTCTTAAAGAGTTGTGCATGAATAAAAAGAAACTTATTGGTAATAAGAATATGAGTGTGAGGGAGAATGTCGCCGCCGTGATTAAAAAAAGATTTGCCACCGAAGTGCAAAGGACAAGGCATGTTTGCTGTTTCTTATCAAATAGGCTCCCAAAGTATTAAGAAAGCTATGTATGATTGATGTGTGTCATTTGTGCATGTTTGCATCTAGTTTTTGCATGCATATTTAAGGGTGTTTAGAGTATAATTGAGTGCACTTAGTACAAAGTTTATGCATATTTGTTAATATTTGTACATAATGTATTTAGGTGCATAAATACTATACTAAGTGTTATATTCCATGTTTTAGGAGTGTTTTGGAAGGGTTCAAGCTTATGCGAGGAAAAAATGAGCTAACGGATGAAGACCGGAAAAAAAGAAATAAAGAAGAGATCATTCTGATCCAGCCGGTCGACTTAGAAGAAGAGCCGGTCGACCGGCTAGGTCGACCGGCCATTCCAGAGAGCATCATGATTAAAGCTGGTCGAGCAAGAAAGAGGAGCCGGTCGACCGGCTATGTCGACCGGCTGTGCGCTGAAGAAATCCATAAAAAGCTCGTTTCAGCTCATTTTCGAGGAGGAACTTTTATTTCTTAAATCCTAATAAACCCTAACCCTTTACCCACTTCACAAAACACCCTAAACCACCATCTAAACCCCACACCAAACTAGGATTGAAGCATTAAACAAAGATTTGAAGGATTTGCACGGATTTGGAAGCAAGAATTTAGGGAAGTTCTTCTTGTTCTTTCTCTATTTTTGTAAATATGTTGCTAGATTAGGCTAGATTTAGGGTTGATTGTTGTTGTCTATTAGATTAGGGCTTTGAATAATGGATTTGTGTAGATCTTTGGCTCTTAATACATGTTTATTTACATAAATTTATGGCATGATTCAATATGTCTATGTCTTGGAAATCAAACATGTCTATGTGTTTGTTAAAATGCCTAAGTGAATATGCATGTGTTATTTATGCTTCAAATGCTCTTATCTACTTATATGGGTGATGTGATTGTGCTTAATCTCGTGGCTTTGCTTAGTAGAGTAGGCTTTAGCTTTAAATCCAGCTAATAGGTTACATGCTATGCTTAGTCGAGTTTAGGTGCTAGTCCTTGGCTTTAAATCCAGCCACGCGGATAAGTTAACCTAGACTAGAGTATCCCTCACCCACGTTAGTGTTGGTTAATTGAACCTTAATGTCACGTAGTGTTTAGGTGCTAGTCCTTGGCTTTAAATCCAGCCAAGAGGATAAGTTCTAAGCACGGATTGCGTAGGCTAGGAGGGATTGGCCCTTAGCTTTAAATCCAGCTAACGGGTTGAACCACTAGTATTGGTTAAGAGAGCCCCCGATCAACACAACGGCAATAGAAGTCCCGAGCCTTAGATAGACATCATCTGTTATCATAGCCCAAGTCTTGTTGCAATGCAATCGCCCTAGGTCCCCTTCTTCTTTATTAGTGTTTCCTTCCTTAGTTTGGTTCCCTTAAGTTCCTCCATATATTAGTTTTTATTTTCCTTTTTCCGAGCTCCCTTCCATCCTAAAGTAAGTACACACACGCACGTAGCTAGTTTAAGGCACCCGAGCACATAGAGACTAAACTAAAGTAGCCTCCCTGTGGATTCGACCCCGCACTTGCACACACTGTACTACACACGTCCCGTGCACTTGCGGGCTATTTAGGCTTGTGCTCAAATAGCGATATCAATGATCTAGGAGCATCTATTAGTATCACGCTTTAGTCCATTTATTCAGCTTTAAATGAGGGACCAATGAAAGTAAGACCTTTGAAAGAAATAGGAGTTGTTATTTAACTAGCTGATAGGTCTTTGGTTTATTCGGAAGGGGTCCTAGAAGATGTTTTAGTATGAATAGATGATTTGGTCTTTCCTACTGATTTTTATGTACTTGATATGGAGGAAGATTTGTCTTCCAAGTCTTGTGAAATCTTGCTAGGAAGACCATTCCTTAGTACAGCTAAGACTAAAACTGACATGCACGAAGGTATTCTCACTATGGAGTTTGAAGGAGACATTGTTAAATTTGATGTTTATAATGACATGAAAAATCCTAGTGAGATGTCATGTGTTTTTGCTTTAGAAACAGTTGATGATAATAAGCTAAGTGTTACTTCTTGTGAAAGCCCCTCTCTTGAAAAGCTGAAAGAATCTAAGAAGACTATTGCAGGTAGCACTAACTTGCCAGAATCAATTGTCATGTGGAAGAATTAAGGGAAGCCAATGGAAGAAACTTGAAGCCGATTGGATCCACCTATGGTGGACAAGAGAGATGCATATAAGAAGTTGCATCCCCAAGAGTCGGAGAAGGAGAAAAACAATGCTCATGAGAAGGCAAAAATCCACAAGGAGAAACAAAATACCTTGCAAGAAAAAGTTGTTGCTGGAAAATAATTTTAGTTGGACAAAAATTTTTATATCATCACTTTGGGTTTTAAATTGTTTCTTTATAATCCACAGACTAAATGGGCTGGTCATTTTGTTAATACTAAATTGTTTTCTTGTGGTGCAGTTGAAGTCAATGGTTTGAACAATGACAAAGTCATCAAAGTTAATGGACATCGTTTGAAACCTATCCATGAGAAAATTGAGCCAAAAAAGCCTCCGGATAAAGCTTAAATGAATTGGCTATGTCGAGCCAATGACGTTAAACAAAGGCGCTGGTAGGAGGCAACCCATAGAGTTAGAAATTTTAATTTTAAGTTTTCAAGTGCGTTTTAATTAGTTTTTTATTTTTGCAAATTTTTTCCAATTTTTTTAGATTTATCAATTATTTTTGGTCTTCTTCTTCCTTGATAACCCTAACTTTGGTCTAAAATTGTTTTAGATTTATCTGAAGAAAAGGGAGATATAACAAAGAAGACACTAAAAGCAAATGAAAAAAAAAAGAAATTAATAAAAAATTGGAATAGTTTAGTATCCATAAAAATTAGAAGAATCCAGAAATATCTTTATGTTTCTCAATCTCATGAACAAGATCTAAGAATAACATTTGTTAATGTAATAGAGGGGATAGGTCTGAGGATCTATTGGTAGTAAAACGGGGGGATCGCTTGTTCTTTGAATAGTTCTTTCCAAAGATTCATCTATCTTGAGTCATAAAAAGACAATTCATGGTTCATATGCTTAGTAAAAAGAAAGGAATAATCAAATTGACTTCATGGATATTTGATGTTGACAAGTATCAGGTGCTTTGGAAAAAAGACAGATTTTAATGGTGTTTTTTGGATATTTTGGGTCACTAGGGGCTTAAGCGTGGGCACACAGGAGCATAGAGTTTGTTTTAAAATAAAGCTTTTAATAGTGCACGCCTCACTCTTTCCTTATTTTCAAAACAACACCAACTCTTTCTCTAGAGAAACCCATCACCAAGTCTTCCATCACCACCACCTTCTTCCACTATAACCACCATCCCAAACACCAAAATCACCCAAAATCTTTTAAACCCTCCTCACAAACAACTATGAGGATCTTCAAGCAACTAAAAGTCAAGAAGCAAGTCAACATCCATTACCACCGGCAACGTTGCCGCCACTAGCACACCAGGTAAGAATCTTTTTAGCCCTAAATACTTCCCAAACAACATGAAACAGCCCTCCACCCCTCAAAACTCAATGCCTAACCCCCTACCCTTAACACCACCCCACCCGTGACCCCCTATGGTGAAGAGACGGTGGTCAACAGCTGACCAACAGTGGCAACACACAACGAAGACCCCTTCCAGCCCCACGTTCCCACCCCCCTCACTCCTTCACATGATAGATCCAAGATTCAAAGTGTCCAACCTCATGTGCTTCGAATTCTGATTTTTGCAAAGTATTTCACTTTGTTTTTTAGATTTGCTACTACAAAAGAGGTATTTCATGACCCCTTTTCTACATGTTGAGATTTTGGAACTTTTTATGTTTCAAGAATGTGGTTGATGGACTTTATGGCAATTTTGATTGGACTTCTTACTTGGGGATTATGTTTTATGATTATTATAATTTTTTTGGCAGTCTTATGCAAGAATTAGACATGTTTATCATGAAAAATACATTTTTAACACCCAAGACAGATTTATTTTCAAAGATTTGGGGTGTTATTTTGGCCGATAAATCATAGGGATTAGATGAATAAAAATCTTTGATGCATACTTGCCTAGCTTCTAGACAATTTTTGAGATGAGAATTGATTTGATTCATAATTGGATATAAGCCAAAGGGGAATGAAGGCATGTTTCTTTGTTTATGTAGATCAAAGCTCAAAAAATTGATGAATCTCGTTGAGTACCATGGCCCCACTCAAATGAATGATAGCTAATTCTACCACCTCCTATACCTTTCCTAAAGGACGTCCTTTTGTTTTTTCTTTTCCTTAACTTTGTTTTTCTTTCTTTTGTTTTCTTGTTTTCTTTTCTTTGCATATTGAGAACAATATGCGTGATAATGTGGGGGAGGAATGCTTTATTTTACTCGTTTATTTTGAGTCTTTTTTATGCTTAAATGTGTTTTTAATGTGATATATTGAGTCTTGTGAATAGGTGTTTTATTTAGTATTGCTTGAGTCTTCTTGTGTCTTCATAAGTGGAAAAAGAAAAAAAAAAGAGAGAAAGACCAGAAAAATGACAAAAAAGATTGGTTATGTTTTGTAAAAATGTTTCTTTTGAAGTCCTTTAATGCCTTTGGTTTCACGTTTCTTTGAGTTTAGTTTTTTTAGAGTCAAACTAGTAAGTCTTTGAAAGCATTTTTGTCAAATCATTTTTTCTTTTTACTCAACTTTCTCTCTTGTGAACTTGGCACTTCTCTTGGATCTAATCCCCATGCTCGAGAAACTTATTTTGGTTGCAACAGTAAATTGGTACATGCAGTAAATCTATCCCCATCGTATTTAGTTCCTGGATAGTTACTTTGAACACATCGTGCTTGAACCTTACTTAATCTTTATTTGGGCTAAAAATGTGCATGCACTTAAATTAGAGGGCAATGCTTAGTTTGAGTTTGACGGGTACTTGCCTCAATTTATTTTTGTGGTAAAATTGTGAAAAAGTGTGTGCCTAGAAAAGTTATGTCAAGATTAAGCCACTCCTACAAAAGAGTTGAAAGTTAAATTGTGAAAAAAAAAAAGTAAATCAAATAAGTGCCTTCTTACTCCACTAGTCTAAGGAAAAAAAAATGGAAGGGGACTATGAAAAGAGCTAAAAGCCATGTAAAATTGTGACCAACTGAGTAACTAGAGGCATTCATCACAAATGTTTGTCATTGCATACAAATGTTGAGTGACATTCTAGGTAAGTCATAAAAGTTATGTATGCAAAATGAATAAAAGCAGTTAAAGTGATCCAGCCTTCTGGTAGTTGGGCCTAGGTACAAACTTGTTTTTCTGAGGAAAATTGCACATCGAGGCAGTGCTTTTGATTTCTCTTATTTGCATTGTCATAATCATACTTGGCTTTAATCTTTTGTGTGTGCTTTAGCTGGTGCGAGGTTCATTTACATAGTGTTTGGGTGCCATCCGAGAGTAACTTATACGTGCGGTGGTAATTGTTTTGTCTTGTTAGAAATTGGGATACCTTTGTTTTCCTTCTCAAGTTTCTTTGAGTTGTAGTGAAAGGACTTTTGAAGGTTTTTATGCCTGTGCTTGCTTTGAGAAGAGATTGGGTTATTTTAAAGTTTGATCAAAAATTTCTGGAGGAATTCCTTTCTGGTGAATACCAACTATGGACATGTTTTCTTTTTGGAAAATATTTGTTTTTGAAGGACTTATTTTGTTGAAATGTTGGGTGTTGGAAAGCTTTTTGGTTGAGTCAAGTCTTGGCAATTAAAGTGCTACAAAAGTTTTTAAAGTAGAAAGCTTTCTTGTGTTGAAAGTTGATGCATTGCATGACTAATGAAGGAAGAGGATAGCTTGGTTTGTGCATTTAAGAAGTACCTTGAGATGTTTGTTTGGTGCAATATACTTGAGCTAGCTTGGATTAATGCTTGTAGTTTTAATTGAGTTTAGAATGAATGTATTCTTGTGTTGAATAATGGTACAAGTTAAAGGATGCTTGATTGTTGAAATCTCTAATTTGTTAGGATGGATTGATAAGTTGAAGTCTTGATTGCTATATGCTTTGATATGTTTGGCAATGTGTGCTTGTGGAATGAGCTGCTGGTTTGTAAAGAAAGGTGCAGGTGCATTGATTTTATGCTTGGGATTATTGCCTAGCTTCACGAATAGGTTTGTTTCCAGTTTGAAATTTAGCATATGATCTTTCAAAGCAATACTTACTGTCAATCTTGCATGTAGATTCTTTTTTCTTAACTGAACTCATGCTTGAGGGCAAGCATGGTCTAAGTGTGGAGGAATTTAATAAGACCAAAATAAGCTTTTAATTCATAGTTATTTGTGCTTATTTAAAATTGGATGCTTTTTAATTGGTGTTTTTTATGTGTTTTTGCATGTTTATGCTTAAAAAAGGAGTAGGATGTATTATATATGGAATCCAATGCTCTTTGGACGCGTTTGTAGCTGATAAAGTTGGCTTTGCCACCTTAAAAAATACCATGCAATTCGTACATGGGATTGACCAAGCTTTGATTGAAGCTTGAAGATATTTTTGCATCACTTTTGGAAAAGAAATGTATAGAAGACTTGCCATATTTTGGAAAGGAAGGAGATTAATTCTACAATATTTTTATTTCATTAAGAATTTTAATTAAGAATTTTACTTTTTTATTTTCCCTTTAGCTTTTAAAGAGTTTCCTTACTCAAAAAGGGGCCTAGTTAGGAATTTTTCCTATATATATTTACCACGTACGTTGCTTGGGCCATCCAAACTTTATTCAGAATTTTCTAGTAGATTTTTATTTCTTCTAGGCACCACCTCCATGTCCATGAAGTTCTAAATTTTTTTCTAGCCAAGGGTTAATCTAGATTTTAGTTCTACAATATTCTGTGAGATCTAACTAATTTTATCATTTCACTTCTATGTTGGTATTTGTGTGTTTACTGTTTTAAGAATTAATATTATCTTGTGACTGTTTAATTTATTAGTGATTATTTGATTTCATGATGATAAGTAGCCAAATAGATTAATTTAATTAATCTAATAATAGTGGTAATTAGGTCTCTTGTGTAAACATATAATCTAACTGAGCGATTATTGCAAGAGAATTGACTTTTAGAATCATGTCTTTCTAGAACTCAGTGCTACCGTTAGATGGAACTTGCAGGTATCTTCGAGGGTTAAACCATCTAATAGGTAAGGTGATAACGGAAAAAATTGTAAGGGATTTAAACTGTTATCAATACTGTAAGGAAAGATGAGATTGTTAAGCTATAGCGACGGCCATAATTGATTTATCAAAATAGGTGGAAGTTATCTTTACATCTAGGATCAGAATTGTACACCAAAACTGAGATTAAATCCGAGGCTAAGCTTAATTTCCATTGATTTTTTGTTTCATATTAATTTTTCATCATTTATTCAAATCTAGGTTGCATTCATAGCTTTAAATTTATTGCTATTTATGTTTTCCTATTTTCTGGCCAGTTACGTGCCTACGCTTAGTGGTCTAATATGCTGGACAATTTTGTTTATTTTGCTTTTTTACATTGGAAACCCCCTTTCTTTGATTGTGGCTTATTTGATTAATCTAATTGGCATAATTAGCATATTCTAAATTCCCCAATCCCTATGGACTCGATCTTTTTTCACCATGTACTCAAAATAAATTTGCGAGGTAAGAGATAGGAATTTATTTTTGGTGGTCTCATCGCCAATCAAGCAAATATTAGGCTAACCCAAGTAAGGTCCATTGAGGGTCATAAAGAAGATTCTAGATGATTGAGACATGCTTAAGTCTAGTTTCTTATTATGGAGATATAGAATTAAAGTTTAACAGCATCATATATTCAAGCTTCAAATTTGAGAAAAACGAGAGTAGATCTTGTAAGAAAAATTAGGGGAATTTCCCAAATTTTATACACAAGATCAAATTCTATGCATTTAAAATTTCATAAAAAGAAAGAAAATTTACCAATTACCATCCCAAATTTCTAAAACATCATTTCTATAATTGCCTCATAGAAACATTTAGATCCATCTTTTCGTTATGCGATCAAGAATTGCAGGAACAATTTTTCTTTTTGGTTCTAGGCAGAGAATTCTACATAGAACTATTTTTGGTTTAAGATTTCTGAGAAACTTTTATGTCCTGACTATACCATAAATTCTATTTAAATAGGATAATATGGCCTTCTCTTAAATCCTAGTCCCTAATGCCCACTAATTCCAACCCTTTGGACTTAAGATTTGGACTTCTCTAATCTACGATCAAGCCCAACTTAAATTAATAATTCATTTATAAAAAATAGCCCATTATTTAATTTAATGCATATTCTCTAGGATACTTAGACATAATCAAAATTAATTCCATGATGAACACCAACTGGACATGAGGATTAAAAAACTTCATGTGTTGCACTATAATCTATAATTAATAGAATTGACATCCCAGTATCGATTATATTATTTGTTTACAAATTGAGTTTAAGGACAAGTAGACCTACTCCTCATTCACATAACCACATTTGGTCATCCTAAGGACTATGTCATGATCCAACAATTAAGAAAAAATATTTGTTTGGAAAAACCTTCACCAGGCCACAAGTCCTTGGCTAGGTGATTTTCTTCTATTGAGGCACTATAAAACATTTGCCAAAAGGTGGCAGTTTTTTATTGTCATTAACGGTGATTTTCTGACTACGCCTTTTAATTAATGGTAATTTTGCTACCACCGCCATCATTGTCACCGTAGTTGGTGTCACCAATTTGATGTATGTAATTAGTGACGGTTCCTAACTGCCACGTATTACAAATTTGGCGATGGTTCATGTCAAATAGGCAATGGTTAAGTAACATCACCATTTCTCTTGGAAAACACAATTAGCAGTGATTTTGCAACTGCCACTTAGAGTATTTAGCGATGGTTTGAAACCGCTGCCTATGTATATTGATTTGCCTTTGAAGGTCCAAGCCCTAAAAGGTCCTGCAAGCGTACAGATCGTGCAATATAGGGGTACTAATGCAGGTGTTAAACCACAGGGAAGCTATTGTTGTGAGGTGAATCCTACGTTTGGTGTCCTAGAAAGTGTCGAAAAGGTAACCTAGACTAAGCATATTTTTGGTGTTTTGGATTAACGGGAGCTAGGAGGGAAATGAAAGATTACACTATGAATGCAAGAAAGGAAAAGTAAGAACTAAGCTAATCTAAGGGGATTAAACCTATAGGAAGGTAATAGGGTGACCTACACTTGTGAACAAGTGACTCTTTAACTCAATGCTATGGGATTCGGGGATTGGCTTACTAAACATGGCTTCTAATACTAAGCCATTAACTAGTGTCCTAATTACACCCTAGGACTCGGTGACGGTTCGTCCCTAAGCGTTCACACTTAGAGCTACGGCATGGTCCTTATGTACCAAAGGCCATAGGAAAGACTAGCGAGATACTTAGGTCTTCTAGCATGAAGTAAGAACTAAGCTAATCTAAGGGGATTAAACCTATAGGAAGGTAATAGGGTGACCTACACTTGTGAACAAGTGACTCTTTAACTCAATGCTATGGGATTCGGGGATTGGCTTACTAAACATGGCTTCTAATACTAAGCCATTAACTAGTGTCCTAATTACACCCTAGGACTCGGTGACGGTTCGTCCCTAAGCGTTCACACTTAGAGCTACGGCATGGTCCTTATGTACCAAAGGCCATAGGAAAGACTAGCGAGATACTTAGGTCTTCTAGCATGATCCCTCCTTAGTTCCTAAACCACTAGCTAGATTTAAAGCTAAGACTAATCCTATCCGAACTCCTATTAGCTAGATTTAAAGCTAAAAGGGTCTCAATCTAGACTAGTCCTAACTTATGCACTGTCATTCTGACACTAAAGTGGATTAGTATCTAATGGGCCCAGTCCAACATATTCTAAGGTAAGACATTGTGAATATGATGTCCTATTTACGGTATAAATACACACGAGTTTGTTTTACACCATTGGAAGCATTCAAACATCAATATATAGCATTAATTGAGCATGTATTCACTATAAGGCATGTTTTGTAGTTACATAGACATAAATAGAATCAACCCACTTCATATTATCCAAAATCACATACATAGACATGCATAATCTAAGGATTAGAAGTGTTCTATAGCAAATACAAGTCAATCTATATACATACAACTCATTCAAGCATTACATCAAACACATGGACATGAAATGCTATAAAACTTCTCAAAATAAGAATAAAGTATGTATGTATATAAGTCAATCAAATCTCATACCAAAGAATACAAAAATCATCCCATTACACAAGTTTAGTCACCCTAATCTATCTACTCAAGCATGAAATGGAAAAGAATGAAAGAGGTTATAGAAATCTCCCTTTCCATCCTTGCTTGTTTCTTTACAAACTTGAGTAAATTTTCACCAAATGATGTTAAAATCCTCCAAAATTAACTTAATTCTAGAAGGGTGTTTGTGTTAGTGTATTTATTAAGGGTGGATAAAAGTAGGATTTTATGTGTGAGAGGTGGGTGTGTGAATAGAAGGTGAAAAGGGATAAAAAAATCTCCTAAAAAAGGGCTGGAAAAGGGGACATCCTCCTAGACTTAACCCGAAAGGGAAAAAAATCAAAGAAACAGGGAAGCAAAAACATGGCCAAGGGCATGAGAAGAAAGATAATGAATAGCACAAATAGTTAATAGATGGAAAGCCTAACGGTAAATGCCTTTAGTGCTATCTAAAGGGGTATTGGAAAAAGCATTACCTTAAGTGCCTGGCTCAAGGCAAGATAGGTACACCGCATTTCTTCTACATTAAAACCTATCTAGTGGTTGATTCTATAGATGTGTGGAACATAGACTCGAGAGTTACTAATTATATTTGCAATTCTTTGCATTAGTTTTAGGATATAAAAGAGCTAGCTAAAGGGGAATTTGCTCTAAGGATGGGCAATGGAGCAAAAGTATGGCTACTGCAATGGAAGGAATATGGTTAAATTTTTCATGTAATAGGAAGTTTTTTTTGAACAATGTCTATTATTTTCGAATGTATGTAAAAACCTTATTTATATTTTTCAGTTAATATTAGATGGTTTTTACATTTATTTCTATTCTAATGTTGATATTAGTAGAGATGGAAATGTGATTTATTCTAGTAGCACGCATGATAACTTGTTCTATATGAAACTTCTTATAAACTGTTTACATCCAAAATCCACAATCAGTCGACCTAATGACTGAAGAGGAGAATTCAAGATAAAAGAAGCCCAAAGCCAATTCCATGGCTAATGTTAATCTTAAGGCCGATCTTCAGCCAGCAACAATAAATTGATGCATGATGAGCACATGCCTATTTCAAATAAAGGAGACCAAGTCTGTTGTAATGTGCAGCGCTGAAACTAAAGGGGCGAGAATGGAGCAAGAAACTCAGTCAACTTTAACAAACCCAGAAGCTGCCGAAATCACCAACTGATGTGAAGATTTCAAGGTAGCAATTATAAAAACTGATCGAGGCCAAGAAGAAAGGAGTTGCACAACTACTATTATTTAATCATATATCTATCTCTTAGCTTCATAGCTCCATAGCTTAGTCCTATCCTTAGCTTAGTTGTAGCTTAGTCTTACTTAGCGTAACATTAGCTTAGCTCTATCTAAAACACCAGTATAATTCACTTTATGACTTAGATTTTTTCCTTTTTTGCTGTAATTCAGTTTATGGCTTTGCTATAATGAAGTTTATGGCCTTTTCAGCTTTAGCTATATTTAGCTTTGTGGCTTGGCTCTTGTCATTTTTTTCAAGTAGTAATTAAGTTTATAACAGGAGCGATTCATTGCAATTAGCTTTGTGGTGTAATTTGGGAAACCTTGACTTCATATTTCTCTATTTGTTTGAGGGTCCTTCTTGTTTACACTTGCTACTTCGATTGTAATAAAGTTCATGACTTGGTTTCATTGTTATTCAACTAGTATTGCTTTGATTATGGTTTGATTTTATTACAATTGAGCATCCTATATCTTATTCTTTACAAAATCCCTAGACGAAGTTCAAGGCAAGGGATAAAGAACCCACAATGGTAGAATTGTCTGTGAAGACTTCCTGGCTGAAAAGCTATCATCGTAAGGTTCGCTCTTTACACTCTAAATGCGTCGAGGCTTTGGCCCTGGGTACGTGGTCTAGTGAAGTTTTTTCAAGCAAACAATTTTTGGCATGCCCGGTTGGACCCAATTTTGATATGGGTTTAAACACTCGAAGTAAAGGATTATCTGTAAATCCTGAATGAGGGATCAATATGGTGGCCATCCCTTCCACGTCCAATGAAGATGCAAAAAAGGTTGATCCTTTGGACACGGAGCATGTTATTGTTACCCCATTTCCATCAAATCAATGTCTGGGAACACAGTCATTTGACGAAGACGCACCAAGGTTAGAGTTGGCTAACTAGGTTTTAGCACAATTATAGGAAGGCCTCTTGGCCCTTATACAAGATATTACTGCTGGTGTCGTAGCTAATGTCAGAATCAAAACATCTGTAAGGTGCTGGTAGAGTTCAATGAGATTATCATGAATGCCCTAACTCCTCTAGTTAACGTGTCAGAGTGGACCGCCAGGGCAATTTAGACCATGGTGGAGAATTAGACATCTTTGCTAGAGCAATTAGCCTTGAACAACCGTCGTTCCCAACAAAAAAATGATGGAGCTCATGAAGCTATTGCTTGGTTAAATAAATAGCCATGCAGATGGAAAACCTAAGCAAGGCGACACAGCTAAAAAATGAGACTCACTTTCATGACATCGGCCATGCCATCAACCAGCAAGTCACAGATGTGATACACCCATTGATGACCTAAATAAGGCAAGACATGAAGCAGAGGATATTTGGCTCGACCCGAGCTATTGATGGAGTTAGTGGAAGTCAGCAACTGAACCTCAAGCCATAGCCAACTAGTTAGAGCCAGTCTAGTAATGGCCCGAGAATAATCTACTGCAAGCAGGGAGACCTATGGAGTTTAGGTAGGTACGTGTGTTACTGCAAACTACAGCCTCTGATGGGTTTCGTACTGAGCGTAATCCTAGTACTAGGTATCCTGTTATTAGAGTCGACAAGGCTTTTACCAGGCTCAAGCCGTTAGTGAGTTACCCCCAAATATACATCAACCTTGGGTTCAGTACCATCACAAATAGGGATGCTATTGACCTAAGGGCACCCAAAAGTGCAAGACCCATATGGAACTTTAAAGACGAATCCATATAGAGTGAATCAAGTAGTAGAACCACCACCACAACATGTACCACCTGCAGCTTGGATGCGAGGGGCAGCAAGCACCACTAAATGAGCTATGGCTTCAAGTAGGTGGCTAGAATCCATAACAAGTAGCTCTCTATGTTGACCCAGGGGCCATACGTGACATAGTGGCTGAGATGTTATAAGAACATCTTAGGCTTGAGGCACGAGTCAACCTATAACCAACCTATGGTAGGCCTTACTTAGAGTGGGTTGACCATATCATAGAGGTCTTGAGAGGTTTCAAGACTCCTAAATTCATGTTGTTCTCTAGTTTTAGAGCATATTGCGAGATTCACGACCTAATATGGAAAAGTTGCTTATGTATGTTTAGGAGTTCTCTAATAGGGTTAGCCTTTTAATGGTATGCCAAGTTGCATCCAAATTCAGTTCAAACCTAGGCCAATATGGAGAGAATGTTCTAGGAATAATTTTACAAAACCGAGTCAGATGAGGTTGTTGTAGATCTGGCCAAGATGACACAAGCACCTAGTGAATCGGTGGAACAATTTACCACACTGTTCAAATAGAGACATAACAAGTGTTATACAAGAGTTGATGAACCAGAGTATGTAAAACTTGCATTGGGAGGTTTGAATTTCGAACTCAGAAACAAATTCGAGGGACAATTGTTCACAGATTTATTTTAATTGATGATTCATGCTGTGAGATATGAGCAGTTGCTTTATGAAGAAAGAGAAAAGTTCAGGCCAAACACAACCACCATACATATGATAAAGTTTACTAGTAGGCAAGTTCAAGTCTACAACCATCAAGCATTAAATGATAATGAAGTTTTAGTCGTCGAATTGTCGGGGAAAGTGGATATATATGCTAAGCCCTAACAAAGCCAGGGACTGAATCTCACAGTGAGGTAAAAAATAATAAGCCATGCAAAGAGATCAAACAAAGTCTGGTAAACAATATTCTTTTGATATAACCAAGGCAGAGGTAATCTTTGATAGGGTGTTGAAAGACAAGTAGATCAGACTCTCGCCAGGCAAAGGATTCCTTCACTTGAGGAACTCCGTGATAGAATAACTGCATGGTTATACAAAACACGATTTAAAAGGCTATCAATGATAGAAAGTTAAAGTTTTCTGAAACCATGGCAGTCGATAAGAATCCATTCCCTAGGGAGGCTGAAGTCAACATGGTGACAATAAATTTATAAAGTACTTTATTGCCGAACTCTAAGAGAGATAAAAATCCCCAAGGTTCAGAAAGGTCGGTGAAAGAAAAGAATCTACATAAAGGAGCCTGATAAGGACACCAATCAAAGGCACATCAAGCCATTGAGTGTTAGATACAAGTATTCTAGGTCATAAGAGCTTCACAAGAAGCAAAAACTAACCAGAAGTCTTATCTGATGCTCGCCCAAAAGAGGTACCAGGTCAACCCTCAGCATGCGCTGAATATTCTCAATTTCATGTGTATCCAGTGTTGCTGAGAGCTATCACAAACTAAACGATGCGTAACCGGGGTAGTACTTCATTGAGGACTACAAAACAATAAGAAGGTAGAGTGAAGGTAGTTAAAGCTAACCGATTCATTAGAAGATCTCGAGTTTGATGATGGTGAATGTCAAGTTGACATTGACACTCATCAATCTAAGCAATGGAGCTATCGTCAGGTCAAGGACCAGGGATACACTGAGTTTTGTCTTGAAGGGTCAAGCATGAGAGGCTTTCAATCCACCAGAGGGAGTCATATTTTGAAGGACATCGTGGGAAAGATAGAAAGCGTTATCGGTCAATTAGGCGTAGTGATCAATGTTGGGTCTACCACCCAAGCAGCCTATCCCTGATAGGTTCATTAGAAGATTAGGGCTGAGGATACCAAAGGTAACTGATCGCTATTTTGTACACAAGCCCTAGGTTGTCTATAGTATAGCGTTCGAATGTGAGGTCGAATGCACGAGGAGGCCAAACATGTATAGTGTCCTAAGTTAAGTCTGTCTTAAAAGGGTACGTGTTGGGCCCTTAAACTACAATGTTTTTGGGTTTTCGAATTAAAGAAAGCTCAAAAAAGATAAAGTTAAACTAAAGACAAGGAAAATAAAAGGGTGTGTATGTGCGTGATGGGGAATCAAGTGATCTAGAGGGAGTCAAATGTCAAAAATAGGGACTAGGGTGATTACAACTTGCAAATAGTTGGTTACTACTTCTCATTAGGATTGCTTGATGGATTATACTTGGTTGCTCTCGTCTAGACTCTTAACTAACCTCTTAATTACAACCTAAGCCTCAGTACGGGTCTGTCTTTACACATCAACTAACCTGCGTGGTCTTTATGACTTAAGGTCATAGGACTAGCTAGCTGGGATTCTAGGCAACTTAGATCGATCTAACCCTAACGTCTAAACTGTTGGCTAGATTTAAAGCCAAGACCTAGTCTATCTAAGGTTGACTAAATTAACCTAAAACTATTAGGTGGATTTAAAGCTAAGGGAGACTCAACCTAGGCTAGTCATAAGTTATGCACCACAAATCATCATCACAATAGCCGGAATTAACGATTGAGCGCAAGGCATTCACATCTAGGGCATAGCATTCAAGAATATAAAGACATATTCTACTACTAAGCACATATAGACATGCTTAGATTACACCAATTTAAGCTATAACACCCGACATGTAAGCAGTAGAAGCTATTTATGCTATTAAGTATGCTAACACACACATACCATGCTATTACCATTACCTAGGAACATAATTAGTTAATTCGTGCCCTTGTTCCTTAGGACTCTTGGTAGCTAGCACCTAGGGATAGACCCGCACCAAGTTCTAGGGATTGTAGGAGAGGTTGATTAGATTCCTAGCTTAGAGCACCCCCCTCTTAGAGCAAAACTATCAGTGAAGTTAGTATCCAAATCACTCATAATTAAGCGGATTCAACCCATTGCCCTATTGCTTGTCAGTTCTTTTTTACTAGCTTCTTCTCCCTTGCTTTTATTTCCCTTAGTTTGATTAGATTAGTTTAATTACTTTGAGCTCCCTTCAAATCTAAAACAACCAAAAAGGATTCTTAGTTTAGCTTCTTTTCTGTCTAGCTTCCTAGGACACATACTTAGCTTTCATCCCCTATTTCCTACCTTCTTGAGGGATCGACCCTACTCTTACACATTAGACTGCATGACTTTTGCACTTGCAAGCTTTCAATTAAGTCTTAGTGCTTAATTAGCTAGCATCATTGATCTTCGGCCAGCAGCAATAAATTGACGCATGATGAGCACGTGCCTAATTCAAATAAAAGAGACCAAGTCTAATGTAACATGCAGCACCAAAATTGAAGGGATGAGAATGGAACAGGGAACTTGGTTAACTTCAACAAACCCAGAAGACGCCAGAATCACCAACTGATGTAAAGATTTTGGGGGTAGCAACTACAAAAGGTGATTAAGGCCAAAAAGAAAGGAGTTCCACATACCATGCTTTAATCATATATCTATTGATTTCTATTCTTAAGCACAATCCTAAATAGCTCGCAAGTGCATTAGTCGTGTGTAGTATGGTGTGTGCGAGTGCAGGGTCAAATCTACGAGAAGGCCTAACGTGTATGGTGTTCTAAGCTAAGTGCGTCCTAAAGAGCTACGTGTCGGGGTCCTAACTACAATCTTATTGGTATTTTTGGCTTGAGGGAAGCTCGGGAAAGATACATCTAATCTATAGACAAGAAAATAGAAAGGTGGTATGTGTATGTGTGATGGGGGAACAAGTAATCTAAGGGAGTCAAACGTCAGAAATGGAGGACTAGGGTGATTTTGTCTTGCAAATGGGTGATTACTATTTCTTGTTAAGGTTATTTGATGGATTATACTTGGGTTGCTCTAGTCTAGATCTCTAAATAGCCTCCTAATTGTTCTTTAAGCCTCAATACGGGTCCGTCCCTAGGTGATGACTCCTAGAAGCACGGCGTGGTCTTTATGACTTAGAAATTAGGGCTAGCTAATAGGATTCTAGGTGATTTAGATTGATCTAACCCTAGCACTTAGTCTTCTAATTAGTTCCCTAATCTAACCCTAGGACTCGGTGCGAGTTCGTCCCTAAGTGTTGTCTACATAGCAGTATGGCATGGTCCTTATGAACCTAGGGCGTTGGGGTGGACTAATTAATCTTCCTAAGTGAACTAAGGTCAACTAAACGTAACTAGACTCTTATTGGCTAGATTTAAAGCCAAAGGGGATTCAACCTAGGCCAGTTACTAAGTGTGCACCATCAATCGCATCATAATAGCGAAAATTGACATTGAAGCACAAAGCAAACACATCTAGGCCACGGCATTCAAGAATACACTTACATATTCTACTACTAAACACATAGACATGATTACACCAATTTAAGCAAAAACACCGGACATGTATGCAATCAAAGCTATTTATGGTATTAAATATGCAAACACACACATAGACATGTATATAAGCATACTCACTTCATGTAATCACCACACAAACACATAAACATGCTAGATTTAGAAATGGTTAATAGCAAAATAGACTTTAATATACATATGCTATGTCATTGAGGCATTTCTACAAACACATAGACATAAATGTAAATTTGCTAATCAAAACCCTAAGCACAAGCATGTATATGTAAATCCATCAAATACCCATAACAATAATGTAATAATCATCCATAATACAAGAGTAAATTACCCTACATAGCTCTAATCAAACATACATTAACTTAGGATAAAAGAAAGTCAAAGAAGCTACCCTTTTATCTAAAGCCATATCTTTACAATCCAAGAGATTAGCTATGCCCGAATCCTTGTGTTTGATCCTCTTAGAGGGTTGATTCCAAAGTGATTTTATGTATGGAAAAGTGTGTGAGAGGTGGGAGATGAGAGGATTAAGGTTTTGGGAGATGGGTGTGAAAGAAGATGACTTGTTATTCCATAAAATGGCCAAAAGCGGGCTTATATAGCCAATCTCTGTGACTACTAGAACACTTAACCAGAGCATCGGTACCAAGGGGCCTCTATTCCAGTAGTAGAAGCTTGCTCTCTATTTTTGGTGGAATAGTCAGCCGGTGCACCGGTACTCTAAAGCCAGTGTTCTGATAGTGCCTATTTACTCTCTTTTGGCTTCGTTTTAGCTCTATTTTGCTTCTGGTTGCTTTGTTCTTTGTCCAGAAGCCTCCAGTCTTGCTTTTCTTCCACTTTTTATCCTCAAGATCTTCTTCAATTCTTGCCCAAGCCATCTCCATCTTGGTTCAGCTCAAGACATTCCTTAAACTCACCTAAAACACAAGATAAGTGTACTTTATTGTAGCATTTATGCTTTAAGCTCAACTATAGACACCTAAAGCTTAATATGCTCACGTATAATATAAATGCTATACTAATACCCCTTATAGAGCACAAAACAACTCAAAATAGATATAGAAATACAATGTAATATCACACACAAAACCAACACATCATCTATCTCTTAGCTTCATAGCTACATAGCTTAGTGATATCCTTAGCTTAGTCATAGCTTAGTCTTAGTCAGCATAATGTTAGCTTATCTCTATCCAAAACACCGCTTAATTCACTTTTGGCTTAGATTTTTCTTTTTTTTGTTGTAATTCAGTTTATGGCTTTACTGTAATTAAGTTTATGGCCTTTTCAGCATTAGCAGCAATTAGCTTTGGGGCTTGGCTCTTATCATTTTTTTAAGCTGTAATTAAGTTTATGGCAAGAGTGATTCACTGCAATTAATTTTGTGGTGTAATCTAGTAAACTTTTACTTCGGATTTCTCCATTTGTTTAAGGGTCCGTCTTGTTTATACTCTCTACTTCAATTGTAATAAAGTTCATGACTTGGTTCATTGTGATTCAATTGTTATTGCTTTCATTCTGGTTTGATTTTATTACAGTTGAGTAGCCCATATCTTGTTCTTACAAAGTCCCTGGATGGAGTTCGAGGTAAGGGATAAAGAAACCACAATCGTAAAATTGTCTACAAAGACTCGAAGGCTGAAAAGGCATTGCTGTAAGATTCACCCTTTGCACTCCAAATGCACCTAGTCGAGACTTTGGCGCCAGGTGTATAGCCTAGTGAAGGTTTTTCCAATCAGACAAAAACTCGCTACATAATATACAACAAACTAATTTCTAAAAAACAAAGGTTTCTTCGACCAATGATGCTTATCTATGGCACCTATGCTCAGAACATATTAGTTTTAAGCAGATTGAGATGTTAGTCGAGGATGGGCCTTTTAGCTCATTAGATCTTGAAGATCTACCTACATGTGAATCTTGCCTAAAAGGGAAGATGACCAAAAGATCATTTTCTTCTAAGTTAGGAAAGGCAAAGGAAGTATTGAAATTGGTTCACACTGATATATGTGGTAAAAAACCAGCACGAGGAGGGTATGAGTATTTCATTACCTTCACCAATGATAAATACATACATATATATGTATGTATGTATATACGTATGTATGTATGTATGTATATATGTATGTATGTATATGTATCTGATGCAACGCAAGTCTAAATCCTTTAAGAAATTCAAGGCTAAGGCAAGGCGAAAATTAGATTAACATATGAAAGCCCTTCAATCTGATCGAAGAGGGGAATACCTCTCAGGTAACTTTAGGCAATACCTTACACATGAGAGGATTGTGCCTTAGTTGACTGTACCAGGGTCTCCTTAGCAAAATGTTGTAGCTGAGAGAAGAAATTTGTACACTATTAGATATGGTTAGGTCTATGATGAGTCATGCATTATTACTTGTATCTATTCGAGGGTATGCCCTTGAGACAGCAGCATATATCTTGAACATGGTTCCATCTAAATCGGTACTTAGGACACCACAAAAAATGTAGACCAAGCGTAAGCCTAATTTAAATCATCTCCAAATTTGGGGTTGTCCAACTATGTATTAAATAGTAATACTTGAAAGTTAGAGCCAAGATCTGAGTTGTGCTATTTTGTAAGTGGTGTGTGTCATTTATGCATGTTTGCATCTAGTTTTTGCATGCATATTTAAGGGTGTTTAGAGTATAATTGAGTGCGCTTAGTATAAAGTTTATGCATATTTGTTAATATTTGTACATAATGTATTTAGGTGCATAAATATTATACTAAGTGTTATATTCCATGTTTTAGGAGTGTTTTGGAAGGGTTCAAGCTTATGCGAGGAAGAAATGAGCTAACGGATAAAGACTGGAAGAAAAGAAATAAAGAAGAGATCATTCTGATCCAGCCGGTCGACTTAGAAGAAGAGCCGATCGACCGTCTAGGTCGACCGGCCGCTCTAGAGAATAAAAGAGTGAAGCCGGTCGAGTTCCTCAAGAAGCCGGTCGACCGGCTAGGTCGACCGGCCAGTCCAGAGAACATCATGATTGAAGTTGATCGAGCAAGAAAGAGGAGCCGGTCGATCGGCTAGGTCGACCGGCTGTGCGCTGAAGGAATCTATAAATAGCTCGTTTCTGCTCAATTTCGGGGGAGGAACTTTTATTTCTTAAATTCTAATAAACCCTAACCCTTTACCCACTTCACAAAACACCCTAAACCACCATCTAAACCCCACACCAAGCTAGGATTGAAGCATTAAACAAAGATTTGAAGGATTTGTAAGGATTTGGAAGCAAGAATTTAGGGAAGTTCTTCTTGTTCTTTCTCTATTTCTTGTAAATATGTTGCTAGATTAGGCTAGATTTAGGGTTGATTGTTGTTGTATATTAGATTAGGGCTTTGAATAATGGATTTCTGTAGATCTTTGGCTCTTAATACATGTTTATTTACATAAATTTATGGCATGATTCAATATGTCTATGTATTGGAAATCAAATATGTCTATGTGTTTGTTAAAATGCCTAAGTGAATATGCATGTGTTATTTATGCTTCAAATGCTCTTATCTACTTATATGGGTGATGTGATTGTGCTTAATCTCGTGGCTTTGCTTAGTAGAGTAGGCTTTAGCTTTAAATCCAGCTAATAGGTTACATGCTATGCTTAGTCGAGTTTAGGTGCTAGTCCTTGGCTTTAAATCCAGCCAAGTGGATAAGTTAACCTAGACTAGAGTATCCCTCACCCATATTAGTGTTGGTTAATTGAGCTTTAATGTCACGTAGTGTTTAGGTGCTAGTCCTTGGCTTTAAATCCAGCCAAGAGGATAAGTTCTAAGCACGGATTGCGTAGGCTAGGAGGGATTGGCCCTCAGCTTTAAATCCAGCTAACGGGTTGAACCACTAGTATTGGTTAAGAGAGCCCCCGATCAACACAATGGCAATAGAAGTCCTGAGCCTTAGATAGACATCATCTGTTATCATAGCCCAAGTCTTGTTGCAATGCAATCGCCCTAGGTCCCCTTCTTCTTTATTAGTGTTTCCTTCCTTAGTTTGGTTCCCTTAAGTTCCTCCATAGATTAGTTTTTATTTTTCCTTTTTTTGAGCTCCCTTCCATCCTAAAGTAAGTAAACACGCGCACGTAGCTAGTTTAAGGCACCCGAGCACATAGAGACTAAACTAAGGTAGCCTCCCTGTGGATTCGACCCCGCACTTGCACACACTGTACTACACACGTCCCGTGCACTTGCGGGCTCTTTAGGCTTGTGCTCAAATAGCGGTATCAAGTTTTTGGCACCGTTGCCGGGGAGGCACAGTATTGGTTCTTTGTTTGCTTTTGTGTTTGCAATTGGTTGCTTGCGTGTGCACTATTTTTACTTGCTTTCCATTTTTCGAAAAAAAATAAAAAAAATTTAAAATTAAAAAAAAAATTGGATTTTTGAAGAGGTTTTACTAGTGATTCATTGAATATGACTGATCCTAATGCTTCTTGGTGGTCACTTGTATCCTCTTCCCCACCACCCGAATGTGTCCCTTATGCATGTCGCTTGTGTGGAAGTTTCATGCACTCTACTATTTTCTGTCCCTGCGAGAATTCCCCACCTAGGGCTAGTGCTACTAATGACCCCTATAGTCATGCAACATCTCATGCATCTTTATTTAGTAATCATGACTATAGGGATGCATATTCTTGTTATTGCCATCATTGTGGAAGCCGTGCTCACTTGTCTAGTGCTTGTCCCACCTTTCACTCTTATTCCCGATTGCATGCAATGCCCTATGCCCCTAGCAATCATATGCCCATGCATGCATCTACATCTAGCTATCATGATTCTAGGGAGCAACATCATGCATTTTCACAATGGGGTCAAGATGACTCTTTATTCCATTCACTTTCTAGTTTTGATTGTCCACCTCCAACACCTTCTTTTTCCACCCATTCTTCTCCTGAGTTTTTTTATGGTTATGTGCAAAATGATTTTCAAAATGACTACCTTTTTCACTTGGTTGAGCCCTCTTCTTTTAGGTTTTCTTCTCAAGAGGAAACACTTGACTATCTCTTATCCCTCATCCAATCTAACCAAGAACAACTTGAGAGTTTGAAGCGAGACACGAAATCTTTTGGTGTGTCCTTGGAGAGAGTGGTTGAGAGTATGCAACTTATGAGTGAGAATGATGATATATCTTTAGAACGAGTTGAAGAGATAGGAGAGAGACCTAGAGATGAGAGAAATAGTGGTGAAAAAGATGATGTTTTGGAGAGAAGATTAGAAAAAGGGGTTGATGGAGAGATCACATCTTGTAGTGAGAATGAGGATGAGCTTAATGATAATTTGGTTCTTGATGACTCTTATGAATATGTTTTAGAGGAAACAATACCCTATCCTCTTGCGCTTTCGCTGCCACCCAATGAGTCACGTGAACCTAACCTTCCCTCTCTTCCTACATTACCCGTACACATGGAGGTTGAGTCTTGTGTCGATAGTACTCAATTGCATTCCGAGTCGGCATTTAGGGAGTTTAGCGCGCATTCTCCCCTCGAGCATTCATGCATACATGATGAGGAATCCGTTGAGTCCCCATTGCCCTCCATTAGTGTCTACCACATATGAAAAGAATGATGGCGAGATGACACCCACTGGTGATGAATGTATTGATGAATTTAAAGAGACTGTAGCTAGTGAAGGTTTAAAGTCATCCATTGGGGAAAACAAGACATCAATTTCGGAGATTTTAGATGATAAGTTTCTTAGAGTTAAGAATCATGATGTTGAAGGGAATAGCAACTCTAAGAAGACACATAAGAAAGGAATTGATATGCTTGGAAGAATGATCTATGGGTCTCTTTGGATGTTTGATGATTCATTGATGGAAATAGAGCCCATTAAGATCGAATCCACCCTTCGTGAGGAGTTAGAACGACCTAGACTTGATCATGTTATATCTTGTGGAGAAAAAGAGTGTAGTACATCCACCCCCTATATCGTTGCTCCTTCTTCTCCAAATGTCGTTCCAACGCCCATTTCCCATTCCATTGAGTCTTCCTTTTTGGAGCTCACGTTTGTGCCTTCATGCATAGAACATTTTCATCTAGGGTTAGAAAGCACGTTTCCCATATTGCATCATTAGACCTATCTTTGACCTATGGGGAAAGTGTGTTCCTAGCCCTTGATTATGAGAAGAAGGCATTGGGGTGGCTAATTAAAGAGCAAGCAGGACATGATTCTTCACGTTTGAGCATGCTTTATTCTACACTTACGCATTCATTTGATATTTTAGGGTGGGATCTTGAAAAGGGGTGCATCATGCATTCATTGCCCCAACCTTTAGTGCATGACCCTTTTCCTTCTATATTATGTGCTTTAATGATTATCCGGCAATTTGTGCCGCGCAATTTTAAACATGTTTTACTCTAACATTGGCGCCCGGCTGGAGGCATTAAATCCAGCGCTACTAGAAGGCACCCTAGGTTTGTTCATATATTTCTTGTTTTTCTTGTATTTATTTGCCTTTGCCTTTGTATATTAGATTAGTTTTCTTGTACTTATTCTTGCTTTGTACATAATAGATTAGATTGCTTTTGTTTATCTTACCTTTTTATATTTTAGGATTTCTTTTGTTTATTTTCATTCTTAGTAGGTTAGATTTTTACTCCCTTACTTGTTCTTACTCCTTTTCTTCATTTGTGCATCAATCCCTTACCCTGTGTTTACATCCTTGTTTATCATTTCAAATGTCAATGTGAGCTTGCATAGCATATCTTCTAATCTCTTCTTTGTTTTTTGAGCATTAGTGCTTTCCACAAAAGATAGAGGCTAGTAGATCATTGGATTGCCTTTGGCATTTGCGGACTACATGGAAACAAGGTTGTATCTATCCATCTTTTACTTGTCCTTATCTATCCCTCTTCTCATTCCCCATATGTGTTTCATGTTGATTGCTTGTCGTGTGGCTTTGTGATTTTTGCTTGAGGACAAGCAAAATTTAGGTTTGGGGGTGTGGTTGTTCATTTATTGTTTATATCATATTTGGGATAGATTTGCTTGCCATATCTTATTTTTTGCTTAAAATGTGTTCAAATTTTTCATTTTTTTTGCATATTTTGAGTTAGTTTATCTCCACGTTGGTTGGAGAGTTGGCTTTTATTATTGACTTAATTGATTGGAGAAGATAAGGGTGTATTGTGAGGAGTAAATGGAGTGTAGGGTATAACCTAGACTTTGAAGAGAATCCTTTTGAAAACTGTGGGGAGTGAGTATTTCTAAGAATGCACCTTGTAGTTTCCCCACAACTTGGTTGGAAAAAGTGTTTTTAAAGGGTTGTTGATATGAGTGCCCATTCCTTGATTGGTTCTTTTAGTTTGCCTTAGCCTCTTCTTTTTCCTTTCTTTTTGTTCTATTTATGTATTGAAAAAAAAAAACAAACAAAAACGAAAAAAAAATTGAGAAAAAGAGAAAAGCCAAAAGGCAACAAAAAGATTGAAAAGTGAAGTATGTTGAATAAGTGTCAAGTGACATAATGTCAATTTGACACAAGTATCTCTTTTGTTTATTTTTATGTATTGTGGATAAGGCTCTTACGTCAATGTGAGCCATTGTGATGTATCTTCTCTTTCTTGTATCTTTGGGGCTAAGTACATATTGGGAGGCCATGTTAGTTGATAGAGCACGAAGTATCAACATCCCGAGTGTGTGAGTTGGAATCCTAAGTTTGTGGTGGTTCTAGCTACTTGGTGACATTCCCAAGAGGTGTGAGACCCCTTGTGATCAAAGGGAGGATCCGAAAAAGACTAAGGAAGCCCTTACATGAAAAGAATGACCCCTTGTACCCCATGGATGCGAAAAGATAGCAAGTCAATGCAATTGGCAATTCTTTGAAAAGCATGAGAATAGACTTCATTTAGGCTTGCTTGAGGACAAGCAAGGGGAAGGTTGGGGGGTGTTGATGTGTGTCATTTGTGCATGTTTGCATCTAGTTTTTGCATGCATATTTAAGGGTGTTTAGAGTATAATTGAGTGCGCTTAGTATAACGTTTATGCATATTTGTTAATATTTGTACATAATGTATTTAGGTGCATAAATACTATACTAAGTGTTATATTCCATGTTTTAGGAGTGTTTTGGAAGGGTTCAAGCTTATGCGAGGAAGAAATGAGCTAACGGATGAAGACCGGAAGAAAAGAAATAAAGAAGAGATCATTCTGATCCAGCCGGTTGACTTACAAGAAGAGCCGGTCGACCGGCCGCTCCAGAGAATAAAAGAGTGAAGCCGGTCGAGTTCCTCAAGAAGCCGGTCGACTGGCTAGGTCGACCGGCCAGTCCAGAGAGCATCATGATTGAAGCCGGTCGAGCAAGAAAGAGGAGCCGGTTGATTGGCTAGGTCGACCGGCTGTGCGCTGAAGGAATCTATAAATAGCTCGTTTCTGCTCAATTTCGGGGGAGGAACTTTTATTTCTTAAATTCTAATAAACCCTAACCCTTTACCCACTTCACAAAACACCCTAAACCACCATCTAAACCCCACACCAAGCTAGGATTGAAGCATTAAACAAAGATTTGAAGGATTTGTATGGATTTGGAAGCAAGAATTTAGGGAAGTTCTTCTTGTTCTTTCTCTATTTCTTGTAAATATGTTGCTAGATTAGGCTAGATTTAGGGTTGATTGTTGTTGTATATTAGATTAGGGCTTTGAATAATGGATTTCTGTAGATCTTTGGCTCTTAATACATGTTTATTTACATAAATTTATGGCATGATTCAAGATGTCTATGTATTGGAAATCAAACATGTCTATGTGTTTGTTAAAATGCCTAAGTGAATATGCATGTGTTATTTATGTTTCAAATGCTCTTATCTACTTATATGGGTGATGTGATTGTGCTTAATCTCGTGGCTTTGCTTGGTAGAGTAGGCTTTAGCTTTAAATCCAGCTAATAGGTTACATGCTATGCTTAGTCGAGTTTAGGTGCTAGTCCTTGGCTTTAAATCTAGCCAAGTGGATAAGTTAACCTAGACTAGAGTATCGCTCACCCACGTTAGTGTTGGTTAATTGAGCTTTAATGTCACGTAGTGCTTAGGTGCTAGTCCTTGGCTTTAAATCCAGCCAAGAGGATAAGTTCTAAGCACGGATTGCGTAGGCTAGGAGGGATTGGCCCTCAGCTTTAAATCCAGCTAACGGGTTGAACCACTAGTATTGGTTAAGAGAGCCCCCGATCAACACAACGGCAATAGAAGTCCCGAGCCTTAGATAGACATCATCTGTTATCATAGCCCAAGTCTTGTTGCAATGCAATCGCCCTAGGTCCCCTTCTTCTTTATTAGTGTTTCCTTCCTTAGTTTGGTTCCCTTAAGTTCCTCCATAGATTAGTTTTTATTTTTCCTTTTTCCGAGCTCCCTTCCATCCTAAAGTAAGTAAACACACGCACGTAGCTAGTTTAAGGCACCCGAGCACATAGAGACTAAACTAAGGTAGCCTTCCTGTGGATTCGACCCCGCACTTGCACACACTATACTACACACGTCCCGTGCACTTGCGGGCTATTTAGGCTTGTGCTCAAATAGCGGTATTAGTAAGGTATCCTAAGGGAACTAGAGATGGGATCTTCTATGATCCTAAAAAGCAAAAGGTGTTTATTAGCACCCCTGCTAAATACTTGGAGGATGGTCATATGATCCATAAAACACCAGATTCTAAAGTTTTTCTAGAGAAGATCTTACAAGAAACTTCAGTAGCACTTGTAGTTACTGTGGATGAAAGAGAATAACATATTACACCTAGCAATTTGGGACCTTGTCATAGTGGGAGATATCCAAGCTACCTAATAGATACTATGGAGATTCTTTTTAAATTTCTTTAGAGAATCAAGTAATAGATCCCACGAGTTCTGATGAAGAAGTTTTCGATATATATGTCGACTAGTGGCACAAGGTAATGGATTCAGAGTTAGAATCTATGTGTTCTAACAAGGTCTAGGATCTTGTAGTTACACCTAAAGGGGTAAAACCTATAAGGTTCAAATGTGTCTACAAGAGAAAAAGAGGAGTTGATGGAAAGATTGAAACCTTTAAAACGAGGTTAGTGGCGATGGGTTTTTTATCACTATTCGGTGCACGAGCCTAAAATAGCCTACGAGCGCGCGGGTCGCGTGTAGTGTAGTGTGCAAGTGCAGGGTCGAATCCATGGGGAGGCCAAATGTGTGTGATGTCCTAAGCTAAGTGTGTCCTAAAAGGCTGTGTATCGTGACCTTAAACTACAATCTTTTTGTATTTTTGGTTTGAGTGGAACTCGATAAAGTAAACCTACTTTAAAGGCAAGAAAATAAAAGGTATGTGTATTAATTGGGGAATCAAAAAATCTAAGAGGAATCTAACACCAAAAATAGGGACTAGTGTGATTACAACTTGCTAATGGGTATTTACTTCATTCTTGCTAGGGTTGCTTGATAGATTGTTTAGGTTGCTCTTATCTAGACCCTTAAGTTATTGCCTTATTATCCTTTAAGCCTCAGTGAGGGTCCATCCCTAGGTAGATCTACCTAAAATCACAGCGTGGTGTTATGACCTAGGGTTTTAAGGCTAGCTAGTTAGGGTTCTAGGTGACTTAGATCGATCTAACCCTAGCATCTAAACCATTGGCTGGGTTTAAAGCCAAGATCTAGTCCATCTAAGGTCAACTAACCTACCCTAAAACTAATTGATTGGGTTTAAAGCCAAAGAAGACTCGATCTAGGCTAGCCATTAATTAATCACCATCAATCGTTCATCACAATAGCGAGAATTAATGTTTAAGCAAATGCATACATATCTAGGGCATGGCATTCAAGAATATGTCGACATATCCTGCTACTAAACGCATAGACATGCTTAGATTACACCAATTTAAGGAACAACACCCAACATGTATACAAATGAAGCTAATCTTGCTATTAACATGCAAATATACACATAGATATGTATGAACACACTACCCACTTCATGTTATCACCACACAAATATATAGACATGCTTATACAATGATTTAGAAATGGTTAATAGCAAAATAGGCTTCAATGTATATGCAACTTCATTGAGGCATTTTATCAAACACTTAGACATATATGTAAAATATCCATTGAAACCCTAAGCACAAAGCATATATTTGTAAATCGATCAAGTAACCACAACAGTTAAGTAGTAATCATTCCATAATACAAGTGTAAATTACCCTATCTACTCCAATTAAACATAGATTAATTTAGGATAAAAAAGAGATCAGGAACCTACCTTTTCATACTTTGCCATCTCCTTACAATCCATTAGCATGAGCCCCAAATCCTTGTGTTTCATCCTTCTAGATGCTTGATTCCTAGTGTAGATGTATGCGAAAAAGTGTGTGTGAGGTGGGTGAGTGTTAGGAATAGGGTTTTTGGGAAGTAGGTGTGGAGGATGGAGTGATAGATTTTTAAAATAAGCTCAAAATCGTACTTTTATAGCTCTTCAGCAACACTACCAGTCAACCCTACTGGCCGGCCAGTAACTTCTATGTGTTCGACCAGTAAAAATATAAGCTATCTAGACTTACCAACGACCTTACTGACTAAGACCCTAGCGGGAGTCCTTGACAATTCAACTTAAAACTTCATTTCTGGCTCATTTCTTCATCTTTTTGCTTTCAGTCTTCAATGTTTAGCTCGTTTCTTCCTCATTTACACGTTCCATCCTAAAACTCACCTAAGACATGAAATAAACATTTAGTGTAGCATTTAACCTTGAAACTCAACTGTATACAATTAGCAATGCTTATGCACAAGTATACTTTAAGTACTACACTAATGCTACCAAATAAGCTCAAAACACCTCAAAATAAGTATAGAAATACAATGCAAATGCACACACAAAACCAAATACATTAGTTATACTCGAAAAGAAAGGATCAATTATGAGGAAACCTTCTCACTAGTAGCCATGCTTAAATCCATTAGGATATTCCTTTCCATCGCTTGTCATTATGACTACGAGATATGGCAAATGGACATCAAGACAGCATTTCTTAATAGAGAGTATGACGAGACCATTTATATGACATAACCCGATGGATATGTTGCTAAAGATGAGAAACGTATGGTATGTACGCTTAAGAATTCCATTAATAGACTAAGGTAGGCATCTAGGGCTTAGAACATCAAATTTGATTGGGCAAATAAATTTTATAGATTAGATCAAAATATTGATGAAGCTCGCATGTATAAAAGACGTAATGGAAATGCTACAGCTTTCTTGGTTCTGTATGTGGATGATATCCTACTGATTGATGATGTAGGGATGTTGTCATCCGTCCAGGTTTGGCTTTCTTCTCAATTTCAAATGAAGGATTTAAGAGAAGCTAGTTATGTTCTAGAGATCAAGCCTATGCAGCATTGAAAAAAATAAGAGGCTAGCCCTATCTCAAGCTGTATATATTGAGAAGTTGGTCAAGTTTAATATGCAAAACTCCAAGAACACGTCATTGCCTTCTAGACATAAAGTTTTTCTATCTTGAGATCAATGTCCTAAAGCACCTAAGGAGATAGAAAGCATGAAATGAGTTTCTTATGCTTGGGTAGTTGAAAGCCTCATGAATGCTATGTTATGTATTAGACTAGATATTTACTTTGTCGTGGGAATGGTTAGTAGATATCAGTCAAACCCTGGACTGGCACAATGGGTTGTGGTTAAGCATATATTCAAGTTCCTACAAAGAATGAAAAATTATGTGGTGGAATACTGTGTGAATGATTTGACGCCATTAGCCTATACAGACTCAAATTTTCAATTCGATAGAGATTCCAGGAAGTCTACTTCTAGTTATGTTTTGACTTTGTCAAGAGGAGCAATCTCATGAAGTAGTACCAAGCAAAATTATATTGCTAATTCTACCATGGAGGCCGAGTATATAACAACGTATGAGGCTATGAAACAAGCATTATGGCTAAGGAAATTCCTTATAGCCTAGAGGTTGTGCTGGAAGCTCGGAAGCCAATAATGTTCTATTGTGACAATAACTATGTTGTTTCACAGAGTAAAGAGCCCAGGAATCAAGAAAAGGGTAAACACATTAAACGAAAGCATCATTTGATCCATGAGTTTATCCAAAGAAGAGATATAGTAGTTGAAAAGATAACTTCAGTGGAAAACCTGGTAGACCACTTTACTAAGACTCTTTTAGAGAAATTGTTTGCCACACATTTAGAGTCTACTGGTATTAGGTTGTGTAGAAGTGATCTTTAGTGCACATAGGAGATTTTTGGGATTAGTATACCCTAAAGCTCACTTGTATATGATAGTTTGGATGTTAAACAATGTAATAGTCGTTTTATGAATGGCATTATGAGTTTCTTGCATATTTTCTCTGGTATGTTTTTATTGATGCATGATAAAGGTCCCTTGGCTTGAACTAATGAGTTGGATGTGCAATAATACTTGATACACAATAGGTCCAAGTCTAGATTTAGTCATGTCATAAATTGAGTCCATAACTGAATAGTAGTGTTGGGCACTATACCGGGATAAGGTTATAGCAAGCAAGTCACCTCATTGAGGGTGATCTACCTAGGTCACTGGACAAAATTCCAAACTTATCTCGATAATGTGTGCATTCATTGGACAAGACTATTATTAGTATATTTTTCTAGAGATGTCCTATCAAACAAAGAAAATAAGACACTAATTTCTACTATGTGACCATTACTTTTAATCTTGAGCATACGTGGATGAACTAACAAAGCTAGGATTTGATACTTTGATTTACTATGGATGAGATCTTGCTTCATTAGGATTAGCAACCTTGTGCATTGAGTGCCAAATTCTAATTGTTTACAGATGTGCACTTGTAATATGGAATCTATGTGACCCTTTGGGATTGTCCAGTTGATCATCCAAATCTAGATTTAGTGATACTACCTTCATAGGTGTATTGGTCATTTGGCTTGAGGGTCGCTTCTGAGATCAAGAGATCCATGACCAAGGACAGTAGTTCACAGGACAAGAAACCCAATGGAGAAGATGTAGCGAAGGATGTGAGAGTACAAAGGGCCAAAGTATGGGTGTACATAGAGTGGCATTATGGTTAGTTATTTAATAGGTTAAAGACAAAGTTCACATTCTTTTGTGATAAGCTTCTGGGTAACAACAATTATCCTTGGAGTGCAATAGGAGGTGATAGTACAAAGGGCCAAAGTATAGGTATAAATAGAGGGGCACTATGGTCAATTATTTAATAGGTCAAGACAAAGTTCATATTCTTTTGTGATAAGCTTCTAGGCAACAACAATATCCTTGGAGTGCAACTTTGATCTTATGGTGGAATAGATCGGCGTTAAAAATGGTCATTATGTCGCCTAGATTTGGCAACGACATTTTTGGTCATTTTTGGAACCCAAGGTTAATTATGTCTTTTTGGTCCCTTCCCTAGTTAAATGACTTTGAGAAAGTAATCTTGAAAGAGCAAATTTCATATCGTGGTAATAGCCTGTTTGGGCCAAAGCTAGAATTGGGCTTGGGCTTGTTTAGGGCCTAAGATAACCTAATTGGGCTTGGATGGTTTCTTATTGGGCTTGAGCCTTCACATGGATTATGGACTATAGGTGGGCTTGAATAATGGCTTGGCCCAAGTCTTCCAAGACATGTGCTACAGAGTTACTACAAGAAAAATTCAAATGGTACAAGTAACTATGGCTTGCATAAGAGTTCAAGTCATACAAGTAGCTTCCAAAACATGTGCCAAATATTTACTACAAAGGAAAAGTTTCCTACTAAGGAAAGTTTACAAGGTTTAGGTGCAAAACTTTTCCTATAAATAAGGAAGACCCTAAACCATTTGTAGCATCCCATTCTTGTAGTTGATCTCTTCCATTTTTGGTAAGAGAATACCAAAATGCTATTCACTCAAGATAAGTATCTTCAATCATAGGGAAGAAAACTTAGAAGTTGCCATGATTTTATCGATGACCCCCTTCTAGTTAAATTCTCTGGTGGCCTTGTTTCGAGCGAGAATAAGGCTCTTGACAATTTCAACTTCACCAAATGTTCCAAGCTTCAAAAGGATAGCTTTGCATATTATGCAAATACCAGTTATGTTCTATATATTCTTAAGCATGTTCTTGATGTATGTTATGTGTTATTTCTGCTTTCCTAGCATGTTTTCATAGTAGAATTTTTTCAAATATAGGCTAGGATATATCACATGTAAAACTATCGATCTCACGAGTTCATATACAAAATAGTGTTAAATTTATAATAGACAAATATTTTTATGGACTAGGATAGATCACATGTAAAACTATCAATCCCACAAGTTCGTGTACAAATTACTGCCAAATTTACAATAGACAACTATTTTTAGGACATCATTCCTAACAACTAATTAATTGATTTTTAATCATGTAAATAACCAAACTAGCTTAAATATTTTGGTTGATTTGGGTTGGTTTGGTTGGTTTAACCAATCCATGTTCACCCCTATCTAAAGTGGCAATGCCTGGGATGAGAAGGCTGAATTAGATCAATGAATATTTTAATTTCAACCTTTTAAAGACAACCCACAATCAAAATGAGCAATAATTGCAATAATGATCTAAGAGCCAAATAATCAAACACTTATGATAAAATAAAAGATAGAAGGTGATAGAGACTACAAACGTGATTTAGAGTGGTTTGAACTTCCAAGGGCCTAATCACAAAGCTCCGCTTTTTGGCTTCAACCCAGCTGCTAATCACATACGATACTTTAATTCTATTATCAAGCCCCTTTGAGTAAACCCCTTACTCAAAGAACTATACTCTATTTTGAAGCTTTAAGTCCCTGAAAACTCTACAGAGCAAATCTCAATCACTCACTAAAGAACAAGAATTGATTCTATGAAACAAAGACAGTAGCTTTTTGCCCCAAAAAAGAGATGTTTAGCACATTTTTTATCTACGAAAAGGCTTTTTCATGATTGCAAATGAACATTCAAATATCAACTTTTTTAGAGAATGATTTGCGAATGTTCCCAATGTTGTCATTTATAGAAGTGTATACAATGACTAGTTAATGGCTATATTTCTTTTTCAAACAGGGCTCTCTAATAGTCAGGGTACAAAGCGTGGCGTCAACTGCATGCCTCGACTGCAAGAGGCAAGCAAAAATGCATAGCCCAATAACGGTTGAGCTTTATACTTGGTCCGATTGACTGGGTGCTGGACTGCATGGCAACCTTGAGCTCATTAATGGTCGAGGTTTCTATCCATGTGGTCAACCATATGCCTCACCCACTATGCTCATTGGTCTCCTTTTGAAAATCTTCATTGAGTGTCAAGTCTTCAAATATTTTTAAAGGCAAATCGACACCATATTTTGAAACTTGTTTGAAAAATGTTTTTCTTCAAAAGCCATTATTTTTCAAAACTTTTTGGGTAATCTACTTAATAAAAATATAGTCAACAACCTCCAAAGCTTTTTTCGATGCTTTGGAACTTTGCAAAAACTAAGGCATGTTCACTATCGAAGCACAAAAGATCTTTCCGTGCAATTGTATCTTGCTAAGTTATAAACACTTAAAAGTCAAGGGTTAGCTTTTTTAATCATCAATCATAATCAATTAACTACTCATCCATCATAGAACATATATCATGCTAATAGTGTATCATTATCCTAAAGCATTTATCTCAATTACTAGTTCATAAGGTTTTTTATCGAGCTACGCACTTGACGGTGAAGTCAGCTAAAGTTGGAGCTTTTTTGCTTAGTTTAAAGTACATACAACAATTCAATTACCTATTTACTAATTTGAGTGCTACGACATGCTTCTACAAAGATGTATCTCAAAGGCTGGTTAAAAATAATTGTTAAGTTATGGTTCAAAGTCCAAACCCATACAAATTAGGAAACTTGGTAGAGAAGATAATTAAGAGAGTTTCCTCATTCAAATTTGCCTAAACTAGTGAAGGAAAAATCTTGGGGAGCAAGATTTATCTCTTATAAATAGGAGGTCTTATAACTAGTATTAGATGCCCTAAGGCCACACCCTTTGTGGGGGTGTGGGTAAGAGATCCTAAGAGCCTTATGTGTGCAAGAGAGTGTGTCATACATTCATTCTAGTCCTGTTAAGGATAAAGCCAATGTAAGAACTCCGTTTGGGAGGGTTTAGACTATTCTGTCTATGCAAAAAGTTATCATCATGTGTAACCCATTACTGTTGAATAGTGAAATTTATCCCAGAGGGGGATCATGAACATAGACAGAGGGCCAAACCGCATTAAAAACATCGTGTATTCTTTGTTTGTGTTTTTTGCTATACTTTGATATGTGTGTGCGTGTGTCCTCATTTTTCCCAGCAAGTGATATTAGAGCTCAGTTGGTGAACTAGACACGATGACTGCGCAAGGAGGACACAATTCTAAAGAAGCTGTCATGTGAAGTAGCTACAATGAAGAGGAATGTTCAAAAGGAAATAACGAACACCGTAAGCAAGTTTTCGTCCGACTACCAATTTCAGAATAGAGATCACCATTAGATTCATCATGATGAGAAAAGTTGAACCACTATGGTGGTGTTGCTCGAAGATGACCGAAACGCTGCTGGAGAAGTTGGACAGCTCATGCTCGAGCTTGAGTAAGATTTTGATGTAAGGATCGAAACTGAGATTTGAGCATATCGTTGAACTTGTTGAAGCTAAAGGAGTTCATTTGATATTTTTTACAGCATTTTGTGACCAAAAACAATTCCAAAAAAGTTCAAAAGTTGTAGGGTACTTTAATGGCAGATCTTGATTAAAGCAACCAAATCATGTGTGGTATTAGTAGAATTGCGACAATGAGAGAAGAAGTTTGGTACCAGTGACATGATGATTGTTAGCCACTAGAGTTGCCGGCGATGTGAAGAAGAAGGTTATAAAGGTTGACAACCATGGCGTTTAGAGCAACTTCGTCATGCATGGATCATATCGTTACGTTTCTTTGGAGAGCAAGGATCATGTTGATGGTGGTCTTGTGGTATGAGATGGCCACAATCATCACTGACAAAAGGTTGAAATTGGCATCCATGGAGGTTAACGATTAGTGGCAGTGGAGGTGTAGCAGCCTAATTGAACGGTACGACAGTAGTCTTTGTTTGACGTGGAGCGTGGTAGTGACTTCCTGTTAAGGATCCAATGGCTGGATCATTTGATAAGATCAGGTCGGGTCGCTATGGAGTTAGGTTGACAGGTTGTTATGATTGTTGAAGAAGGAGTGCTTGGATCAAGTGTTGTGTAGTACTTTATGGTACGGTGTGCATGCACGGTGAGAACTATTAGATCTTGGGTTAGATGTGATCTAGTGGATTGCGATTATGTGTTATAAGGTATATGCAATTCTGGTGAGCTCAAATGAGCTGAGCCATCAGATGTTGAAATGTGTAATGATATTGCTATTTGAGCACAAGCCTAAATAGCCCGCAAGTGCACGGGACGTGTGTAGTACAGTGTGTGCAAGTGCGGGGTCGAATCCACAGGGAGGCTACCTTAGTTTAGTCTCTATGTGCTCGGGTGCCTTAAACTAGCTATGTGCGTGTGTGTACTTACTTTAGGATGGAAGGGAGCTCGGAAAAAGGAAAATAAAAACTAATCTATGGAGGAACTTAAGGGAGCCAAACTAAGGAAGGAAACACTAATAAAGAAGAAGGGGATCTAGGGCGATTGCATTGCAACAAGACTTGGGCTATGATAACAGATGATGTCTATCTAAGGCTCGGGACTGCTATTGCCGTTGTGTTGATCGGGGGCTCTCTTAACCAATACTAGTGGTTCAACCTGTTAGCTGGATTTAAAGCTAAGGGCCAATCCCTCCTAGCCTACGCAATCCGTGCTTAGAACTTATCCTCTTGGCTGGATTTAAAGCCAAGGACTAGCACCTAAATACTACGTGACATTAAGGCTCAATTAACCAACATTAACGTGGGTGAGGGATACTCTAGTCTAGGTTAACTTATCCGCTTGGCTGGATTTAAAGCCAAGGACTAGCACCTAAACTCGACTAAGCATAGCATGTAACCTATTAGCTGGATTTAAAGCTAAAGCCTACTCTACTAAGCAAAGCCACGAGATTAAGCACAATCACATCACCCATATAAGTAGATAAGAGCATTTGAAGCATAAATAACACATGCATATTCACTTAGGCATTTTAACAAACACATAGACATGTTTGATTTCCAACACATAGACATATTGAATCATGCCATAAATTTATGTAAATAAACATGTATTAAGAGCCAAAGATCTACACAAATCCATTATTCAAAGCCCTAATCTAATATACAATAACAATCAACCCTAAATCTAGCCTAATCTAGCAACATATTTACAAGAAATAGAGAAAGAACAAGAAGAACTTCCCTAAATTCTTGCTTCCAAATCCATACAAATCCTTCAAATCTTTGTTTAATGCTTCAATCCTAGCTTGGTGTGGAGTTTAGATGGTGGTTTAGGGTGTTTGTGAAGTGGGTAAAGGGTTAGGGTTTATTAGGATTTAAGAAATAAAAGTTCCTCCCCTTGAAATTGAGGTGAAACGAGCTTTTTATGGATTTCTTCAGCGCACAGCCGGTCGACCGGCTCCTCTTTCTTGCTCGCCCGTCTTCAATCATGATGCTCTCTGGAATGGCCGGTCGACCGGCTTCTTGAGGAACTCGATCGGCTTCAAATCTTTTATTCTCTGGAGCGGCCGGTCGACCTAGACGGTTGACCGGCTCTTCTTCTAAGTCGACCGGCTGGATCAGAATGATCTCTTCTTTATTTCTTTTCTTCCGGTCTTCATCCGTTAGCTCATTTCTTCCTCACATAAGCTTGAACCCTTCCAAAACACTCCTAAAACATGGAATATAACACTTAGTATAGTATTTATGCACCTAAATACATTATGTACAAATATTAACAAATATGCATAAACTTTATACTAAGCGCACTCAATTATACTCTAAACACCCTTAAATATGCATTCAAAAACTAGATGCAAACATGCACAAATGACACACATCATGTAATCTGATGTGTAGAGAAAAGGATTCCATGTGGCGCGTACATGGAAGACTTGGTATGGACTCAAGTTGACCAGAAATAAAATGCTTGACTAGAGTTTAACCAGACATTAATTGAGTTGACTAAGGTTAGTCATAAGGTTTTTGGCCATTCCGGATCTAAATTTGAGCTCTGTTTGGCAAGATTCCAACCTGAGATGTATGTTATGATTGAGAAGAGTTTGACTTTGACTAGGTGTTGACCGCGTTGATCGAGGGTGTTTCTACCTAATTTCAATGTCCTCAGTTCGGTTTTTAGGTTCGTTTTGCCAAATTCTTGATATATCAAGGGTGAGCCTTAAATTATGGTAAAATGATAGAGTTGTAATGGAATTGTGCGAAAGTTTTGAAGCATTGTATGAGCAAACACATTCAGCCGACTAATGAACAAACTTCTAGAGAAGAGAAGTTTGGATGAGTATACTAGGTGAAGAAGGTTCAATTTGAGGAAAGAGTCATGCATAGAGAATCTGCATAACTAAATGATTAAAAAGTTGGCCAAGCGATTGATAGAGAGTACTACTGGTAGAAAGAATGCCATATTCAAGATGCTTATTGTTGAAGGAGGACACGAACAACCTTAAGAGGTTGAGGTTAGATGGCATAGATAGAGATATTGGTGATGATTCTATGAACTTGCTAGAATGTGTTGGTAGCCGTTGTCGGGGAGAATGCTGTCGAGAAAAGGCTCAACACGAAGTCTGTGAAGAGATTCCAGTTGTAGTAAGAAGCTTCAGAGTTTTGCCAATGGAGGAATTTTGGTTTATGGCTCAAAGTCCAAGCTCATACAAATTAAGAAACTTGGAGGAGAAGGTAATTAAGAGAGTTACCTTATTCAAGACTTGTCTAAACTAGTGAAGGAGAAATCTTAGGGAGCAAGAACTTCTCTCTTATAAATAAGGGATCTTGTAACTAGTATTAGGAGCCTTAGGGCCACAACCCATGAGAGGTATAGATGAGAGATCTTGAGAGCCTCATGTATGAGAGAGAGACTGTCTTGCATTCATTCTAGTCCTATTGAGGATAGAGCTATTGTAAGAATTCTGTAGGGAAGGGTTTACACTTTTCTGTCCATGCGAAAAGTCATCATCATGTCTAACCCATTCTTATTAAATGGTGGAATTTATCTTAGAGAGGAATCATGGACCTAGGTAGAGGGCCGAACCACATTAAAAATATCGTGTATGCTTTTTGTGTGTGTTTTCCATTGTACTTTGATATGTGTGTGCGTGTGTCCTCATTTTTTCCAATAATAATTATTTGTTAGAAATCATCTTCTAAAGTTACTCATCCATAGTAGACTTGGTGCTACTTTGTATATGAGTTGAGTTTCATCTTTGGCTTTTATGTGATATTGTGTATCTTCTCTTCTATTATTTGGTCATGATATAGTCCTTATGATGACTTAACGGGATTACGTAAATGAGGAATAATCATAATCATTCTTAAAACTAGTTCTTTAACTGAATGGTATTGATACTAGGGCATCAATTCTATCAAGTATGGGTTATTTTTTGTCACAAAGTTTGGTTATCCTTATGACTAAAAAGTGTTGCAACATTGATTGACGCATAGCTTAGAGGTAAAGACATGCTTACCGAGCATGGCCCCATTATGAGTGTCCCACGATATGTACCCTATTATTAGAGGACAAATTATGGAGCACGTGGATGATGTTTTTCCTCTTACATGATACTGCCTTAGACTTATAAGTTAGTTCCTATACTGAGGTGTTGGACTACTAGATTTATAATTTGGTCTTAGAAGGTTACAATGCATAGGCAAGTGCTTATAAAGTCAATGCGTAGTTCAAGATGAGATTGACTATTTCGTCTATTAGGAGAAGATATTTTGCTTTGTTTTGATTTTTAGAACTTTTGATCATGATAAGTCATGGTGAAATTGGAATATCCAACATGAAATGTTCTCTTAGAGATTTGAAAGTTGACCATGCCCCCAAAGGTATTTCATATAATAATCAGTATCATGGAACTCGTATAACAAATTTACCGGGGGTGGGTATGATATTAAGAAAGTGTTTTGAAAGTTGACCATGCCGTCAAAGGTATTTCATATAATAAACGGTATCATGGAACTTGTATAACAAATTTACAGGGTGTGGGTATAATATTAAGAAAGTGTGAGGGTCTACACCGAAAAATGTCTTATAAAGAATCTAGCATTGCACGTACCGGAGTCGAAAGCAGAGAGGCTTCTTGGGATGATGGCCTCCATAGGATTTCAGTCTCCTCAAAATGGAACGGGCTTGGGACAAAACCTCAAAACATCCAAACCCAAACACACTTCATTGGTAAAAGTTTCGTGTGGATTAAGGAATGGAGCGAGAAAGCCCATGTGGAGGTCGAGAGTCTTATCCACGGAAGCAATACAAGCAGTTCAGTCTCTCAAGTTGGCAAAATCAGCCGCCCATCAACAACTTCACCATGTCTTCAACACCAGACTCAGCAGACTCTTGAAGGCTGATTTGTTGGATACACTCAATGAGCTCCGGAGGCAGAATGAACTTCACTTAGCTCTCATGGTTTCTTTTTCTTTCTTTCGTCTTCATGTTTTTCTGTTTGTATCACTGCCTTGCTATCATTTTTTTTACTTTTTATGCTAGACTGTGAACAATCTGAAATGGATGATTTTGAATATTATGATTCAATTAGTTGTCACTAGTTAAAAGCTGTGGATTAGAAGGGTTCAAAACCCATTATCACCTGCTAAATAAAGGGAATTTGGGTACACGAATCTCGAGCTATGCGTGTGATCCGATTTAGCTCTGTCATATGCAGCCTAACCGTGTGAAACCCCATGTTGGCAACAACTTTTATCATTCCCAAAGTGTGTGTGTATACATACATATATATATACATACATATACATATATATATGTATGTATGTATGTATATGTATATAACGGTACGAGGAATTTCGTATTGATAATATTTCAAGTAGGCTTTACCACAAAGCACAAGGTCACTTCTCTGATTCTGGAGCTGACTGATGCTCGAATGAAGGGACCTTTTGAATTGAGTCAATCCGCGAGGATCAGTTTGAACTTGATCTTAGATACTGGACTGGGTCCTACCCTAAAATTAAACTTCACTTGTTTCTCTGGCTTCTTCAGAGATGTCTGGCCATTTGAAATGGATTGCATTGAGGTGCCCCCTGGAAATGGTTTCTCTTCCTAAATTCAACACCTAGTCGTTTAACAAGTGACGGAAGGCTAAGGTGCGAAGTGGCTTAAAATGGTTTGTCTTCCTCCCGTGGGGTGCTGGGCTATCACCCTTGACTTGGGATTAGTAAGACATCTCAACTTCGAATGTTTTGCATAGCAGAGGATGCAATTTCGTCTCTGTTTCCATCGGAATGAATCCTTTGCTGGACACCATTGAAGTTGTGGAATCTCAAAAAAGTACACTACCTTGTTATATCTTCCTTTCCAAAGTGGCAGTTCTTTTTTGGCCTAGGTATTTCATGGAATCAGGTGTTCATATACATCATCTGCTGCTTTACTTTGTCCCTATTCTGTTGAGTATTACTTGTTTTTTCGTTTTCACTAATCGTGATTATCAGTTTAAATATCACCTTATTTATTCTATTTCAAATGTTCACTTTATCTGAAACGCAACTAGGGTTGGTTCAGGTGTTCAACTATGTGAGGAAGGAAGTATGGTATCAACCTGATCTGGCCCTCTTCAATGACATGATATTGATGTTTGGGAAGAACAAAATGATTGATATGGCTGAACGGCTTTTCTCTGAAATAGTTGAAGAAGGGTTAAACCCTGATACCAGGACATACACTGAAATGATTGGTGCATATTTCAGAGTCAATATGATAGACAAGGCAATGGCACGCTATGAATTGATGAAGGCATCAGGTTTTGTCCCAGATAAGTTGGTGTTAACAATTTTGATAAGGAATCTAGAAAAAGCTGGTGAAGAGGAGCTTGTAGCAAAAGTAAAGAAAGATTGTCATGAATATTTGGATTCCCCTCAGAAGTTTCTTGAAGAAGTTGGGAGGACATATGTAAGTAATTTTTATAAAAGTTTACTGAAACATTATATTTGTAAATCATAATCTAGATGCATCCAATATATCAGTTTGTGCAATCTGTGATAGTATAAAGAACTAATACTTTGATAATGTTTTCGGGTGAGTGTGACTATATTTATATCTAATGTGGGGTGTGTGTCTGCAGTTGTCTATGTGTGCCTTTGTCTGATTTTGTTGCTATTTTTCCATTTCTGTTTTCCTACATGTAGGGTACTATGATTATTGGAAAAAAAGGGTATCAATATCATGTGGCAAGTTGCCTGCCTCTTATGCAACTCACTCCATTGTTTCAGTGATGTTTTACATTCCAGCCTCTTCTAGAGTTTAGTCAGCTTGTTTACCCATATACTCAAATTTCTAGTTTCCGGGTGAATCTAGTTTGCAAGCAACTCAACAGAGGAATCGGTCCTCTGAATATAAACTTTAAGAATTTTAGTTAGCCTTCTCATAATAACATATAGTTGTTTGTGCTAGTTAATTTTTAAGTAGGTTGTTGTTAGGCCAAGAGGCCTTTCTCTCAAAACTCCCATCAATCTTAACCTTATGCTGATATTGACATAGATTAAGGATCGCCGTTTGGTTAAGTTTACTTGCTCTGGCTGCTTTCTTTACGAGAGGGGGAAAAAAAGGACGATTGAGCTCTTGAAGCATTATTTCTGCGTATTTGATAAACTTTTATAGATTGCCCAGTCTATAAGATTTCTGTTCCACAAGATTTCATTTGGTGGAAGGTTCAATAGATATCTAAGAAAACAAATACTTTATAGAGTTGTTTCATAAGATTTGTTTGGTCGAATATTCGATTAAAATTTTTGAAGGAAAGGAATATCACTAGAAGAATGATTTTATGGGTTAGATTATAGATTCATGGACACAGGATTGCATGGTATTGAGACACTTGTATGCTCAGGGATGGTAGTGATATGAATGACTTGGGGTACTAGGATTGATTTATCTGTTCTCAACCTGCTTAAATATGTCCTTTTAAGAACTAGAACAAGAACGGAAGAATTTTTAATACCCATTAGGGTTTTGGCAAGGACTGAGTCTGACCCTGGAGATTCAAGTCCTGAAACTCAATTTTGATAATCTCATCTTAGTTATATAAATTTTATCATCTAATTGACAATTACCTTAATCACTAATAATATCATCTTAATTTTATAATAATTTTCTATTATATTTGGGTCACCTTAAAATAGTATCATTTTGATTTTATAATAATGGTCTATTGTGTATTGGGCCACCTTACGAGTGTCCAATACAACCTACTCAAATATAGATTCATAATTAATCTAATCAGGTAGTGAACTAAACTCAACTAGGGCAAGATTTCTCATTTTCCAATTTCTCTCAAATTGATCCACCAAAATAAGATTTTCCAGATCTAGTAGCACGCTACATGTGTGCACATAGTCTTTGTTGCTCATTGTCTCTACATGTGCTTGCCATCTCTAGCTCTGGCCACACATTGCTCGTCGCCTCCATCGGCTCATCCATCTCTAGATCTAACCATAAGAAGTTCCTGTGCTCTTATCAAGATGGAGGTGGTTTTCTTGGTTCAGCTTTATCTGTTTGGCTATTTCTTTATATGTATGCATGTGTATGTTTGACCAGAAGAGTGAAAACTATTCTCATTTCCAATTCAAGAGCTCCCTTTGCTATGCCTGTAAATTTATTTGATCAATGAGACAGCTCAGGCCTCATCCAACTATTATTTGCTTATATATAATGAGATGATATATTATTTTGCATTAGAACAGATTATAAAGTGCACTTGGTATTTGTTAGATGAGCTTAAGCTTGTAGAGAGGATATTGGTTTATTTATTTGTTGTGTTAACAGTATTAAACTAAACTTTCTTAATATCTGTCACTGGTAATATATAGGAATAGATAGGCTTGCATCACCAGTTGTACTTGACAGTAATTAGTTGTATTACTGTTACAGCTAGAGCTGAGTTGGCAGAGTTAGTTAGGAGGCAGTCAGAGTTAGGTGCATTACAACTAACTCTCAGGAAATATTTAGAATGTATCTGCAGGCTATAAATAGCCGTGATCTATAATCATTGAATAATAACGGAAAATACTATCAAAATTCTCACAATTCTCTCTTTTCTATCATGGTTATCAGAGCCACGAAAAGGCTCGAAACCTAACTCCATTGATCCTGGAGCCTCTTTTTCACCGACACCGTTACAGGTTTCACATCTTCTTTCTTCTCCCATAAGCTCAAAGCCATCAAACAAGTTTCGTGGCTCCTTTTCTCAAGTTGCGACTCACTCCACAGCTGCAAATTAGGGTTCTTCTCAAGCTTCTCAATAGTGCCAGAGCTCAAACTAAGGGTTCTATCTCTCAATATACTGTTGGCGGCATTGATTTTTTTGTGTTCCACCTTCAATTGCAGTTCTCTAGCAGTATTATAGTTCTTCAGTCGTCATTCTTCAAATTGTCACCTTCGTTAGGGTTTCTTCCTCATTTGAGCTTGATATCACAAGGTCATTCATGGCACCTGTTGAAGTTCCATCTCTCAAGTCAAGGAGCTGATTCGCAATTGGAGTGCTATGTCTCCAGTCAAGCTTGACAACAACAACTACATTCTATGGATATCTCAGCTTGAGCAGCTCCTTAATGGTTATGATCTGTTGGATCATGTAACTTGAGAAGAACCTTGTCCAGACAAATTCTCAAGGACTGAGGAAGGAAGTTATACTCCAAATCCAGACTTTTTGCTATGGACTGCCACTGATAAACTATTTACACATTGCCTATTTCCCTCAATTTCCCAAACTGTTCTTCCTATAATTCATACCCTAACTTCTACACCTGCAATCGGGAAACTCTTGAACAGAGGTTCAGTTCTATGCCTAGACAACAGGTACATCAATTAAAGAACAAGCTTCATAATCTGACCAAGGCCATAAGACCATGCAACAATATTTAGATGAAGTTAAATCCATTACTGACAGTCTTTTAGTTGCCTCAGAAGTGGTTTCTGATGAAGATTTGATGCTATGTGTTCTTAAAGGATTACCCCAGATTATAACCATTTCAAGGCCTCCATTAGATTAAAAAATAGACCTATCCCTATGGCCAAGGTCTCAAGTCTACTCTTAACTGAAGAAGTTGATTTGTACTTGTCTCTTCAAGACTCCGTTTCATCACTTCATCACCCTGTCCTAAAGACACAAACTTCTGGAGGCAGAGCTGCAATGGCAACAGAGGTAGGGGCCGACAACAAGGGGGAGAAGAGGGGGTTTTTCTCAACAAACTACCAACAGACCTGTACGAGGGCAAGTTCTACCTACTGCTTCTGCTGCTCCTACATCTCAGTTTATTTGCCAAATATGTGGGAAGAGAAATCATGTTGCCTTGAATTGTTGGCATAGACATGATAGTCTCAACTATTTCAGTTCAAAGCTCAAAAACAGGCCATGACTACCTGCTGCTTCAGGGACAAATTCCTGGATTTTTGACTCTGTTGCAACAAACCATGTCACAAATAATCTCACCAACTTTTCATCCTACCACACCTAAGAGGGAGATGAATCTGTTTGCATATGTAATGGCACCAATCTTCCAATTGGTCACACTGGTGCAGATACCATTAATACCTCATCTTCCTCTCTTTCCTTGCAAAGAATGCTGCATGTTCCCAATTAGCACAAGGTAATAATATTACTCTTGTTTTTAACTCTAAGGAGGTCCTACTAGTGGACAATCTCAGTCACAAGGTCAGGTTCAGGGGCCCTGTGAAGGTGGTATCTACGCACTTCTTCCTTGCAGTCAAAGCTCATCCTACCATCATTCTAGCTGCCAAAACCTCTGCTCATTGGCACCAGAGATTGGGCCATCACATTGCCAACTTGTACAGAGCATTTTACTGGTTCTCTTAAACCTCCCTTCTACAACATCAATTCCCTGATCATGACTCCACCTACCCAAGAACTAGAGTCCTATAAAGAAGCGTCCAAGGATTTTCTCTGGTAGCAGTCCATGACTGAGGAGTTTAAGGCCGTCCAAGCTCAAAAAGACATAGGAATTGATTCCCTTACCTTCTCAGAGGTTACCAATTGGGTGCAAATGGGTGTTTAAAATAAAAAGACACGGAGGTGGGACTGTGGCTATATACAATGCTAGATTGGCTGCCAAAGGGTTTCACCAATCTTTTGAGGTTGACTACTCAGAGACCTTCAGTCCAGTAGCCAAAATGCAAGCTGTGAGGGTAGTGCTTACACTTGATTTGTCAACAGGCTGGAAGCTGAAGCAGTTAGATGTATCTAATGCATTTCTTCATGGTCATTTGGCAAAAGAGGTCTACATGCAGCAACCTTAGGGGTTTGTTTCTCAAGAACATCTTGACTATGTTTACCCCCTAAAGAAATCTATCTGTGGATTGAAACAGGCCCCCGGGGCCTGGTATCAACTCCTTGCTTCTTTTCTACTTCAGCAGGGGTTCATGTGTAGCGAAGCTGACACTTATTTATTTGTTAAACACTCAGATTTTGGTCTATTGGTTGTTCTCATATATGTGGATGACATTATTCTAACTGGTTCTCTTATGGGTGATCTTCATATTCATCTTCTAATCTTACATGCAAATCAAACTTCATTTGACTTTGAAAGTCTTATGACCTAATTCATCACACTTAAAGCAGCCATCATGCCTCTCCTTTGGATTTCTCTTAACTTTGCGTTTGGGTTATGTTGTAATAGATGACGAAACCTTAAGCCTATATGTCCTAGGTACTGGTTGTGTCGCATTTTTGCACAATTTTGCATCATTGAGCCTCCTAAATACTCCTAAATATTGATCCACCAACCTCGTTGTGGCTTGAGAACCTGCCCTTTTTAATACTAGATACCTTAAAATTTGACACCTCAGGTTTTCTTCCATGTTAGGTACCACTTGGATTGCATGCTTTAAGTTGTACGATTGACAAAGTAGTTCTTGCCTAATATACAAGAGAAATTTCGTTAAGGAGTTGTACTGTTATAAGTTGCTATTGCACATGAAGGGTGTTTGTATTTGGAACGGGAAGTCATTGAGGGATTTGGTTCCTCTGATAACATATGCTTTCTCATATGAATGTGAGAGAGAAATTTCAACCATTCTCATGCATATAGGATGAGTTGTGCAATTCATGAAATTCAATTCTCCCAAAAAGTTATCTTTTTGAAAATACATTTTCTCTCTCTAATTACCCACTTTTTTGAAATTCAAATTTCATAAATGGTTGAGATGATATTTTATACATGTGGATGATTAAAATTTCTCTCTCATGTCAATATGAGAAAATAATAAATATGAGAAAATAATAAAAATGAAAGGATCCTGATCTAGCCGTTGGGGGCCTAAGTTGGAAATGAGTATGTGACGGAGTGGGGAGAGCAAGATGGTAAAATCTTCTTCCATTCTTGGAGAAGATTAGGTGTTTCCTGGGGGAAAAGGGGAAGCATAAAGGACAGCTCTTGAATCATAGAAAACCTGTATTTCTTTATATGAGAGAGAAAAAAAAGAAAAGAAAAAGAAAAAACAACAAAGAAAACAAAACAAAGCCAAGGAGCCAAATTTGCCTGCCTCCTCACTCACTCACGATCACAAAGACATTGAACAATAGAAACCATCTAAGAGTGCCTTTCCCTGACAGCAGCCCTTTGGCTCATGATGCTGATTCCCTCAATCACTTAATATGAAAATGTAGAACCCATCTAAGAGTGGCTTTCCTAGACAGTAGTCCTTTGGCTCATGTTGCTGATTCTCGCAATCAATATGAAAATATTGATATTCAGTTTAGTTGTCTCTTTTAAAGGTACATTTTCTCAGTAGATTCTTTTCTTTTAACTTTGTTCTCATGCTTAAGGAGTTCACTTAATGTAGGTATTTTGGTAGTTGTCATTAAAAATATAGCATATAGTTGCGAAGTAATCTTTTTCCTTTGTTGTTCCATAAAGTGCAGATATTTTGAACTTAAAAATCTAGTGAATATTTCCACGTAAAGAGTTTTATCTCTTCATATTGGCAATGTTACCGCTCGTGAAGTATTCACTTCTTACCAAGGGGTTACTTAAACAAGCTTATGCTGCTGTAGGAGGCCCAACTGGGATCATCTGTTCATTTATTGCATTATAGTCTTTGTTCATTTATTGACTGGAGTTAAGTTCTAGTTTTATCAAGGTGGGCAGAATTATAATTCTTGTTGTTGCTTTAGGAGAGGCTTTAGGGCTTTACGAAATATTAATAAACTCACATGAAAGAGAGGAAGAAGCATGGATGTTGGAGCTAAAAATGGTTTATCTTTGATAGTTGAGAAGTTCAACCCATGCCAATTGGAAGCTCGAGTGTATAACTTGTATTGAGTTTCTGAGTATGCATGAGTAATAGTAAGAACACATTTATTGGTGCTCATTTATTCATCTTTCCTACCAGGTTTAATGTTTCTTAGTCATGCTTTATTACTTTCTGCCGTTTTTGCTTTCATATCAATTGGTGATACAGTTGTCAACTGGTTATCGAACGCTCAAAAGAAAGGTCAAGTTTCAACAAGCTTGAAGTTTATCACCACTTCTACAAATACATGTATGCATCTTTTGTGTGTGTCTTGTTTTCCTTGGTAAACATAAAGAAGTGTCGGGGACCTTGATCAATATTTTTATTGTTGAAAACTACATTTGATGTTTATTCCAAGTGAATGATAAGTTTTGGCAATATGTGGCTCTGACGTTTTTGGTTATAGAAGTTGGTGACTCGAATTGTTTCTTTTGTTCACAGCCAAAGCGAAAGTCAATTGAACTTGTTTGAAGACTTCTTTTTGATCATCATTTCTTGACAACTATGAGCTACATAGATCGTAAAGCGAGCTCAGGTGACAATCTCTTAAGCCGAAATTCTATCACCAAGTAGAAGATGATTCTGAAATAGAAAGCTTTTAACAAAATCATGTATATGTGGTATCCAACCATGTATCTGGATCAAGTTCTCTGGTTGTCTCAATAAGAAGATGCATATTTCAACCGATGCGGAACATGGATGGTCCTCAAGAGGTTGCCTGTGGAGTGCCTATTGGCGATTGCGTTAACACGCATGGCCTGCCTGTTGAACCAATGGATGAATTTAGGACTGCCCCCTGGGGCTAGTGACAAACAACTCTTGTTCAGTTAACATGCTCTGCATTGAACTGTGTTATAATTTGACTCTTAACCTTAGCTTTAGCTCGTGTGGGTGCTTGTATGCTTGGCTACTGAACTGATACTCTTTGGGAGGACTCGTATTTCCGGCCCTGCAGCGGAGACAATAAGAGATGCAATTTGCGCTGTAAAAGGAAACAAAGAGATACATATTATTTGAATCTAGGAAGTAGTATCTTAATGCATTTTGAATCATGATACTTATTTAGATGGAAGGCACTTTGTCTTTTATGGTTGTGACATTTTGGCCTTGCATGTTTCAAAATAAACTTTGTTCGTTGAAGTTTGTAAATTGAGATACAATTAGTCTTAACTGTTCTTTTTTTTCTTTTCTTTTCTTTTTTTTTTTCTCGTTTTGTCTATTGTTGTCAAATGACAAAACCAAGTGTTCTGGGAGCTTCAGTGGTAAATGGAAAGCCACGATTTTGGACTAATGGTATATCTCAGTTCATAAACCTTTGCTGGTACGTAGCTTGCATGATGAGTACCTAAAAAGTATAGCATACATACAGAAAATATAAAGATGGCTTCTTGTCTGAGAAATGAAATAAATCTGGAACTGAATCAGTCGAAAACTCATGAGCTACAAAGTGGAGCTTGTCTTTTTCTTTACCTCTTTGGTCAAAGATAAGGAGTACAAAGGAACAACAAACACAATATAACACAAACACAAAATGTTACAAATCATAATACAAAAATGATAATATGCGCTTCTTCAAACAGCAACATTCAGCCAGTGAAGAGAGGGGGGAGGGGAGGAAAGAAGAGAGCAGAGAAATAAGGAAAACTATTACTTGGGTCTTCTTCAGTTGGCTAAGTGGCTGGGGCAGTTGTTGAACATAGCATGCCACATGTAAGCCCTAGAAAGCACCAGCTCAAGCTCCACATGGCTCCAGTTCTGAGTCGGGAGGTGTTGAAGGAACATCACCATCTCTTGGAAATCAAGCTTCTGGAGCTTATCTGACCACTGGAATTAGAACACCATAAAGTTAGGCAAGCTTACTGAAACTCAGGCTGCAAGATTTTACTTGTTTGTTAACGAGTAAATCATACTTCAAGTGTCCCACAGTCCAATGGAAATGAACGCATGTTTGTAACAGAAAAATAAGCAGATTCATATAGCAGAGCAATTTATCATAGGTATCATACATGAGATTGTTTAAGGGAAAAGGGATAACCATGCAAAGTACAGTTTGACGGCACCTACGACATTTAGAGTAACGTAAGCTTTGGGAAGCAGCAAGACGAGTAGACACAATGCTTGGCTATGCGGAAATGGTTGACATGTAAATTCTCCATAACTTTCATATATTACAAGCAACAATTAAACAAGTAAGCCAAAATTTAAAAATCTGTCTTATATGACCTGGTTGACATGGCATAGGGTGGGGGAGAAATGGGGAGTGCAATTGCTCAAGGCAAGAATACCTTGAAAATTTGATTCCTAGGAATTAGGCTAAAACTATATCAATACTGGTAAAGGGAGAGTACCACAATCCTTTAGAACTCATGTTAACCTCAAGGCTAGCATTCTATCAAAGGCACATTTTTTGATATCCCTGTTGTTTCTATAAATAGACCCTTTTTATTTCTATAAATAGCCATTAGAGTACTCTTCCACCAAGCATTAGGCATCTTCTTCTCAAAATTACAATTAACCATCAAACCTCAATTGGGATACCACCTAATCAACCAATCTTCACAATCATCATCTTTTTGAGGGTCTTTTGACCTTTGTCTCATCCTATTCACTAATAAAAGATACTATTTAAATATTTAATCGCACTCGATTTACAACTCTAGAGTAACCCTGGCTGACGAAGTTTAGAGAAATAATTCTTCCATCCATTTCTTTTGATAAACTTCACTTGGTTTATATCCCTAATTTTTATCTCCCTAGCTTTTTGCAAGCTTAAATGCCTTCTCTCTACCAAAATTCGTGCACATGCTAGCCTATATACAAATACACATATGAAAGCAGTTGACACCCCCGATTACTAGAGAAGGCAGGGACCACTAACAATGTCCACTAACTAGAGTGGTTACAAGATAGTTATTGCATACAATCAGCAACAAGCAACAACTCAGTGCCACGCCAACGATTCGTGTGCCCATTTGGCTAAATGCTCAGTACACCATCAGCCCCACAAAGACTAGCATTCCAGCTCACAATCCAAGCAAAAGAATACTTGGTCCACGTACAATTGTCATGCACATCAGCTGTTTTGATGTTGTACACCCACAATCCACACCGCTTGCCTTCCACAATGGGTCATCGTTGCCCAATTTCCCACACCTTATGAGTCAATCATATCATTAGCGCAAGGCACGGCCGGCTGAGTCTGTACAAAGGCATGCCAATTTTTCAACAGGCTAACAAACCACCTTGACCAGAGAAGTCCAACGTCCTCGTTGGAGCTTATGATCCCTTTGCATCCCAATACTTAGCTATTTCTTTTTCAAACTGCCACAAAGTTATAGATTTTTTCCAAGTTGCATTTGCTTCCGGCCCATTATCCCATTGTACCAAGTAAGAGGTTTGGCGATTCTTCTTACTTTGGCCTTCCATGCGATGATCCAGGATCTTCTTAACTTTGCAGTCAAACTGTTTCAGAATTACTGGTGGAGCACATTTGGCTTGCTGCCTCCTAGTGTCCATCACATTTTGATTGAACTTTTTAAAAAAAATAACATGAAAGGTAGGATGAATTCTCAGCCTATCAAGTAAAGCCACCCAATATGCCACGTTCCCACAAAACTTTATCACCTCAAAAGGTCCATCATATCTAAGAACCAGCCCATGATACACAATCTTGGAACTAATTTTCCTTCAAATCTTTGGAGTAAGTTTAAGGATGTGTGCTGACTACAGTGCCTGGAACAAGGTCAAAATCAAGAACAAGTATCCGATGAATGTGTTGGATTTATTTGATAAACTGCCTAAGGCTAGATACTACACAAAGATTGATTTTCAGCCAAGCTATTGGCAAGTGAGGGTTGTTGAAGTTGATGAACCAAAGACAACTAATGTTACAAGGTATGGGTCTCATAAAGTGATGCCTTTCAGTTAAACTTATGCTCCAGCTATTTTCTGTAATTTGATAAATGACGTCTTGTACAAGTTCCTGGACCGATCTGTGGTGGTGTATCTTGGTGACACTATTATCTATAGTGAGGCTCTCAATGATCACTTATTGCATTTAAGGGAAATGTTCTTGTGGTTGAGGGAACACAAGTTGTATGCTAAAAAAGAGAAATGTGAATTTTGCCGGGAGTCTATATCTTTTCTTGGGCACTTGATATTTCCCATGGGAAGATCATGATGGATGTCAAAGAAGTAAAGGCAGTACCGTCTTGGCCTGCACCTACTAAGGTGACAATATTGCGGTCGTTTTTGGGATTAGCAAATTGCTAGCAGCAGTTTATCAAAGGTATTCTAAATTGGCACACCCTTTGACTAATTTGTTGAAGAAGGACACAGAATGGGAATGGAATTTGGAGTGCCAAAGGGCCTTTGAGCAGTTGAAACAGGCCATCTCTTCACAGCTTGTTCTCAAGCTGCTGGAGTTTGACAAGCCATTTGAAATCCATACCAATGCATCTGATCAAGCCATTGGTGGGGTACTGGTGAAAGATAAACACTATATGGCCTTTTGAAAGTCGAAAGATAAAGGATTCAGAAATCTGATATCGTACCGATGAGAAGGAAGTACTTGCAGTGGTGAATTGTCTTGATATCTAGAAGCACTACTTGTTGGGGACAAAATTTACTATGATGACTCACAATGTAGCAAACACCTATTTCAAGACTCAAAAGAAGATTACTCCTAAGCAAGCACGTTTGGCAAGAAATTATGGGGAAATTCGATTTTCAGTGGGTACATAAGCCGGCAGACACAATGATGCAGCTGATGCTTCGACCCGAAAGCCTATTCAAGAGTATGTAGCTGCGATACTTGTGGTGCAAACCAACTTCATTGATAAGATTAGGTAGGAATCCCAAAATGATTACCAGTTCAAGAAGCTTTTTGAATAAGTGACTGAGGCTGTTTGAAAGTACTAGTTAGAAAGATGGCCTGTTGTATGTTAAAGTTGGCAGTGTGTACGTCCCTAGTGGTGGGGGATTGAGAAGGTGATGGTGGAGGGAAACTCACGACCCTTAATGGGTTGGTCATCCTGGAATTGATAGGATGTATGCATTGTTGTCCTAATGGTATTACTGTCCAAAAGTAGAAGATGTGAAAGCCTATGTGAAAACTTGTCTTGTGTGCCAACAAGACAAGATTGAGAGGAAGAAAAAGGCAGGTTTGTTGCAACACTTCCCTACTCCAAATCATTCATGGCAGTCAGTTTCTATGGATTTCATTTCTAGGTTTCCAAACATAAATGGAATGGATTTTATATTTGTTATGGTGGACATATTTTCAGAATATGGTGTGTTCATTCCAGCACCCCATACATCTCCCGCTTAGTTAGCTGCAGAACTGTTTTTCAAAAATGTGATCAAATACTTTGGTGTTCCTGAAGATATCATCACTGACCAAAATACACATAGCCTATTTGGAATAGTCTTATATGAAATCTGAAATCTGATAAGCATCTTATCTGATAAGTGTCTTATAAGAAATAAGTGTCTGATACAATAAGACTGTTTGGTTTGTTAACTGAAATACTGTTATAAGTTACTTTGATAATAATGTTATCAATTTTGATTCATGATATTTTAATTTTATAATTAAATAATAAATTATAAAATATAAATATTAATTAATTTTTATTTTTGTTTTAAAAATTTTAAATTTTTGAAATTTTAATTTTTAATATTTAATTTTTAACATTTTTTATTTTTTATTTTTTTAATTTTTTAGTTTTTAAAATTTAAAATTTGAAATTTTTTATTTTTTTAATTTTAATTTTTTTAATTTTTTAATTTTAATTTTTTTAATTTTTTAATTTTAATTTTTTTAATTTTTAAATTTTAATATTTAATATTTAATATTTTATTTTTAAATTTTAAATTTTTTAATTTTCTTTATTTTAAATTTTTTAATTTTAAATTTTTATTTTTAATTATTTTCTATCTAATAAGATATAAGATAAGATATAAGTACCCTAAACCCAGCTTATTTTTTATAATTACAAATAAGACATCTTATAAAAAGTATCTTATAAGTATCTTATAATAAACTGATAACAAACAATCTTTTTCACATAAGTTATCAAATAAGATAAGTGTCTTACAATAAGCTCCAAACAAACACAGCAACAGTTCACTAGTCAATTCTAGACAACACCTTTTAATATGATAGGCACTAAGCTGAAGTTCTCGACTGCAAATCATCCTTAAATAGATGGTCAGACTGAGAGGATGAATGCTTTACTGGAGGAATATCGAAGGCACTTTCTGAATGCAAGCCAAAAAAATTGGGAAGACTTGATGGATGTTGCACAATTTTGTCACAAGTTGCACAAGTCTTCGATTACTGGGATGAGTCCCTTTGGGATTGTTTATGGGCAGCAACTGTTGGCTCCTCATGAAATAGTAGTTTAGCACACGGGTGAAAAGTGCCCTGCAGCTTATCGAATTGGAAGGCAAAAGCTAGAGATCTTAGATGAAGCCAAGGATAGTTTGGAAAAGGCTCAGCGAAGGATGAAAAACTATATAGACATGGGGAAGAGACGTGTTGAATTTCAGTTTGGTGACCAATTAAACTCACTCCATAGATTTGCAAGAAAATCAATTCTAAGACTGTGCATCGCGGGTTGGTTGGTAAAGCGTGTTGCATGGCATATCGGATGGCTTTACCTGATACGCTAAAAAATTCAACCCACCTTTCATGTGAGTTTTTTGAGAAAGTTCAATCAAAACATGATGGACGCTGAGAGGCAGCAAGCCGTACGTGCTCTACTAGTCATTCAGAAACAGTTTAACCATAAAGTTAAGAAGATTTTGGATAATCGCACGGAAGACAAAATAAGAAGAATCGTCAAACCTCTTACTTGGTGTAGTGGGATGATGGATTCAAAGCAGATGCAACTTGGGAAAAAACTATAACTTTGTGGCAATTTGAGAAAAAAATAGCTAAATATTGGGAAGCGAAGGAGCTCTAACAAGGTTGTTGGACTCCTTCGGTCAAGGTGGTTTGTTAACCCCTTGAAACGTTGGCATGCCTTGGCACAAGCTTAGCCGGTAGTGTCTTACTCTAATGAGAAGGTTGGTCCACGAAAAGTGGGAAACTAGGCAACGATGACCGTCGTAGAAGACAAGTGGTATGGGTTGTGGGTGCACAACATCAAAGCAACAGTGTGCATGACGGTTGTATGTGGGCCAAGTAGTGCAGGAATGTTAGCTAGACCGAGTTGGCTTTGTGGGCAGTGCTTGGGATTTATTTGGACCGTGAGCTGGAACACTAGTCTTTGTGAGGCTAATGCCGTGCTGAACATTTTGCCAAGCAAGCACACAAATCGCTGACATGGTGCTGAGTTGTTACTAATTGTCTCCAATAACTGCCTTATAACTACTCTTAGTTAGTGGGCATTGTTAGTGGCCCCTGTCTTCCCTAGTAGTTGGGGGTGTCAACTGCTTTCATACATGTTGTGAAAGAATTTGTGAGTCTTGTGCGAGCTGGTTTCCTTGTAATTCATATTGTGAGAATATAATATTAGGTTGGGCTTTTTGCCTATATTTCTTTTTGTTGCTAACTTTTCATGCACATTATACTATGACCCTGCTTGCTTATTGACTCTTTAATTCCATTGTGCTAAACAGTGTGTGTGTGTAAACACGAGTGTGCAATGCTTGTCAACCATGTGGTAGGTGTATCCTAGCTGGCAATCTCCACGATTTGGAAGCAGGGCAAGCGTTGCTGTGCACACTTCATCACAGTTGGTATCATAGCTAATCGACTTCCTCAGGGGACAACAACCTTTTCATGGTGGGCTGTGGAGAACCAACAAGGGATGTTGATGTGGTGTGTGGGGCACCTTTTCCCAAGAGAGGAGTTCAGGGAGTGGCTCTACCCTAATACTTAGTTATTTCTTTCTCAAACTACCAAAAAGTTACAAATTTTTCCAAGTTGCATCTGCTTCGAACCCATGATCCTACTACACCACGTAAGAGGTTTGGCAATTCTTCTTACTTTGACCTTCCGTGCAATGATCCAAAATCTTCTCAACTTTGCGGTCAAAATGTTTCTGAATGACTAGTGGAGCGCGTTTGGCTTGTTGCCTCCCAACGTCCATCACATGTTGATTGAACTTTTTCAAAAGACTCACATGAAAGGTAGGATGAATTTTCAGCTTAGCAAATAAAACCACCCGATATACCATGTTCCCAATACACTTTACCCCTTCAAGGTGTCCATCCTATCTAAAAACCAGCCCATGATGCAGAGTCTTGGAACTAATTTTCTTCCAAATTTGTGGAGTGAGTTCAAGCATGGCCTCATTGCGAACCTAAAATTCAATATGTCTCTTTCCCATGTCTACATACTTTTTCATTGTTCACTAGGGCTTTTCCAAACTATCCTTGGTTTCATCAAGGCTTTCTTGCTACTTACTGCCAATTCTACTCCTATTTTTGCTACTTTTATATCTTTTTAGATTCCTTTCATTATTGTCATTTTGAAAAGCCTTCTAGGATTCTCTCTTAGTCTGGAATTAGTCCAGCACACCCTAACTCCAAAATTATGCCTTCTTTTGGGCAAGAGGATACCTTTTAGAGTTCTAGAACTTCCTCTCCCACTCTTCTTGTACAACCTTTGGCACTTGATCCTATTCATTAGCACTACTATTTGTCTCCCGAACACTTTCTCCCAAACCCCAATGCTTTCTATTTCAACCATATCTCTTTCCACCTTTCAAACTTCAATCATATAGGCCTGGATGGTTATCTCTTAGAATTACTAAAATCTCTGCAAGTCAAACAATCTAATTTCCTTCTAAGAAAGAAATCATTTTATATCTTTGATGAGCCACTCTAATATGTGATTAAGTGTTCTCCTTTCCTAAAAAGGGCACTGGCAGTAATAAGGTCATACGCCACCAGAAAGTCTAATTAGTTCTATCTTCTACATCTTGATCCCCTCGATCGTACCCCATGCAAACTTGTGCAGCTTTCTTTGCCATGCTCAACATGACCATTGTAAATCTTCCTCTATAAAGATGGGATTTGGGGTAGTTCAAGTGGTTGAGACTATCTCTTCCAAAAGTGAAGTTCTAGGTTCAAACCCCACAGCAAATGGGAGGGGTTTTTTTTTTAAATAAATTAATTAATTATAAAAGAAAAACCTCCTTCTTTAGAGATTATTTCAACTACTGCTATCCCTTGCACTAGTATGTGGTTTTTAGTTCTCCCAAACCGTCTCCATGACTTGATCCCTTAGACAATCTAAGGGGCATAAGCAATGATATTTTTAAGTCTTCTAACCCAACCCCATTGTAAGTGAACTCTTGGCTCCTCTCTTTTGTTTAAAGTTGTCTAAGACAAAGCAGAAGCATGACATAGATGTTAGTATTTGGTCTTTTATATTGTCTGAAATTTTAATATTCAATCATTTGACTGTTCAAGAATGTGCCAGTTGATTGTTTCACGTCAAGTTGCTTCTTCCAATAGATATAATTTAACAATAAGTCAAAAGTTCTTTTACTTTCCAAATAGAAAGTGGTAGGTGGTGGTGAAAGTAAGGTCTGGCCTATGCAGTCCTCTAAGCACCTTAATTTGATCTCAACCATCAAAGAGGGAATAATATTACGAGTTAAAATGGTAATTGAAACAAATTCCATCCTACAAACTGAGATGTTTAGAATTAATAATTCACATCAACGACTTCTCCATCCTATGTTTCAAAAAACAGAGTGGAAGCCTTTTTTACCGTCAGGAGAAAACTGGCAGAGATATAAACAAGGAAATCTGGTAATGCATCTCCTTCCGCAATATATGTATCCCACAAGCGGGTGACAAGATGGAAGGGGATCTGCGAAAGCATATTTATAAACTCATCAATTTGTTGAAAAATGGATAGACAACATGTTTTCAACAAATTGATTAGCATGTTTTGCTACAATGCTAGAACTACCAAAGACAATGTAACTCATAAAGACAGCATTAACAATTTCTTAATACAAAATTCAATTCTCCTCGACCAAATTGAAAGCATCGAAAAAGGAAAAGATAAATAACAAACCTCGCGAATCAGAAGACAATTGAACCAGCGGAATGCAAATTGAAGAAATTCAAGGCCTTGCTCCTCCATGTGTCTTGACACAGGTTCTAGAAAATTAAAGATAACTGAATCAATTGGGGCACATGAAGGAATTGAAAAATATTGGTTACTATTCGTGCACAATAAAAAGTTTGGCTATTATTCATCATCTCGGGTCTTTTTCTTTTATCTTCGCATGAAGGCAAATCACAAATTTAATTTAGTAATCCAGAGAACCCAATTTCAATACGAGTGTTAGATTTCCTCCTACATAGAAAATGGGGCAGTGTTAGATTTCCTCCCATATAGAATTAAGATCCTGGACTAATGCTCCTAATACCAATTGGTCTTCTGATGGAACCTTAGAATCCTTGGTTCATTTATGTCTAACCACATGTGAGTATCCATCACTCGTGACCTATCTTCCTTTAAATCGGGTCACACGTGAGGAATTTTAGATTTTCTTCCAAATAGAAAATTCAAATTAGGTCACACGCAAGGGGAAGTGTTAGGTTTCCTCCCATATAGAAATGGCGGAGTGTTAGATTTCCTCCTAAACAGAAAATTCAAAAAATACAAGACCGTCTTACAACCTTATAAGACCTTGGGCTAATCCTAGTATCAATTGGTTTTAAAATGGAACACAGAATTCTCAACCACGAGAGAACCATGAGTGCCATCGCTTCTATAACAAGAACAAGTAGCACGCAAGTCATATACAATGTAGAAACTGTAAGGCTTGGGTTCCGTACATTGTTAGTTCTTCTATTTGCTGATGATTTTGTGCAACTGTCCATAAAAGTCAGCCTCTGTGTCACACATGGTAATCCTACCTAATACAAGCATGTTTCAAAAATTGAGCCTACATAGTACAACATTGCACAGAAACCAAACAACGTCTCAAGTATAACCTGAAGATAAACACAAGGAGTGTTCAGTGTTCACTCTCACCAGTGAGACTCTTGCTCAAGTGCTAGCAAGAAAAGAAAGGAAAAAGAAAATTACATGGTGCAAATAAATCATGTCACTATCCAAAATTTTGCATGGTCAGAAGTTTAAATAGGTATTGTTTGAAAAATACAGTGTGCAAGGCTACAAATAGCTAAGATCCCCTGAATGACTAGATGATTAAGTGCCAGTAGGGTTTGTTCACAATAGATGTTTTAGGTGCCTAATATTTGTATTTAGGCATTGAAAACACAGGGTTTGGTATTAAAAGAACCTGGATTTACTTGAAAGTTCTAAAACCACAAAAAGGTTGAAGTAAGTAAGGAAAGCAAAGAATCAGAAACAAGGAATCACTAGTAAGATCAGACGATCTCAAGAAAAGCTCCTGATGTAAAACTTTGTTTTAAACTCTTTACTGAAACCAGAGAAGAGTACAATTTATCTTTATACTTCAACAACTCCTCATCCTCTAAATAAGACTCAATGAGACATTCCTTATTCACTAGGGTGATAATAACCCAAGTCTCCTAACAACTAAGGCTTAAAACAAATGACTAAAATATGACAATCCACAAATAATAAATCAGAATAACTTGAGAAATTGCAAATAATACCCCTGCTTATAAAAACTGAATATTAAACTATCAAGATCTCAGACGGATTCTCCATCCCCCAGATTATCCATGTTAATGTTTGAGCTTTAGAAGTATCTTTGCCCCTCCTATAATAGACTTAGTAGAGTTTGCCATTTATCTCCATCAGTGGAAAGCATTACCTAATTTAAAGCAAATGACACTAGACATAGGCCATAAAAAACATACCATCAATCCGTCTGACCAATTCTTTTAGCTTAAACACCAGCCGCTGGATTCCTGGTTGAGCAAAAGTGTAATGGTCTTGCATGCCTTCAAGCAACTTTGATAGACACCAGTAACAATCAGCTTCAACATCAGATATCTTATCTGGAGGCAGATCCTCCATTGACCAACTATTAATATTCCCTTCCAAGTATTCCGACAAGAAAACAACTAAGAAAGGTGTTGCAAGATCATTTATTCCTTGGACATACCCACTAGCAGGATGCCGAATAGCCCTGAAAGAGAGGGAATTAGAGGGAGAAAGGTAAATTAGAGTACAAGAAAATGCTGATCCTTGTGCATACTCTTGTAGGCAGCACCAGGAGAAATAGTAGTTGACAGCAACAATGATGAATCTTAAAATTATTTGGTAGTCTCCAATCAAAAAGTCAACCATGCAAAAGTTAGCTAGGTTAATAGGACTCCGACAAGCTTTAAATGAGTAAAAATTCCTTTAGTTGAGTGGTATTCTGGATACACTTGTGAATTATCTCATATCATTATAGAAACAAAAAAGATAAAAAGACAAACATTACAAGCATTCACATCAGGAAAATAAGATTATCTTCTATGCAGGAACTCCGCAGGCTAGCGTTAATAACATTGATTTATTTAGGAGGAAGGGGGAGAAAAATTTGAGATCAACGAACCAAAGATTCTAATTCATAAAATTAACAGTGGAGTTCAGAATGGCCTTCAGTAGCCCATGACATTAGAGTATTAATCAGTCCAGACTTCCAGCACCATCGATCCCCAAGAGAGCTGCCACCAGCCATCCTTTTCCCCACGGCATTCAATTCAACTGCAAGCTTCAATATTTTATTTGCAAAAAAGAAGTTATATTATTGTTTTATTGCTTGTCATTGTACCTGTATTACTATGGAACTAATTGTTGGTGATGAGTTTTATTTCACATTATTGTTATTGTAATAACTAATATTGGTTTCTAGGTTTTTCCTTATAGAAACTACTTGTTCTTGTTATGGTTGCCATTACCTTTCTGGTGATTCTCTCATTGTTTGTTTTTATTATCAGAAGTTTAACATGTTCCACAAGTTGGAAACCTGAGAGCTGCTTATAGGTGGAAGAAGAAGGGCAGTTCAAAGGGGACTTCAAGGTGAAGCTGAATTTTTGCTAAGTGCTTTGGTTAAACAGAAATGAACAGCTTCTTGTTTTCCTGGAAAGGAATTTGGTTAACGGCAGCACTGAAAAAGGGTAGCTTTTACATGAGATTACTGCTTTCTGTCCACTACTGATAGGAGAGTATCAGGTGCAAAACTTACACAGGGTGGTGTAATATGTGCAGAAGGTGAGATAAAGAAGCTCAAAATTTGTTGATAGATTGCTAAGTGGCAAGGAGACTTCAGGGTGTGGCATGTGAAATTTCTGGGGTTACCAGATGATACCTGTACTGTTAAAGATCTGCCAGTTGGCTGGTAGTTAAAAAGATCTCTCATTGAAGGAAGAGGAAGTTGAAGCTGCTCCCATTAGCGCTAACGGGAAGGAAAGAAACAGAAGGCCTTGAAGGAATCCACAGAGCTTCATCCATATCTTTCTTGTTCTTGCTTCATGTTTGGAGTATTTAGTCCATATAGTCCAGCCAATGAATTTTTCTGGGCTTTGACGTTGTAATATTTTTGTACAGCTTTGAGGGGGTTTTGTCCCTTACTCTTTTGAATAAACTTAGTTTTAAAAATAAAAGTGCACAAGTTCCCATCCGTTTAAAATCATAGAATATCATGTTACTATTAACAAATAGAGGGAAAACAAGTAGACATCATTAAAGCAAGGAAACTGCTGTGGTTACTTCCAGGTGTACAAATTTTCAGTAATGAAATCCATGTTCGACTTCTCTAAGACTCACTTCATGTAACGAACATTTCTGGGAAAATTAGGAGATCAATTGATAAAAAGTACAATCAGAAATCTTTCATCATTTAGTCAAGTGAACCAGATAAAAGCCTGTAAAAGCATTCACAATCCTCTGCACAATCTATTGAACAAAAGAGTAAATAATAATCTAAGGCGTCTGACCATGTGTACAGTATGCGCTCCAACGATTTCTGAACTTGTGCTTGTTGAAAAAAAGAAACATCTGGTACAGTTCTGGGACAATCAACGGCTATCTGCAGAGGAAAAGGAAATTAGTCATATCAAGGTTAAATTCATAGTTATCAGAAAGTACAGCGGAAATTGACTACTAGAAGACAGGTAAAATGACATGCAGAATACCTGGCGAAGCATGTTAATCTCCTCATCTGTACGATCTATGTCTGGAATATCATAATACTGAGCTACACAATCAAGGTATTCAAGGCGCTTTCTTCTCAAAACTCCCTCCCTTCTATCTGAATTAGGGGGTGCATATCCCTGTTGTCAGTTCATGTTTAAATTTTAAAAGAAACAATAACATTGTTTTAGAAGACAATACTGAAATTCGACCCACTCAGAAATCAAAGTTTCAGCAAGAAGGAAAAATGTACAATAAAAGTAATCCAGGTAGCTGCTAGGCTCACATAGCACATTATACCTAGAATGATCGCCTGATGGTTAAAAATTAGTGCAAGGAAATACATACTACCACATATTTAGAAAATTTTACTCACAATTAAGCCCTCCGCCCCAAATTCAATCTCATATTTGACTTGTTTAGTCAAACTAATATACACTACATGCAATTCCCTCGACGACAGAGGATATTCTCATATTTTCCCATACATAATTCTTGATACAATCCATTACTTTCTGCTCTTCTCGTAGACCCTCACGATAAATTTTTGGTTGAGCAAAACCAAAGGGAATAATGACCTTGGTTCGTACAAAGTCAGAAAGTAAGTGAATCTATTTTTATACTAATCAAGAACACCATAGCTATTCACCTAGGGCATATGCAGCAAAATGACTTGATGTCATCCTCACCTTCCTCTAGCTTCTCACCGATAGTCTATTCAAGGTTCTGAACTCAGCGATGGCAACTAAACACGAGAATTGGCTCATTCAGACTTAACCCAACACCTTATGACACAATCTGGAAATAGCTTAAACCAACACCTTATGAGACGAGCTAATAGTAGCCATGCCCCGCCTATCCGTATTCTCAAATGCATCCCCTCTCTTTCAAGAGTTCATGGCATGGCATGCCAAGGACTAGTAAGGTTCTTCTCTTTGCATCAAATAAGGCCACATGTTTCAAGGTTCTAAACTCAGGATGGCAACTAAACACGAGGATTGGCTCATTCGGACTTAACCCAACACCTTATGACATGATTTGAAAATAGCTTAAACCAACACGTTATGAGACGAGCTAATAGTAGCCATGCCCCACTTATCTGCATTCTTGAGTGCACCCCCTCTCTTTCAAGAGTTCATGCATGGCATGCCAAGGACTAGTAAGGTTCTTCTCTTTGCATCAAATAAGACCACATGTTTCACTGGGATTGAGTCAGGACTCAGACTCCTATAAGAGGCAATAGTGGGGAAATTCCCCAATAAGCGAAAGCTTGAAGGAGCAATGTCCAAAGGAGGTAGAAGGCCTATGGGTCATGAAAACTTCTTTTCCCTAAGCAGAAGCAACAATGTGATTTTTGAGGAATATGCATTGACTAAGTTTGAGCCTGCAACCGCAATAGCCCAAAAGATACAAGCATTATACAAAATTATTGAACATAAAGTGCCTGTAGATGGCTTTTAAAGTTTGCCATCAACCCAAGGTAGGCAATGGAAACTACAAGTTAGAATACAATAGGGGTAGAAGGAATTCCCAATGAAATGTGCAGAGAGAGCAAAGAACACCAATGCTGAAATTACTCTGTGAGGCTGCCATTAACATTGAGAGATGAAAGCTAGCGAATGAATGGTTGATATCAAAATAGTTCTAAGCCAAATTAAGGTGAGGATGACATAAAGTTGTGACCTAAGGTGTTAGGTTAAGTCCTACAACGAGTGACACCCTCGTATTTAGTTGCCATCATTGAGTTTGGAACCTTGAATAGCCTACAAGTAATAAGCCAGAGGAAGGTAAAGATGATGTCAAGTCATCATGCCCGTTACACCTTAGGCAAAACGTGCTCTAATGGTTGGGATCACAATTCCACAAGGTTGAGCTAACCCCAAAATGCCATCCTTTGTTTGGATTGCAAGCTGGAACTCGCCTGCTTAAAACGTTGGCTCGGAAAAAATCTAAGGGAATTAATTGAAATATTGTTCCACAAAAATAACTTTTAAGTTATTAGAAAAAGTCAAAAGCTTCACTGACAAGATTAGGAATTTCGTCAAAATATAATCAACATTTCCTTTTTCTAAAAGCAACTACAAGGAGTTTAAAACTATATTACCCTTTTAGTTGCCAAGAGGGATAATGAACTAGCATTGTGGTTATATACAAAAAGTCTTTCACTAGTTTCAGAAATTAGTGGCCCTCTTAAACCTTATTCAATAGATTTACCATTGCACTAGGCAACAAACTCTAGAAACAATTCAATCACAGGCTTATTTAGAAAATTGCTTGACACAATTATTAGAAAGAGTCCAGATAAAGAAAATAACTACAATGATCATTGGAGATAATCAAAGATTTCACAAGAGTATATATCAGAAATCTAGAAAGTATTACAAAAGAAAAATGACGGGGTAAGGCCAACTTCAAAAAGGTCACAACAGAGATCATCTTTAAGCATTTTAGAGATTAAAAGGTCAAAACATTTAGGAAATATGGGGAAGCTTTCAACTTCACTTAAGGGAAAAGAATTGTAGAATATGAACTAAAGTACAATAAATCATGCTAAGGTTTTGGAGAAGACTAGCAAATACATATATTTAAGTTGAAAAACACAAGGTCTGAAGTACAACATTGCTTTCCTCTCTCACATTTAAGGGAAAAATGAACAAAGAGGTAGGAAAAGGAACCGATGAAAAAGTTACCAGGGCTTGTTTAGGAATTCATCGTTCGTTAAAATATAAAACAAGAGAGAAGTAAGGTGCATAATGACAGATGAAGTTTTACGGCAACAAAACGCTAAAGATCCATTTAAAAAAAAAAGTATCATTGGAAGGAAAAACACCAGGAGGGCTGATTTAGTATGTAAAAGGTCTGGGAACAAATATCAGAATTACAACTTGTAGCAATCAAGATAAAATGACCAAGATTGAGATTTCATTTACCTAATATAAAACAGGTAGAATTAGCTCGAGGATGTGTAAATATATACTTCAATCAGTCACTGCATATTAAAATGAAAGAGAAGCTGATTTAAAATCATCTCCCTTATGTTCTCTCCAGAAAGCTCAGTGATATTAAGAGACTTTTAATTTGAAAAGCAACTGCCAGAATAAAGTCATTCCTCATTTGGCCCAGCTCTACCTCACTAACAGTTCCAACAAAAAACGTAAAAAAATAGAAAATGTCTTTGCTGCATTCAGTTACTTAGTTTGAGGGAGTGATTGAAGATGATTTTTAAGTTCCACCTCAATCTTTTATGGATTATTAGTCAGAAATGCTTGAGAGGAGCGAGGAGGAGAACTCATCCATAATGGAAAACATTCACAGGCAACGTCAAAATGATTTGCAGGATAAAGAGAAAAGCCTTTCCAATTTCAGCATAATTGCATGTCTATGACATGAAAACCACTATTAGTAAAACGTTTTTACCTATGGAGCACCAACACTTCCCCGTGGTCGCATAACACATATCGGAAAAGTGTCCAACAATTTAACTTTTTTTCTAGACACGTTCCAGGCATGCAAGGGACACGTTTGGGGGGACACATGCAGGGTTCTTTTGAAAATTTCTGAAGTTATTTGGAGCTTAAAAGGAATTTATAAACTTATGGGGCAAAAATTAAAATAACTTAAAAGGAGAAAACAGTGCTCAAAACACTCCCCAACTGGTTCGCCCCTGATCCTTAAAGCCCTAATTAGAAAAAAGAAAAATCCTCTCAAGAGTCAAGAAGCTTCGAACCAAAAAATAAATAAATAAATAAAAATAAAAATAAGAATAAAAATAAAAAAATCAAATCAAATCTCAGTCTTCCATCAAGAGCAAGTGATCTTGAATTCGCCTCTTCCAACTTGTGTCAGCACTCGAAAGTCAAAAGGAGGTAAGTGCACTTCATAACAACTCTCTCTCACACTTGCGCGCGTACACATATATATATTTTATATATATGGGTAATTAGCTACAAGTTGAATATTATGTTATTCAGTTTTGTTTATTCTTTTGTATCGTGATAAAAATGATACTTAAGCACTATATATATAAATTTAAATATATTTATTTTACATATGCCAACATGTTGTATCCTAATTTTTTGAAAAAAGACATACTACGGTATGCATCGTGTTGTATTACATGTCCGCATGTCTTGTCCATGCTTCATAGGTTGTTATACATGCAAAACAATAATATTGACAATGCCATTACACAACACTACTGTTAGGCTTTTTCACAGTATTATTCTAGCATATCAACTTTCCTTTTCCTTGTCTTTTATTATATTATTGTGCAACTTTGAAGCACATCATCTGAAAATTTAATGATACGCACAACCATCTCAGACCTGAGCTGACTAATCCTTTAAGCAATATTATAGTCATGCTCCAAAATATTACATACCAGATTCACATAAACTAATCTTTCTTAAAATTTGATATGGTATCAGTCTAAGTCTTTAGTAGAACTAAAATAAATAGCACTACTGGATTACATACCAACAGAAGCCGCCAAACAGTGGGACGTAAATAAGGTGGAACACCATTCCAGGCTAACTCACGCAATTTTTCTGCAAGATAAATTGGCAAAAGGGAAAAGGAGCATGAACCGCATTTTCCTGACCTAGATATAGAACTCAAAAATGAACAAGAGCAGAATGTATACCAGAAGCAAAAAGAATGATACAGGTAATGATTTACAATTTGGTAATAAGTTACTCCGTCACCCTTGTATACTTAACTACTAACAGTAAGCAGAGGAAATTTTTGTTCAATGCAATACATGTATCCTGGCTTTATGCTATATGTAGGATGCTAACACACCTGATACAACGTTAATTTTGTGCTTGTTTGCAAGTAGGAAAAGGGGATAAAAGTACACGCTGGAATAAAAGTACACACATACTCACTCTCTAATGTGGCACATACACGATGGTAAATTCATCCTTAGTTGAAAATATTACAAGTGTCTGAAAAGGTTGTACATATAGTAAGGGGCGGAAATGACTTGAGACACTACCATGCCAGCCAAAGTCAGCTGGAACAGGATTTATCAAATTGGCACCAAGCTTTAGCCACTCAACTAACTCTCAAGCCAGTTTTGAACCAAAAATATGCATGCATGAACTAATCAAACTTATTTCCATAGCTATTTGTTCTTCGCAGACTGTTTAGTACTTAAAGAATTCCATCCAATTTCATTCTTTCAAGCTCAGCTTTTCATGGTTTCTTTGGTTCTTCATTTTCCAATGGGTTGAAAAATCTATCATCATGCTTAGGGTTGATACGTCATTATTTTTCACATTGGAATTAAATAATTTCCAGGATTCTCCAGTTCAATCTTCATGAATTATATAACTCTGACAGCTGAAGGAAACACAAGCTCTCACAACACCATCATATCCAGCTTCTGCAGATTCCTCATACATCTAAATCACAAAATTATATCCTATAAGCAACTAGATCCTTTGCATAGTCAGTTATATACCATGTTTACCTAAAGTATATCCTCAAATGCTAAGCAACAAGTACCTCAGTAGTTTACCATTCCTGCAACATTGGAAGTCATTGATTTACATGGTCTGCTTCTGTTTCTGGTTGTCCAGTTCTTGAATAACCGAGATCCCAAATATCTCACTCATCAAGTGCTGAAATTCTACCAATTCAACACCCATTCAGATACCAAGAAAGCCCTTCTCCTTGTCCAGAAACTAGAAGCACCATGGACTAGCAGAGTTTTAGACCTTGCTGATTAAAATGTTAGCTTGAAGGCCTTGTTTATTAATGTAGTTTATAGACACCCCAACAATTAGGTAATAGCGAGAGTGTTCAATACCTAAGATAACAGTTGTTCCAGACAATTCTTTAGTGAACTTTGTGATTCTTGCGGAATCTGTGGCTCTAGCACCCATCGTGGACTTTTGGGTTTCTTGAGATGAGTTCTCGGTACTTGATGATGATATATTCATCTTGCTACTGGATGATGAACTTGTACTCGTGTTGCTCCTATTATGGTATCCATCCTAAAATTGAACGAATGAGCATATGTAAGGCCTATACTCCCTAATCCTACATACCATATGTACTAAAAGTGTACCATAATAAGATATGAGACTTGTAATACCTCGAAACCTCCATCTATTTGTTCACTTGGGCCTGTATCACTGCCCGATAAACTCCTGCCATTATCTGGTGAGAGTAAAGTTGATTCATCCAGGGGTTCTGATCTCCTTGTTATCAATACCTTTCCAGGAAAACTGCGACCTTTGAGCAACCTGTGCAGTGGAAGGAACTATGTCAGATATTGACAGAGAAAAGCCAAAGTGCGGCTTTTGTTGCGAAAAGAATGTAACTTGCTTCCCGAAAAATAAAAGTACAAGCAAAAGATGTCTTCTCCAAAAGCAAAGTAACGCTACAAAATCCTCATTTCATAAAAATGGAGAGTGCCAATGTGATAAAGCTAAATTTACAGTATGATTTTCCTAAGAGAAAACTTCAGAGAAAGATTGTATAGATCATAGCTCATAATGCAGCAGTGATTTTCTGGGCAGAATTCGAAAAAATAAAAGCAACGAAATATTAGAGATCAAAAGAAAATTAGCCATAGAAAATTAATATAGCTGTTAAAAGTAAATCAAACAAACCTAAGTATAATCACAACAACTTGTTCCTGAAATTTCACAGACAGATGAATTTATAATTATTTTTCAGAGTAAATTAGAAAACAATAGATCTTATCAATGCATTTAACTACAACTTCAGGCTATACGTGGGTCCGGGTCCTCCAATATATTGGAGTAACAAATTACAAGTACTCTTATTTTGAAACGTTTGGATCAGAAAAAATTACAACCCAGAAATACAAATCAAACACATTGTCTCACCGATCAGTGAGTGAGATCACACATAAAACACACATGCACATATTACTCAAAAATCACTAAGCCCCATTTCTCGTTGTCTTCAACTTACAAAATAATCAGTTGAATTTGAAATGAAAATTGAGAAATGAGAATAAAGCAATTATGGGTTATTATAAAAAAAAAAAAAGAAAAAGAAAAAAGTAGAAGAAGATGAAGAAGAAGAAGAAGAAGAAAAAGAATGAAGTATGGATCTAGCAATACCCTTGAACGTTTCTAAGAGTTTGATTGAATCTTGAATCAACAGTAGGTGGTGGAGTTTGCTTTTTTGGATCATTATCATCATCTTTGCGGTTGCTGCTGTTGTTGTTGATGTTGATGTTGATGTTGCTGCTGCTGCTGCTTCTCATTTTTCATACGAGTTTATGATACTGAGACCACATGCGCTTCTTTCTGGTTTTGCTCTTTCTTTTACAGGCTCCCTTTGTTTTTTTCTTTTTCTTTTTTACATATGTTATATTATTCTTGCTCCTCTATCAGCTCTTTTCTTTTGATTTTCTTTTTTGTACGTTTTCTTTTTTGCGAATTCATTTCTTTATTTCTTTTTTTTTTTTTTTTAATTCTTGTGTGCCATAACAATTTCACTTCTGGTATCATAAAGCACAATTTTCACCAATATTATTCTCCTGTCAAGCCTCGACAATCCTGCACAATGCACAAACCATGGGTTCGATTCGGGTGCTTCTAAGAGAAAAAAAAAATGAAATAGGCCACACATTTAGTTGTGATGACCCAAATTATGCACCCTTGGCCCAATTTTTGTAGGAACTTGTCCAATATTCATATATGCATTTAGGTTTAGTTCAAGTTGCTATCAAACCTTTGAGTATAATTGCACTTAGAAATGTTAGACATTACAAATTTATTGATTCTTTACTGGATACTGTTGCTTCAAGTTTATCAAAAGGTCCTATTTATTTTAATTGTTTTCCAAACTTTTTTGCGGCATTACAAGATCCAAGTGTTAACAAAACTTTAACCCTGAACTTTCAAACCTCAGGATTTGACATGGATCCTGATAATATTCCCATAGCAATAATTTATAGGATACATTACAAAGTAATGAAAACACTCCTTAATCCAAAAGCTTTAAGATGTGATTCCAAAGGTAAGACCCTTCTACTCCAATCAAATCTAGAAGAAAACATAAGTAAAACTTTTGTTCCAAAAGAAATCCAGTGGGCTGAAGTCGAGCTCCCCACGGATTGGACTGTTCATAACAAACCTGATCCTTCACCTCCACAACAACATGAAGACTTAGAGCAAATAATTGAATATCCTGATGGAACCGTAGAAATCAAATTCTCAAATAATACTAATGACTCTCTTAGGTTTAGCACTTCAGACTTTGTCTCTCAAGTTTCAAAACATTCCTCTACCTCAGAGACAGAATATGTTCCTAAGTGTTCTTCCTCAAAATTCTAAGGTATAAGAGAAAATCCTCCTATTCCTCAAAAGGTCTACACCGCCTCTTCCTCGACCAACATGTCCCCCACCTTAAGTGAAATGAAACCTCCAACTCCCTGTGTTTCAAAAAATAAAAATATTGATACCCGTGACCATGATTTCTTTATGTTAATAAAAGACTTCAAAATCGATGTCCCTTATGTCAAAGCTGATTTTTATTCTTCCCAAAACTCTCCAAAAAGAGAATGGTTTTTAAATAACTTTTCAAAACAACAAAAGGATATTATTTTTTTATGAGAGAACACAAATTTAATACCTTCTTTTTTGATTGGTTTGAAATGTTTTGTGAATCACAACAAATTGATTACCCCTTTCCAAAAACTCTTCAAATGGTCTCTCAATCAACCAAGAAATGGATTCTAAATGATGAGCAAGTGGTTGATTCCAAATTTCCTCCTTTCTCTCCTCTCAAAATTCCGTATAATGAACATCTAGTCTCGGCTGCTCCAATTAAAGGTCCTTCCTCGTTAGACCTAGAAAAGGAAGCCACTGTTAAAGATGTTAACAAACTAATTGAATTAAATAACTATACTAATCAATATTTAGATTCTTTAAGAACTCATATTTCTAAAGTAGAAACTCTTCTCACAAATCAAACATCTCCTCCCTCAACTCCTCCCAAACCACAGGTCATACACCAATAATCAAACCTTGTACTCTCCCCTCATTTATCAAATTTGGCCAAACCACAGAAGACTACCTTGAAAAGATTAATCAACAAATAGAAGCCCTTTCAAAATTAACAATAAAAGGTAAAAGTAAGGCAGTTGACCTGGAACCACCAGCTGAACCCAAAACCCCAACTCTTCCTGTATTCAAAGGAATTCAAATTAATGAACCTTTTTCCTTTCCTTCCTCCAATAAACCAACCCAAAATAAACTTGCTGTTATTTGCCAAACTTCTGATTCGGAAATAGATGATGAACCTATAGCCAAATTAGAAAATCAATTTACTCAACCAGAACAACAGCCTCAAGTTAAATCCCTTACTACCAGAATGCATCGCAATCCTCAACCAAATTCCTATCATACTATGCCAAACTACTATACTTGACCTAACCCCATCGATATCCAATTTGAAAAACGTGCAAATTTCTCCCAGAGTTACTATTCAAATGGTTCCATTTACGAATGGAATATTGATGGCAAATCTGACTACGAGATCCTCAACCTTTTTCATGAAATGACCATGGCTACAAATGTTTTTCGAGTCCATAACAAAACTAATGCTCAAGTTGCTCAAATGCTCGTGTCCGAATTTACTGGTGTCCTTAAGGGATGGTGGGATAATTACTTTATAGATTCGGATAAACAAAATGTCCTCACTGCAGTAAAGAAAGACGCTAATGGAAATCCTATACTTAACGAACAATGTCAAATGATTTTTTATTCCACTCCAACTCTTCTTACTACTATAGCTCTTCATTTCACAGGTAATATGCAAAATCTCCTAGATAACTTAACTAAAACCCTTTCAAATCTCAAATGTAAAACTCTTAGAGATTTTAGGTGGTACAAAGATGTATTCCTCTCTAAAGTTATGCTTCGTCATGACTGTAATCACACTTTCAGGAAAGAAAATTTTCTTTTCTGACTACCTCCTCTTTTCACAGAAAAGGTCAAAACCAAAATTACTGACACTTTTGGAAATATACCATATGATAATCTTACCTATGGTAAATTAATCTCTTTTATCAATCAAACTGGCCTTCAACTATGTACTAATCTTAGGATCAAGAATCAATTAAAAAGACAAAAAATAATCACCCGCAAAGAATTAGGAAATTTCTATGAACACTTCGGATATCAACCTCTCCGACCTTTCAATAGAAACTCTTCCCGACAGACTAAACATAAATCCTCCTATAAAAAACCCTTTAAAAAATACCATAAAAAACAACAATATCAGAAAGAGAACCCTTCTTTCAAAAAATATAAAAAACAATTTAAGCATGCTAAAAAAACCCAAAACTCCAACCTGTTACAAATGTGGCAAACCTGGTCATTACAAAAGTCAGTGTAAGTTAAAACAAAAACTTAATGCTATTGTACTTGATGAAGACATTCAACAACAAATTTTAGCTCTCATCAACAACACCTCTTCCCCCTCTTCTTTTGACTCCGAAGAATCCTTCCAAACTGACGAGATAGCCAAACAAGCCTCCTCTGACGAATACTCTTCCTCGTCTGATGAGCAATGTCCTATTTCAAAAGATTGTACCTGTCAAACATGTACCCCAAAGTTAAAACTTAATATGATTAAAAGATCTGCCACTGATAAATTAATTGAATTCACTACTCTTTTTAACTCTCCTGAAAAGCAAATAGAATACCTTAAGATTATTCAAGAACTAGTTCAAACTAATCAACAACCCCCAAAAGCTCTGCCTTTTCAAACAATCGAACCCCAGATTTATGATATCAAAGATATTCTTAACAAAACCGCCAAGCCAAAAGAAGCCACTATTAAAGACCTTCAAGCTGAAATCCACGAATTAAAAAGGGAAATTATCCATATCAAATTTGAGTTATCTAATATTAACACCATAATTAACTCACAAACTTTAAATTCTCCCTCCCAAAAACCCTCTACCTCAAACACTGAGCCTACAGACCCTTCAACATCCTCTCCCGATGAAAAAATATATAGAATATTCTCCTATGTAACCTGGCAAAAATGGAGAACTGTAATTACCCTTGTAATAAACAAAAAGGAAACTTTTCAATTTACAGCCTTAATTGACTCAGGCGCTGATATAAATTGCATCCAAGAAGGTTTAATCCTTAACAAATATTTTGAAAAAGCCCGAGAACGTGTAACTGCTGCAAATGGATCAAAACTTTTTATTGTGCATATTTGTAAAAATAGAATTTGCATCAAAACTAATTTTCTTCTAATAAAAAATCTTGATTCTGAATTAATTTTAGGAACTCATTTTCTAAATTTGATTCAACCTTTCTCTGTTTCATCCAAAGGAATTTCCTCCATCATACACTCTCAAATTATCCTTTTTGATTTCATTGACCCCCCCCTCAAGAAAGAAGTTTAAATGTACTTAGGGATATAGCAATTGAGAAAAAACTTAACTTAATTCAAAAGAAATCTTCCCAAATTAAATTCCTTAAAGAAGATTTAGGAATTAAAAGAATTGAAGAACAACTTAACAACTCTCACTTCCAACAAAACGTTAAGGAATTTCAAGACAAGATCATTGAAGAACTCTGTCATTCCAATCCAACCGCGTTCTGGCAAAGAAAATGTCACGAAGTTTCTCTTCCTTACACCAAAGACTTTTCTGAAACCATGATCCCAACTAAATCTCGACCCATTCAAATGAATGAACAATTGCTTGAACTCTGCAAACAATATATTGACAATGATCTGCAAAAGGGACTTATTAGGCCTAGTAAAAGTCCTTGGAGTTGCTCTACATTCTTTGTTAATAATGTTGCTGAAATTGAACGTGAAGCCCCCATAATAGTTATTAACTACAAACCCTAAACAAAGCCTATAATAGTTATCACAAAATTTCAAGATGACTTATTAAATGAAAATTTTCTTTTACAAATCAATTGTAAAGCTGCCAAAGATGTTTTACAAAAAGATGTTAAAAATTTGGCTTTAAAACAAATTTTTGCTCAATGGCAAACTCTTCTTTCTATTTTTGACTTTGATATTGAGTTTATCAAAGGCGAGACTAACTCTCTCCCAGATTTCCTTACTAGAGAATTTTTGCAGGGTAAGAGAAAAGAAGAAGGATGGCTTCACGCCATTTAAAGATAGATTCCAAACCCAACACAAAGAGCTCGTATGCTCAAGGAGCATCCTCTTCCTCCTCCCAAACTCCCCAAACCCCCCCAAAAAGGTCTAGGCCAACTCTCTCGAACTCCTAGCACTCTTGCAAACACTCCTCTTTCTCTTTCAAATTTCTTTTCTCCTCTCCAGACCTACGCTCAAGCGACTCAACCTACCCAATCTTCCCCTCAGCCTTCTCAACCTTCACAAACAAGTCCTTCGCTCTCAAAAAGCGAATATATTTTTAAAAATTCTTTCAATCTATTCTGGATTGAGCAAAAATATTCCCACATCAAAGACCCTTGGTTCCTTCTCAAAGAATTCTTTTTCCCTCACTGTTTTCAAACATCTGATAATCTTAAGTTTAAAAAATTCTATGAGTTCATCCTCGTCGATACCGACTCCATCGAGGTCACTCATAACAAAAATTTAGATGGCCAAATTGCCTACTCCAAAATCCGCATAAAAAAGGTTCTTTCACCTGCCGACTGGAAAGCCCCTCTTTCTAAGTCCAAACCCTTCTCTCAAAAATTCTCCCCCCTGGTTTTAATTACTTTGAATACAAAACAGCCTAGAATGTTATTTTCCTTTTCTAAAACAAAACCCATTAGCATTCTTGGTTTCTTTTCTTTTGCAAACAATTCAAACTTGAAGATACTCCCCTCTAGTTCCGCTATTGGTGGAATCTTTTTGGTCCAACCATTCAAAATTTCCCCCAAGTTATTTCTCAATTTTTCAAGGATTGGCAATTGTCATATCGTTCCCCTTCAAAATGGAAATTCTTCGATCCTCTTTTTGTTTTTTGTGCCCAGTTCAATGTCTCATGGATCCTCTCACGGGAATTGCAAATTAAGTCGGCAAGTAGATCTGATCCACCGTATCTGGCAAGGAATGTTAACATCAAATGGTGGGATCGATTTAATTGCTCCAAATTTACCAAAAGCGAGCTGGAAGAATGGTTTTCAGCCCATCCAGATGCTACATCAGTAGTATCCAAAGTTCAAAGCCAATTCTTGGCCAAAAAGGCGCAACTTCAAGCTCAACTTGCGTTGGCTCCAGACTCAAAGACATACAAACGTCTTTTGAAAGCCTACCTAAAAGAATTTGGGAATAATGAAGATGATGAAGAAGAAGATCATCTCCTCCAAACTTCTCAACGTTCGTCTCAAGATCCAAACCAAAATGAAGATGACTGTTTCAAAATCGACACATCAACATTCGATCACTGATAACAGTCCAAAAATGATGCCTATGACGATAGTGGTGAAAGCGGTCATGTGCATTCTCCAAAGCTACTTTTCAAAAGGTGAATAGTTCCAGATCCGTGACTTCGCCACCTCCAAATGACGATAAACTACTTTCTGCTGAAGACTCTTGCATACTTCTCAAAAGAAGAAAAAGTTGCCTGTGTGATTCAACAGTCATCAACTTTTCCTTTTACTTTTCAAATAGCAGAATCATTGTAATTATTCCTTTTGTCTTTATATTATCTAAGGGCCTATATAAGGTTCCAAGTTGTATGTGTTTGGCGTTCGGTGATTTTTTTTAGTTTTTGTTCCTCTGTTTGGAACCTCCCTTTGTAATATCCTTCTATCAATAAAATTATCATTCCACTTCAAATCATTGTGTTCAAACTTTTGCTACGCCATCAAATTTAAGGTAGTTCTTTTGTTCAAACTCTATCTTCAATCATATTGCTATTTTTGAATTTGTTTGACTTATTTCTGCTTAAATTTATTTATGTTTATTTATTACTCTGCTGCCTGGGCCATTTCTGGCCTTGATCCAAGTTCTAGAAGTAAATCCAATGGATTTGAAGACCCAAACATGCTAGGGAGCAACCATAGCCAACTATTTGCCTTCTTTGCTGCAAAAATTTCTCTGATGCTGACCATGGACGAGATAAAGAGAGAAAATGGCTATGCTCCACAACTCTTATGTATGAAAAGCTTCCTAGTAGCCTTGAGATAAGTGTTGTAAATTTTGCTGCTATGTAAGCCCTAAACAAGTATAAATAAGGGGTGAACTTATCTGTAAGACATACACTTTATATACACATACATAGCAATATAAAGCTTTTGCAGCCTTCAAGTTCTATAGTCCTATTTCATGCCTAAACTTTCTATTTGTTGCCTGATATGGGATATAACTCAACCCATCCCGAGTACTTCAAGATTTGGTATATGCTCAATTGAAAGAGGGTGTTGAATTATTCAATCCTAGGTTCTCGTCCTAAGCGTCCCTTAAATTGTCGAGGTCGAACCCGAGAATCTCGAGATCACCCCTAGCTGCCCAAAGGATAAACCATGAACAATATATACGCATGGAAGTCCAGCGTCTTCATCCTAATTCGATTAAGAGACAAAAGTTATCGAAATCTTACCATTTTGAGATCTAGAAATTCTTGGCATTGCAAGCACACAAGGTATGCAATCATCAATAACTTTACTATATTTTTGGTTTCTCTACTTGGGCACCTTGACTTGAGTTTTGACATAGGCATCAGAGTCCTTTTGCCCACCACTATATTGGTGTCCCCTAATGGACTCGAATAGCCTTCTTTTTTGTTTTGTAGGTCCCTTTATTCAAGGAATTAGAGCTCGAGTTGAGAAGATCATTGATGTGTTGTGATTGTGTGTGTGTTTACATGGCATTTCTATACTTGTTTGAGGTGTTCTTGTGCTTTATTAGGTGTGTGAGCATTGCATTTATGCCATACTTGTGAATAGTAAGCTACAAATGTCCATAGTTGAGTTTAGAACATAAATGCTATACTAATGCACACTCGTTTTTTGTGTTAGGTGAAGTTTAGGGCAAAGCTCAGGACTTGGATTGATGAAGAATTGATGAAAGACCCAAGCTAAAGGTTTTTAAAATGTGAAGGAAGCTTGAAGAATGCATTTGCAAGCAAATGGACAAAGAAAAGAACAACTGAGCGAAACGAGCTTGCGAAGAGCAAAATTAGAACATAGTCTAACCTGGTCGGTTGACATCAACCCTAGGTCGGTCGACATCAACCCTAGGTCGGTCGACTGGCCAAGTAGACCAGCCATATAAGAACGTAGGCCAAATTAACCCGGTCAACCTAGCCTAAGACCTGGCCCTCGGCCTAGTGCCCCGGCCTTGTCGCAATAGAAGCCCTATTTAAGGCATTTTTCAGCATTTTTTAGGGAGATTAGCAACCTATTTTCGCACACTCTTCACACCTATTTCATATGCATAAAACCCTACTTCACCCATCTCACACACAATTTCACACACTTTTCCACTTGGATTTAAATATTTAGAGGGTCTCAAAAACTTGGATTCGAGTTTCGTTTAAGGAATTTATAAAAAAATAGCTAGGATGGAAATGGAGTTTCCTATTCTCTCTTTCATCCTATTTTATATTATGTTTGGGTAAACTTGCTTAGGATGATTTGGCTTATGTAATGGGTTGATTATATACTCTTATGTTATGAGATTTGATGGCTTAATATATGCATACTTTGTTTTTCTTGGTTTTTTGGCTATTATTTAATACATGTCTAGGTATTTGATAATATGTCTATGTGAGTAGTGTATGTATAAATTGATGTATATTTGCCACTAAACACTTCTAATCCATTCTATAATCATGTATATGCATTTGTGTGTGGATTGTCTAAAGTGGGTAATGCTTATATCCATGTCTATGTGTATGTTTGCATGCCTAATAGTAAATTTGATCTCAATATTGCATACTTGTTGGTTCCTAATTGCTTTAGATGGTGTAATCCAAGCATGATGGTGTTTGGTGGTCGAATAGGTCTATGTTTTCGTAAACACCTTAGCTAAGAATATGTATGATTGCACGTATTAAGCAAATCCCGTTATAGTAACCCTAGAACAATGATGTGTAACTTAGGGCTAGCCTAGATTGAGTATCCTTTGGCTTTAAATCTAGCCAATAGGTTTCTAACTAGGTTTAGTCAACCCTAGCAACACTTGGTCTTGGTTTTAAACCCAACCAATGGTTTAGGTAGTATGTAGGTACTTTCTAGGTCACCCAGGAAGCCAGTTAGCCACTCTTAAGGTCCTAGGTCATAAAAATCACGCCGTGGCTCTAGGAGGCGCCGCCTAGGGATGGACTCGCACCAAGTCCTAGGGAGAAATTAGGACACTACTTAGCAACCTAGCTTAGTGTTATTCCTATGAGTTAAGCCATCCCTTGTAATCCCATAGCATTTGAGTCTAAAATCACCCATTAACAAGCAAAAGTCACCCTGACCCATTCCACTTGTTAGCTCCCTCTTAGTAGTTCATTTCACTACTTTCCATTCACATAGTATAGTTTTATTTCCTTCAGTATGAGCTCTCATAAATCCAAAACCCAAAAAATGGTTAGTTTAAGTTTTCTTTTAGGCACTTTCGAGGACATACACACATAGAATCTATTCCACAAACTACTCCTATGGTTCAACATCTGTTCTCGGACACACTTCACTACGCTGATCCATGCGCTTACGAGTCTTTAGAACTTGCACCTCTAGAGAGACATCAAGTTCTTTGACGCTGTTGCCAGGGAGGCACGGTGGTTTGTGTTCTTTGCTTGTGTGTTTTAGTAGTTGCTCTATTAGTTTGTTTTGCTTTATTTTGCTAGCTTGCTTTAGTAATTATTTATCTTGATTTTCTTTTAGTTCCTTTGATTTTTTTGTGTTTATTGTCAATACTTAGCATAGCTTTTTTGTTTGGCTTTTTATTTTTCTTTTGCTTTTTGTTTTTAGTAGATCCCATAAGTTTGTGGTTTTCTTGTTGTAGTTTTAGAATATTTTGAAGTTTTAGGGGTTAAAGTGGCCAAAATGAGAATAGTGTTGTATGCTTGGTAGGAGATTGATGTGTTAGTTTTATGTGTGTTTGTATATTGCATTCTTATTCTAATTTTGAGGTGATTTGTGCTTATTTGGTAACATTAATATAGTACTTAAGTAATAATTGTGCATTAGTGAAGTTAAGTGTTTATAACGAGTTTGGTGATTAAACACTACACTAAGAGCTCATTTTATGTTCGTAGGTGAGTTTTGGGATGGAATGAGCTTAAATAAGGAGAAAACGAGCTCAACATTGAAGACTGCACGTAAAAAGACAAAGAAATGAGCAAGATATGAAATTTCAAAATTGAGCTATCAAGTGTGAGGGGCTCGCTAGTAGGGTCTCCTGGTACGTATTGGCTAGCCAGTAGAGTCCCTGATAGGGTCCCATGGTAAATCCAGGATGTGTATTTTTTGTACTAGTTGTTCCCCCGTCAACCGGTAGTGACGCTAGAGGCTATAAATAAGGCCCGATTTTAGCATTTAGGGGAATCTTTTCACTCCATCTCTCACACCCACTCTATACCTACTTCCCTAAAACCTTAATCCTCTCATCACACTTCTCACACACTTTTCCACACATAAAAACACCTACGAATCAAGGATCTAAGAGGATCAAACACAAGATTTGGGGCTCATGCTCATGGATTGTAAAGGATTAGCTTTGGATAGAAGGGTATATTCCTTATTTTTCCTTTTATCCTAAGTTAATATATGCATAAGTAGAGCATGTAGGGTGATTACTCTTATATTATGGATGATTATTATATTATTGTTATGGGTACTTGATGGATATATATATATATAGGGTTTTGAAGGCCATTTTACATACATGTCTATGTGTGTGTTTGCATACTTAATAGCTTATATTGCTTTTATGTCGAGTGCTATTACTTAAATTGGTGTAATCTAAGCACATCTATGTGTTTAGTAGTAGGATAGGTCAATTTATCCTTGAATACCATGCCCTTGATGTGTATGTACATGCTAAATTGATAATTTTCGCTATTGTGATGACGATCGATGGTGCACAACTAATGGCTAGCCTAGGTCAAGTCTCCTTTAGCTTTAAACCTTGCTAACGGGTTTCAAGATAGGTTAGTCAACCTTAGACGGACTAAGTCTTGGCTTTAAATCCAGCCAACAATTTAGACGCTAGGGTTAGATTGATCCAAGTCACCTAGAATCCTAACTAGCTAGCCCTATGGCTCTAACTCATAAAGACAACGCCGTAGCTCTAGGTTAGTCAATGCCGAGGGACGGGCCTGCACTGAGGCTTAAAGTGTAATTAGGAGGTTAATTAGGAGTCTAGACGAGAGCAACCAAGTATAACCCATTAAGCAACCCTAACAAGATGTAGTAATCACCCAGTTGTAATACGTAATCACCCTAGTTCCTTATTTCCACGTGTTAGATTCCCATAGATTGCTTGATTCCCTCATTTCACACACACACGCGCCATTTTATTCCCTTGTCCTTAGGGTAGATTTACCTTTCCTGCACTCCATCCTATCCCAGAAAAACCCCAAAAACATTGTAGGTTGGGGACCCAACACGTAGCTTTTAGGACACACATATAACTTAGGACACCACACACGTTTGGCCTCCCCATGGATTCTACCTTGCAATTGTACACTATACTATCGATGACCTATGCATTTGCTGGATATTTAGGCTTGTGTTCACGAATATCATTCAAAGATCCTTCAGGAATCCCCTACTTCCGTTTGGTCCTAAACCTGATAGGATTGTCCATTATTTTAGGAGTTTAGGTGAGTTTCTAGGAGAGATGGCGATCCCATTAGCCCCCTATTCCACCTTTGATTCCCTTTACGAATCCCGTTCTACTGCTTAATCACCGCCCCCACAAGCCTAAGAACATATTAGGCAAGAGCCTTTTAGACTAGACCCACCTATAGATGATGAGCCTACGCTTAGGTAATTCTTCCTCCCTAATGCATTTAAGCCTAGCTTGGCTATCCATATTTTAGGGATGAGGAATGTTAATTTCGAGATTAAGCCTCACATGTTGGCCATGCTCCATTCCTTCTATGGGAGGAGCAATGAGAGTTCTTTAGACCATATCAGGGACTTTATAGAGATAAGTTCTACTCTTCGCTTCCCCAACATGTCTTATTGTTCCCATTTTCCCTTAAGGATAAGGCTAGGTCATGGTATCATTCTTTACCTAGTGGTTGCATTACATCTTAGGATGAGCTTCAATCTAGGTTTTACTAAAAGTTTTTTCCCATGGCTAAATTTGTCAACCTTAAGGCTTTTATTATGACTTTCTCCCAACATGATTTAGAGACCTTCCATGTGGGTTGGGAACGATTTAATGAATTTCATAGGCAATGCCCTCACCACAGGTATGGTGTTCTTGACCTTTTGCAATATTTCTTTTAAGGCTTGAATGAGCAAAATAGAATAATGGTAAATACCACATTTGGTGGTAGATTCTACAATTTCAGACCAAGTGACGCATAGGATAAAATGGATTTGTTGGCTAATGATGTGTTTGTTTTGTGTATGTTTGTATATATTGTTTGCATACATTTCTTAGGGTGTTTTAGAGCTTATTGGTGTGCATTTAGTATAGAGTTTATGCATATTTATAATAGTTGTGCATAAGGTGAATAATTGCATAAATGTTACACTAAGTGCACTAATTGCATGACTTAGGTACATTTTGGGTGAAGTTGATGCTTGAGCTTAAATGAAGAAATTTGGAAGAATATTGATGAAGATTTGATATTCTGAAACAAGATTCGAGCATGCTAGATGATGCATGAGGCCAAAAAGAAAGCACCGGAGAAAACAGAAGTGAAAACGGAGCTAAAACGAAGAAGATATGCTACTATAGGTTGACCTTTTGTTCCAGTACTGGTCTTTCGGTAGTTCCAGAAGCTCCATCAAAAGTACCCTAACCCTAACCCTTCACCCACTTCATCAAACACCCTAAATCACCATCTAAACCATACACCAAGCTAGGATTGAAGCATTAAACAAAGATTTGAAGGATTCGTACGGATTTGGAAGCAAGAATTTAGGGAAGTTCTTCTTATTCTTTCTCTATTTCTTGTAAATATGTTGCTAGATTAGGCTAGATAGGGTTGATTGTTGTTGAATATTAGATTAGGGCTCTGAATAATGGATTTGTGTGTATCTTTGGCTTTTAATACATGCTTGTTTACATAAATTTATGGCATGATTCAATATGTCTATGTATTTGAAAATCAAACATGTCATGTGTTTGTTAAAATGCCTAAATGAATGTGCATGTGTTATTTGTGCTTCAAATGCTCTTATCTACTTATATGGGTGATGTGATTATGCTTAACCTCATGGATTTGCTTAGTAGAGCAGGCTTTAGCTTTAAATCTAGCTAATAAGTTACATGCTATGCTTAGTCGAGTTTAGGTGCTAGTCTTAGCTTTAAACCCAACCAAGAAGATAAGTTAACCTAAACTAGAGTATTCCTCACCCACGTTAGTGTTGGTTAATTGAGCCTTAATGTCATTTAGTATTTAAGTGCTAGTTCTTGGCTTTAAACCTAGCCAAGAGGATAAGTTCTAAGTACGGATTGTGTAGGCTAGGAAGGATTGAACCTTAGCTTTAAACCCATCTAACGGGTTAAACCACTAGTATTGATTACGAGAGCCCCTAATCAACACAACGACAATAGAAGTCCCAAGCCTTAGATAGACCTTATTCGTTATCAAAGCCCAAGTCTAGTTGCAATGCAATTGCCCTAGGTCCCCTTCTTCTTTGATAGTTTTTCCTTCCTTAGTTTGACTCCTTTAAGTTCCTCTACAGATTAGTTTTTATTTTCCTTTTTTCGAGCTCCCTTCCATCCTAAAGAAAGTACACATATACACGTAGCAAGTTTGAGGCACCCAAGCACATAGAGACCAAATTAAGGTAGCCTTTTTGTGGAGACGATACCCACACTCGAATCTGTTATACCACGAACGATCCGTACGCTTGCGGGTGTAAAACTCGATACGCACACATTAAGTTTTTGGTGCCATTGCCGGGGAGGCACGGTATTGGTTCTTTTTGTGCTTTTATGTTTACAATTGGTTGCTTGCATGTGCCCTATCTTTACTTGCTTTCCATTTTTTCAAAAACTAAAAAAAATTGATTAAAAAAAATCTCGAAAAATCCAAAAAAATTGAAAATTTTTAAAATTAAAAAAAAATTGATTGTGAAGAGGTTTTCCTTGTGATTCATTGAATATGACTGATCCTAATACTTCTTGGTGGTCACTTGTATCCTCTTCCCCACCACCCGAGCGTGTCCCTTATACATGTCGCTTGTGTGGAAGTTTTGTGCATCCTACCATTTTCTGTCCCCACGAGAATATCCCATCTAGGGCTAGTGTTACTTATGACCCCGATTGTCATGCATCATCTCATGCATCTTCATTTAGTAATCATGACTATAGGGATACATATTCTTGTTATTGCAATCATTGTGGAAGCCGTGCTCATTTTCCTAGTGCTTGTCCTACCTTCCACCCTAATCCTCGATCACATGCAATGCCCTAAGCCCCTAGCAATCATACGCCCCTGCATGCATCTACATCTAGTTATCATGATTCTAGGGAGCAACATCATGCATTTTCACAATGGGGTCAAGATGACTCGTCATTCCATTCACCCTCTAGTTTCAATTGTCCACCTCTAACACTTTCTTTTCCTACCTATTCCTCTCCCGAGTTTTTTTATGGTTATGTGCAAAATGATTTTCAACATGACTACCCTTTAATCACTCATCCAATCTGATCGAGAGAGACTAGATAGCATGATGCAACAAGTTGACTATCTAGGTGAGTGCTTGAAAGGAGAGATTAAGAGTGAACAACCCGTTATTGAAAGTCTTGAGATACCTTTAGACCGGGTTAAGGAGATAAGAGAGAAACCTAGAGAAGAGAACAATAGGGGTGAAATTGATGGTGTTTTGGAGAGAAATTTAGAAAGAGAGGTAGATGGAAAGATCACATCTTGAAGTAAGGATGAGAGTGAGCATGATAGTAATTTGGTTCTTAATGACTTATGATTATGTTTTAGAGGAAATAGTACCTTATCCTCTTGTGCTTTCGTCTCCACCCACTGAGTCATGTGAACCTAACCTTCCCTCTCTTCCTATACTACCTACACACATGGAGGTTGAGTCCCATGTCGATAGTACTCAATTGCATTTCGAGTCGGCATTTAGGGAGTTTAGCATGCATTATTCCCTCGAGCATTCATGCATACATGATGAGGAATCCATTGAGTACCCTTTGTCCCTTCCATTTGTGTCTACCCCTTGTAAAAAGCATGATAAGGAGATGACGACCACTAGTGATGAATTTGTGGAAGCATTTGATGAGATCTTTGCTAGTGTGGATCTAGAGTCATCCACTGGGGAGAATAGAGCATCAATTTCGGAGTCTTTGGACGATAAGTCTCTTCGAGTTAAGGATTATTGTGTTGAGGAGAATAGCCACTCCAAGAAGACACTTACGGAAGAAATTGATGAGCTTGAAATTGCGATCTATAGGTCTTTCGGTGTGTTTGATGAATCATTGTTGATACCTTGTCCTACGCTCTTTACTAGGGAATTAATTGATGAGGTTAAGCATTTTTTAGATGAACATGAACCTTCCCTTAGTGCGAGTAAGCCCATTAAGATCAAATCCACCCCTTATGAGGAGTTAGAGTGACCTAGGCTTGAAAATGCTATATTTTATGGAGAAGAAGAGTGTAGTACATCCAATTTCTCTATCCTTGCTCCTCCTTCTCCTAATGTCATTCTTACACCCCTTGCCCATTCCATTGAGCCTCCTTCTTTGGAGCTCACGTTTATGCCTTCTTACATAGAAGAAAGCACATTTCTTATGTTGTATGCATTTGACTTATCTTTAACCCATGAGGATGGTGTATTTTTAGCCCTTGATTTTGAGAAGAAGGCCATGGGATGGCTAATTAAAAAGCAAGCGGGACATGATTCTTCACGTTTGAGCATGCTTCATTCCACACTTGCGCATTCATTTGATATTTTGGGGTGGGATCTTGAAAAGGGGTGCACGATGCATTCATCACCCCAACCCTTAGTGCATGACCCTTTTCCCTCTAAGTTCTGTGCTTTGATGATTATCCAGCAATTTGTGCCACACGACTTTAAACATGTTTACTCTAACATTGGCGCCCAGCTAGAGGCGTTAAATCCAGTGCTACTATGTGGCACCCTAGGCTTATTAATATTTTTCTTATTTTTCTTGTATTTATTTGCCTTTGCCTTTGTATATAGTGGATTAGTTTTTTTGTACTTATTCTTGCTTTGTATATAATAGATTAGATTGCTTTTGTTTATCTTACCTTTTGATAGTTTAGGCTTTCTTTTGTTTGTTTTCATTCTTTGTAGGTTAGATTTTTGCTCCCTCACTTGTTCTTGCTTTTTTCCTTTATTTATGCATCAATCCCTTACCTCTTGTATACATCCTTGTTTATCTTTTCAAATGTCAATGTGAGCTTGCATAATATTATCTTCTAATCTCTTCTTTGCTTTTTTTTTTTGAGCATTAGTGCTTTTTATAAAGAAAAGCCGTAGATGATCAGACATTATTGGCATTTAGGACTTCTACGCAAACAAGGTTGTATCACTTCATCCTTTACTTGTCCCTATCTATCCCCCTCTACATTCCCCATATGCGTTTCATATGCTTACTTGTTATGCTTAGATGCTCTTTACTTGAGGACAAGCAAAGTTTAGGTTTGGGGGTGTGGTTGCTTATTTATTGTTTATATCATATATGGGCTAGATTTGCTTGCCATATCTTATTTTTGCTTAAAATGTGTTCAAATTTTTCAATTTTTTTTTGCATATTTTGAGTTGGTTTATCTCCATGTTGGTTGGAGAGTTGGCTTTTGCTATTAACTTAAGTGATTGGAGAAGATGAGGGTATATTGTGAGGAGTAAATAGAGTGTGGGGTATGACCTAGACTTCGAAGAGAATCCTTTTGAAAATTGTGGGGAGTGAGCATTTCTAAGAATGCACCTTGTAGTTTCCTCACAACTTGGTTGGAAAAAGTGTTTTTAAAGGGTTGTTGATATGAGTGCCCATTCCTTGATTGGTTCTTTTAGTGTGCCCTAGCCTCTTCTTTTTCTTTTCTATTTGTTCTATGTTATTTATTGAGAAAAAGTGCAAAAAAAAAAAAAATGAAAAATGCAAAAATGAGAAAAAGAGAAAAAGCCAAAAAGGCAACAAAAAGATTGAAAAGTGAAGTATGTTGAAAAAGTGTCAAGTGACATAATGTCAAGTTGACACAAGTATCTCTTTTGTTCTTTCATGTGTTGTGAATAAGGCTCTTACGTCAATGTGAGCCATTGTGATGTATCTTCTTTTCCTTGTATCTTTGGGTCTAAGTGCATATTGGGAGGCCATGTTAGTTGATAGAGCACGAAGTATCAACATCCCAAGTGCGTGAGTTGAAATCCTAAATTTGTGGTGGTGTTAGCTACTTGGTAAGTTCCTAAGAGGTGTGAGACCCCTCGTAATTGAAGGGAGGATCCAAAAAAGGTTAGGGACCCTTACGTGAAAGGAATGACCCCTTATACTCCCTTAGAGGCAAAAAGAAAACAAGTCAATACAATTGGTAACTCTTTGAAAAGCATGTGGATAGACTTGGTTTAGGCTTGCTTGAGGACAAGCAAGGGGAAGGTTTAAGGGTGTTGATATGTGTGTTTTGTGTATGTTTGTATATATTGTTTGCATACATTTCTTAGGGTGTTTTAGAGCTTATTGGTGTGCATTTATTGTAGAGTTTATGCATATTTATAATAGTTGTGCATAAGGTGAATAATTGCATAAATGCTACACTAAGTGCACTAATTGCATGACTTAGGTGCATTTTGGGTGAAGTTGATGCTTGAGCTTAAATGAAAAAATTTGGAAGAATATTGATGAAGATTTGATGTTCTAAAACAAGATTCAAGCATGCTAGATGATGCACGAGGCCAAGAAGGAAGCACCGGAGAAAACGGAAGTGAAAATGGAGCTAAAATAAAGAAGATATGCTACTACAGGTTAACCCCCTATTCCAGTACCGATCTTTCGATAGTGTCTTCTAGTAGTTCTAGAAGCTTCATCAAAAGTACCGACTAAGTGATGTCCTAGTACTGGTCTTCCGGTAGTGTCTTTTGGTAGTCATGCTGAAGGCCTATTTAAAGCTCGTTTCAGCTCATTTGTAAGGGAGGAACTTTTATTTTTAAAACCCTAATAAACCCCAACCCTTTGCCCACTTCACCAAACACCCTAAATCACCATCTAAACTCCACACCAAGCTAGTATTAAAGCATTAAACAAAGATTTGAAGGATTTGGAAGCAAGAATTTAGGGAAGTTCTTCTTGTTCTTTCTCTATTTCTTGTAAATATGTTGCTAGATTAGGCTAGATTTAGGGTTGATTGTTGTTGTGTATTAGATTACGGCTTTGAATAATGGATTTGTGTGTATCGTTGACTTTTAATACATGCTTGTTTACATATATTTATGGCATGATTCAATATGTCTATGTATTTGAAAATCAAACATGTCTATGTGTTTGTTAAAATGCCTAAGTGAATATGCATGTGTTATTTGTGCTTTAAATGCTCTTATCTATTTATATGGGTGATGTGATTGTGCTTAACGTCATGGCTTTACTTAATTGAGTAGGCTTTAGCTTTAAATCTAGCTAATAAGTTACAGGCTATGCTTAGTCGAGTTTAAGTACTAGTCCTTAGTTTTAAACTCAGCCAAGCGGATTAGTTAACCTAGACTAAAGTATCCCTTACCCACGTTAATGTTGGTTAATTGAGCCTTAATGTCACGTAGTGTTTAAGTGCTAGTTCTTGGCTTTGAACCCAGCCAAGAGGATAAGTTCTAAGCACGGATTGCGTAAGCTAGGAGGGATTGGGCCTTAGCTTTAAAACCAGCTAACGGGTTAAACCACTAGTATTGATTAAGAGAGCCCCCGATCAACATAACGGCAATAGAAGTCCTAAGCCTTAGATAAACCTCATTCGTTATCGTAGCCCAAGTCTAGTTGCAATGCAATCACCCTAGGTCCCCTTCTTCTTTGTTAGTTTTTCCTTCCTTAGTTTGGCTCTTTTAAGTTCCTCTATAGATTAGTTTTTATTTTCCTTTTTTTGAGCTCCCTTCCATCCTAAAGAAAGCACACACACAAGCATGTAGCTAGTTTAAGGCACCCCAGCACATAGAGACCAAACTAAGGTAGCCTCCCTATGGAGACGATACCCACACTCGAATTCGCTATACCACAAATGATCCGTATGCTTGCGGGTGTAAAACTCGATACGCGTACATCAGCCGAGAACTCTTTCAAAACACCGCTATGGATAAGTTTAGTCGGGGAGTGAACAGAAGAGGTGTTCATAAGGTAAAGGTTTCTTCCAACCTACTGAGGTTAGAGCGTTGACGCATATGCTAGACTAATTCATCAGTTTGAGCCTTTCTTCATAGGGTCAAAGGACAAGTCCTGTAGGTTTGTCTTCTACCCCATCAGTAGTTGAAGTATGTGCATTGTGTTCTGAGTCCATTCACGAGGCCATAGCTCGCCCCCTAGCACCGCAATTCTCAGAGTTCACTTAAAAGCGAGTTTATGCCATATAGGGGTACTCACGGGAGTATAACCGTACTCGAACACATATAATCTGGGTTGGAGAGACAACCTTAAGTTTTCTTAGAGCCAGGGTCGGTTTAAGTCTTTCCATCTTTAGCCGTAGACCCTATTCCAACGGAGACCTCGTCCTGCTAATCCTCCAGGGTTTCATAATGTGAACCAGGCTAAACTCCCTAGTGTTCCTCAGCCTTAAGCACTCCTAATTGCTATTTCTGCACAAGCCCTAAATAGCCAACAAATGTATGGGTTGCGTGTAGCATAGTGTGTACGAGTGTAGGGTCAAATCTACAGGGAGGCGTAATGTGTGTGGTATCTTAAGCTAAGTGCATCCTAAAAAGCTACATATTGGGATCCTAACTATAATCTTTTTGGGTTTTTGAGATGGAAGAGAGTTCAGAAAAGATAAACCTAAGCTAAAGATAAATAAATAAAAGACAATGTATGTGACGAGGGAATCAAGCGATCTAATGGGATTCTAACACGTGAAAATGGGGACCAGGGTGATTGCAAGTTGCCTATGGGTGATTACTATGTCTGTCTAGGGATGCTTGATGGATTATACTTATGTTCTCTCATATAGACCTCTAATTACCCTCCTAATGGCACCCCTAGGACTCGGTGCAGGTCTATCCTTAGGCACGTTTACCTAGAGCTATGGCATGGTCCTTATGACCTAGGCATTGGAGCTAGCTAATTAGGGTTCTAGGTGACTCGAATCGATCTAACCCTAGTGTCTAAACCGTTAACTGGATTTAGAGCCAAGACCTAGTTCGTCTAATGTCGACTAACCTACCTGAAACCAGTTAGTTGGATTTAAAGATGAGGGAGACTCGACTTAGGCTAGCCATTAGTTGTGCGCCTTTGATTGTTATCACAATAGCGAAAATTAACAATTAAGCGCAATGCATACACATCTGGGGCATAGCATTTGAGCATATATCGGCCTATCCTACTACTAAACACATACACATACTTAGAGTACATTAATTTAAGCAATAGCACCCCACATGTAAGCTATAGAAGCTATTTATGCTATTAAGTATGCTAATGTACACATAGACATGTATATAGTCATACCCACTTCATGTGATCACCACTAAAACACATAGATATGCTCGCATAATGATTTAGAAATGGTTAATAGCGTAATAGCCTTCAATATATATATGCTACATCATGGAGGCTTTCCTAAAAACACATAGACATGTATGTAAATTTACCATTGAAACCCTAAGCACAAGCATATATACACAAATCCATCAAGTTCCCATTAATAAAAGTAATCAATCCATAAATACAAGACATAATCACCGTACATGTTCTGCTTATACATATATTAACTTGGGATAAAAGGGAGATAAGGAATATATCCTTCTATCCAGAGCTAATTCTTTACAATCTATGAGCATATACCCCAAAATCTTGTGTTTGATCCTCTTAAATCCTTGATTCCTAGTGTTAAATGTGTTTAGAAGTGTGTGTAGGTGTGTGAGGTAGGTTTAGGGTTTTAGAAAAATGGATGTGTGAAATATGGGGTGTTCTTTCTCAAAAAATACTGAAAAGATGCTTAAATAGAGCTAAAATCACATAGGGCCAAGGGACCAGCTGGTCGACCAGTCTTGGGGCTTGGTCAATCAGCCTAATGGCTTTATTCTCTAACTTGGCCGGGGGCCAGGTCGACTAGCCTTTTCTGCTCCTCGGCCAATTTTTGCTCATCGCGAGAGCCGATTTCTTCTTGGGTGCTTCAATCTTCGTTCAGCCGCTTCCAAATGCACTTTTCTTCATTCCTTTACATCTGGAACACCTTTGGCTTTGATCCACATCCCCAAGCTCAAATCATCTCCCCGAATCTCACCTAAAACAAGGAACAAACGTGTATTAGTTTAGCATTTAAGTCCTAAGTTCAACTATGAACATATAAACCCTAATGTGCCCAAGTATGACTGAAATGCTATACTAATACATCAAATAAAGCACAAAACACCTTAAAACAAGTATATACATGCAATGCATAAGCACAAACAAAATCAACACATCAACTCTCTACACCTGTTCCTTCGTCTCGTAGTAATAAGAAGCTAGATCTTTTGATGCAGATGTTTCAGACCCAATAGCGGGAGTTAGTGGATAATAAGAAAAGCTATCTAGTTAGAGACAGCACATGGCTTGGTAGAAGCACAATTATGGCAACTTGCCAATCAGATGAGTACTAAAGACCCTGGGAAATTGCCTACACAACCAGAGGTAAACCCTAGAGTCCAGTACTATTCCTCCTCCGACCCCACTTATCCCTATACAACCCAAACTAAAGCTATTACTATTTTTAGGAGCGGTAAAATAGTATACTAGGATAGGAGTTGAATATGCAGAGCCTGTATCTAGTGGTCCTTTTAAGTCTAGAGAACCCAAACATAGCTCTGTTGAGAGAGATCTTAGAGAGACTCCTACTGAAAGAGTTGAGCCTACTAAAGACTATGGTAAGAGTAATACTTCCTACCCATATAGGGAGGGAAAGCAACCTATTAATGATTTCCATGAGTCTAGAGGTATTACACCTAGAATTCCATTCCCATCTGTCTTAGAGAGGCCATCACCTAGTAAGGATACTAGATCTTTCAAGGTCTTAGAACATTTAAAAGATCTCAAGGTAATCTTTCTTAGATAGATGTGGTCGTTTCTATTCCATCCTACTTTGAGTTCTTTAGAGACCTTTACACGAGGGATCGTAGCATATTGCACATGCCTAAGAAGGTGAAACTCATAGAGAAGGTGAGTAGTATTTGCACATTTCCCCATCGATCTAAGCTTAATAATCTAGAAGCATTCAAGTTTCGTTGTCGCATTAGAGAGACCCTGGTTGACCACGTTTTATTAGATTTAGGGTTTAGTGTGAACCTCATTCCTTACTCCGTCTATCAGCAGGTAGGCTTACGTGAGTTGTCTCCCACACATGTTACACTCCACCTAACTGATAGGTCTGAGCGTAAACCTCGAGGTGTAGTTGAGGATGTTATGGTTTAGGTAGGAGAGTTCGTGTACCCCATTGACTTCATAGTGTTAAACATAGATTATGGTCACGACTCTACGCACACTATACCCGTCCTTTAAGGCCACCCCTTCCTTACCATAGCTGATGTAGTCATTCATTGCAGTCGGGGTTATTGGAGACTAAGTTTGGGAATTTGAGGTCCACCATGAAGGTAGTCGAGGCCATAAGTAGAACTAGTGTAGATGGTGATGAAGATGAGGAAGATTGCTTTATGATTCAAGTGATAGACCCATGTGTTGAGGGCTATGATAAGGAGACTATGATCAAGAATGATGAATTGAGAAAGTCTAAAGACACTCTAGCTAGCCTTGACCGAGACACTTATAAGCGGGGATGCATAGCCTCTACTTCTAAAGGTAATGATCATAAGTTTGACAAGTCCTTTAAGGTTAATTCTTTCAATCTTTATATGCAAGGCATGGACCATTATGATTGCACACATAGGATTGATCATGAAAATGGAGATGAAAATAGAGGTTTTAAGGTGCACGTGGTAGAATCTTGTATTGATGAATGTGGTTGTGATAAGATATCCCCTAGCATTGAATTCATTGAAGCATTTGACAAGATATTAGCTAGAGTGGATTTGGAGACACCCGTTGAGAATAGTATTATGCCTATCTTTGATTCTAGGCTCGATAAGTCCATTAGAATTGTAGATTCTATGTTGAAGTAAATGACCAATCTATGATGACTTTTAAGGAAGAGATTAAAAAACTTGAAATTATGATATATGGGTCCTTGGGCATCTTTGATGAGTTATTATTAGAACCTTCTTCTAAACTTTCTACTAGGGAACTACTCGATGAGGTGAACCATTTCTTGGATGAACACGAGCCATCCCTTACTTCCTTAGAGTGAGGCTATGACCTTTACTCCTAATTGTTCCTCTTCCAAGTCAATTCCTTCATGTTTCCCCATTGACTCCATCCCACCCAACCCTACTCCATTAGATAACTCTTCCCTTCTTCCTGTCATTGAGTCACCCCTTTGTGAGCACAATTTTACATTATCCCACTCTGAGCATGTTCATGTAAGGTTTGTTCACACTCATCCCATTCTTTATGCTTTGGATGCTTCATTAACCCTCAGCACAGGGTGTGGGTAGCCCTTGATTATCAAAAGAAGGTTATATGATGGTTAGTGGCGAAGACTGAGCTTGCTAGGATACGATTGGAGAAGAATAAAGGACCTAAAGCTTTAGATTTTTCCATGACCTATGATACCTTGAAGCATTCTCTTTCTATATTTGATGCGTCAGGTTTTTCATTTGACCCTTTTTCATGTGTGTGAAAAGGATTGTGATGTGCATGACTTGATTGATCTTATACCAAATAATCTTTTTTCTTCTGAGTTATATCTTGACAGGTTTGTCTGTCGATCTATGCTCAAGTGCTATAAGTATCATTGGCCCTAACATTACTACCCTACTAGAGGCGTTAAATTCAACACTACTAGGGGGCACCCTAGACATTTAGTGATGATTTGATGATTGCCTGGCTGACAGCGTCGTGGTTAGCACTACTAAGAGACAATTTAGGTTAATTTTGGTACTTTTATTTCTTCTTTCATTTTTCATTTCAATTGTTTTCTTTTCACCCACACAAGTGTAATCCCCGAACCCTTTTCCCATAGGATACACCTTGTCTTATCATTTGCACATGCCAATGCAAGATTGCATGGTAATGCTACTGACCCTGTTCTTTGTGAGTGTTTATGGTTTGATTGAGTCATAGGGTTAGTAGTTAAAATGTTGATGGGTTAGTAGTTGAAATGTTGATCTTTGGCATGGAGAGCTTCAAGAATGCAAGGTTGTATATATCATTTCTCCACTTGCTCTCCACCTATCTACCACTTCTGTACCACTCATACTTGCTTTATATTGCCTACTTGCTTGTTGCGTGCCTCTATCCTATTTGCTTGAGGACAAGCAAAGTTTAAGTTTTGGGATGTGGGACTTTGATTCTTATTATTTTCTTATTATTCTATGGTTTGCTAGGGCAGATCCATTAATTTCGTGAAAATAGTGTAATTTTTTTATGCATATAGAATCATTTATCCCTTAGTTGAAGGGAGTGTTGGTTATTGTGATTACTCAATTGATTAGTGAAAATAAATTTGCATTGTGGGGAATGAAGGGAGTTGAGGGAAATCTGAGTCTTAGCGGGGATGCCCTTGAAAGTTGTTGGGAGTGAGTGACTTTAAGAATGCACCTTGTAGCTATTCCATGCCTTGGTTGGAAAGAGTGGTTGAAAAGGGTTGTTGATATGAGTGCCTCTTCCTTGATTGGTTCTTTTTTATGTGCTTTTGCCTTTCTTTTTCTTTTCTTTTTGTTTGTGATGCAAAAGTATGAAAAATCCAAAAAAATTGAAAAAGGAAAAAAGGTGTAAAAAGATAAAAAAGACTGAAAAATCGAAAAACATGAAAAAGAGAAAAGCCAAAAGCACCAAAAAATTTATTGAATAAGTGCTTAAGTAACACAATGTCAACTTGGCATACCTTCATCTTTTCGTTCTTTCATGTGTTATGAATAAGGCTCTTACATCAATTTGTGAGCCATTGTATTTGTGCATTCTTTCTCTCCTTATCTTTGAGGCTTTGTATATGTTGGGGAGGCTATGTTCATCAAAAGGGCATAAAATATCAACATCCCGTGTGTGTACATAAGATTCCTAAGCTTGTGGTGGTTTAGCTACTTAGGAATTTCCCGTAAGGTAGAAGGCCCTTTATGAGTAAATGGAGGATCCAAAGAGGCTTGGGACCTCTCTACAATAAGAATGACCCCTTCATGCTCCTTATGTTCACCTTCATAGTGAGTCAATCCCTTAGGAATCCCTTTGTATTGACTTTGAGATAAACTTAGGTTTAGACTTGCTGTAGGACAAGCAAGGAGAAGGTTTAGGGGTATTAATGTGTTGTGATTGTGTATGTGCTTATATGGAATTTCTATACTTGTTCAAGGTGTTCTTGTGCTTTATTAGGTGTGTTAGTGTAGCATTTATTCCGTACTTGTGTATAGTAGGCTACAAATGTCCACAGTTGAGTTTAGAAAATAAATGCTACACTAATATGCACTTGTTTCTTGTGTTAGGTGAAGTTTAGGGCAAAGCTTGGGACTTGGATTGATGAAAGACCTGAGCTAAAGGTGTTTGGGATATGAAGGAAGCTTGAATATTGCATTTGGAAGTGGCTGGGCGAAGAAAAGAACAACCGAGGCAAAATGAGCTTGCGAAGAGCAAAATTAGAGCATAATTGGACCAGGCCGGTTGACCTCAACCCTAGGCCAGTCGACCGGCCAAGTAGACCGACGAGATCAGAGAGTAGGCCAAATTAAGTCGATCGACTTAGCCCAAGGCTGGGCCCCAGCCCTAGTCCCCCAGCCTTGTGCAATAAAAGCCCTATTTAAGGCATTTTTTAGCATTTTTTTTAGGGAGATCAATAACCTATTTTCACACTTTCTTCCATTTCACACCCATATAACCGCACTTCACCCATCTCAGACACATTTTCACATACTTTCCCACTTGTATTCAAGCTATTTAGAGGGTTTCAAACACTTGGATTGGAGTTTTGATCAAGGATTTTTACAGTACACTTATAACAAACTACAAAGGGGTTCCGTGCAATTTACCCTACAAATAACACATACAATATTATTTTAATATAACAACTCACACACCCACTTACCTTAAGAAAAGCTTACCAGCGAACTGCACATTGGCAGCGTTTGGATTGGCTTTTTCGTAAAAAAAAAAACTTTTTTGTTATAAATATGTGTTTGGATTGGCTTTTCAAAAAAAGCAAAAGCTATTAAAAAAAGTTGAAGATCAGCTTTTTTTTTTTTCAAGATGAAGTTTTTAGCTTCTTCAAATAAGCTGATGTGATGGATGAGAGAGAAACTTGCTAAAAATGTCGCGTTTTTATTAGATGGCCTATCTATCATCTCTCTCCTCTCTCAATGGTTTATTTTTTCTTTTATAGCAGATCTCATCCTTATGTACTAGGTGTTTCTTCTCTCTCTTTTTTTATGTTTTTACAATTTTCTCTTTCTTCTGATCCATCTATTGTTAGGTTTTTTACTTTATTTGTTTTTTTTATTTTTGACTGAAATCTCAATTTTTTATTTTTTTATTATTTACTGCCACAAGAATAAATTTTTTTTCATATGTTGAGTTTTCTTTTTCATAATTTTGGATTTGTTACTTTTTTTTTTGGGTATTAAATGATTTTTTTTTCTCCCCAACTTGGCCAAAAATGGATTCGCTGCTCCTTACTTAGCTTTTTTCCTTCACAGCAATGGTTGTTCCTATAGGTATCATGTATGTGTTTGTTAGATATGTAGTGCATGCATGGGAGCTATTCAATGTTTTAGGAGTAGGTGTTAGGATTATGTTTGTAGTGTGTTGGAGTTATGAGGGAGTAATTGGTTGTATTAAAAGAGTGATCAAAGATTGAATTTTTAAAGCTTTATATGGAACTTAAGTTGAGATGACCAGTTATATGTACATGCTTATTTGCTCAAGAACATATCGTTTTTGCAATTTATCTCTCAATCTTCCACAGGAGAGAACTTACTTCATCTCTGTTCTTCATGGTTCTCTTTAGTCCTCATTATTTGAAGTTTTATTTTATTGATTCTCTTTTTTTTATTGTTTTTGTTTGTTGATGAAGGAGTAAGTGGATGTGGTGCTTAAAGACTACCTGTTTTATGAGGAAAATATTTGTCCTTTGTGATTAGAAGAACTAATAGATCCTTATTAACCTACTCAAATCTCTTAGTTCTTGTAAAGCTTTATGGTGCTCTTGAAGTCAAGACATTGATGGCACTCATATTGGTATCCATGTTTCAGACGAAAAAAGGATAACTTTCACTTGTAGAAAGGGATTTACTAGTACAAATATTTTAGCTACATGTGACTTTAACATTTGTTTCACATTTGCGTTGATAGGTTGGGAAGGTTTCGCACATGATATAAGAAATTTTTAAATACCCTTTCCAAGCCAAAATTACTGTTTCCTCATCCACCTAGAGGTTAGTAATATTCAAAATTATTTTTTTTAATTTATTAACATTAATATACGTCATTGGTTTTAATTTGTAACATTTTGTTTATAGGTAAATATTACCTTGTTGATTCTGGATATCCAACTATTAAGGGATATCTAGGGCCATATAAAAGTACAAGATATCATATTCCACAATTTAGGTTAGCCTCAGCTTTCAAATCATGAAATGAATTGTTTAATTACACTATTAAAGCTTGAGGAATGTTATTGAAAGAACTTTTGGAGTTCGCAAAGGAAGGTGCAGAATCTTGGAAAATTTGATTAACTTTGAACTTGAAACTCAATTCGCTATTATGTGGGCATGCTTTGCTCTTCACAATTATGTAAAACGAGATGATTCACCTGATTTAAGTATTCTTCAAATGTTCGAAAATTTTTCTGAATTGGAGGCTGAAGAACAAATATTTTAATGATAATGAAGAAGTGTCAAATCAAGAATGGAAAAAACTAACTTCAACAGATACTAAAATGATGGAGAAAACAAGAGATGCTATTGGAGATCAACTACTAGGATGAGTGCATCATTAAAATTGTAGAAATGGTGTTAAATGGACATTGTCACTTGTTGTAACAAGTAATCAAATAATATTTTTCTTTTTCTTCTAGAGTTTCAAAAATGGATATGTGTTTCAAATTATATAACAAAAAAAAATATTATGTAATCTCTTTACCATGAAAAAGAAAAATACAAAAATAAACATAATTTTGTTTATTTCATGTTTTACTATTTAAGTTCATTGTATTCAAGCAAAATATTTAAATTTATAAAAAATATATATTTTTAAAAAAATTAAATATCAAATATATGTGATAAAATAAAAAATATTAAAAAACTAACAATCCATGCATTTATTGTTTCACTAATAACAACTAATTTATGATAATTACTTTTTTATTCAAATGTCAATCAATAAAAGTGCTTTTGCATGCCCTTTTTGGTAATTTATCTGGGAAAAAAGTACTTTTACAGCTTTTTATCCAAATGCTTGTTGCAACTTAAAAAGTGCCTCCGAATAGATGAATCCAAACACAAAATAGCTTTTACTACCACTTAAAACTCTCTAAAAAAGCTCTACAAAAAAAAACCCAATCAAACAAGCCCATTAATCTTAGAAATAAGAAGGACAGGTCGAAACAGCACAAATAAGAGAAGCTCGTTGTCACGCCCTTAGCCTATCCTAAGTGTTGCGTGCAGCACTTAGACACTTTTATAATGCAAAAGTGGCTAAACTAGCCTAAAAAACACTAACAAAGGAACTTTGCAAGGTGAAAAGTAAAGCAGCGAAATAAAGAAAGTTTGAGAGAATAATACTTGTATTGCTCTTAAATTTTTTGTGTGTGATACAAATGAAAAGCTAGGCAATTAATACATGCATCCAATCTAATGAATGGCTAAGATCATTTCAATCTAATGGCTAATATGGGTGTCTAGACTATTTTACCCTAATCATGAGATATTTACGATCAATTATAATCAATAATTCCTCAATCAAGGGGATTGACATTCTTTTAAATTCCTTACCATATCCATCCTATCTAGAGTATGTTCTAGATCCTCTCTAGAAAGAAAGTCTCATATGTGTATTCTTACAAGCTTTATCATCCTTGCCACATGGTTGCTTACATGATGCCTATACAATGCTTCCTTGCAAGCCTCAGTCTTGCCATCTCACTGCCCATGTGGTGTCTCTATCAGTGGGGTGTGACATATTCCCCCACCCAATTCTGCAAACGTCTCATGATAATTCACAATCATCTTTATAAGGTTTCCAAGAGCATCCATTGGTTCTCAACTCGCTTTATTAACTAGCAAGCACTTCCAATGCACCAAGTACTCATGTCAAGGTGGAAGTCCTCTTACATAATCGGCTTCAATGAAATTGACTTATCTATCACGAGGATCTACCATTGTAGCTGCTAGGTTCTTTGGGGTTGTGGCCTCCTTTCCTCGATTTGCTCCCCTGATCGTCTTGCTAGCTGATTTGGCAAGGCAGATTCTTGATGAACTGGCTTGCTCCATCTGAGGGTAACTAGTTTTACACTTGGTCTCTAACTCCCTGGTGTAAGCAACAAGGGTCCGTTGACTTGTTTCTACTTTAACTAGCTTCTTGCCTATTGCTTGGCTCCTTTGGAGATTAAGCAAGAGTTGGGTCTTGTCAAGTATAGTTCCCCACTCTTTTCCTTGGTACCATGTGTCACATCATATGGAGGGTCCACATTTTTCATAAGTGGTGCTTTCCTTTGTAACAAGGGTGATGTGGTCTCTTCCACCTTTCGACGGCCTTTGACAACTTCCTTCGATGTCTTGTCTGCCACCTGCTCACCCCTATCCACTCATTTCATGGCTTTTAAGTAAGCCCCCTTATTTTGACGAGCTCCCTTGTCCACTCGAATGGTCGAAAGTTGCCTCTTTTCGAGTCTAGGTTGGATCTTCGCTGGTACTATGCAAGAGGTGTTTCTCCTCCATGATCATCATATATTCAAGGTGGGGTATGGGGATGGCCTTTGCTTATCTAAAGAACTCTATGCCAAGGACAAGCTTGAAGTCATCCATAGGCACCACCGTGAAATTTAATCTCTTCTGCCAAGTATTGATAGTTAGAGAAACATTTTTTACCATACCTGTCAATGGTTGTACGGCTGGATTGACTGTCTCAAAGAACCCTTGACACTTGTTAATGGTAAGTCCCAATCTCTTGCCTTCGTCTTCTACCATGAAACTATGAGAAGCTCTAGTGTCCAACATGGCCCTGGAGAGCTTTCCCTAAATCAATGCCTCACGTATATCAAGCTACCCTTTAATGTGGCCCTTGGTGGCATCTTGGCATTCAAAGCATTCAGCAACTGAAGAGAACCTATTTGTGCTATGCCGGTCTTCTCGTGTTCCTCAATCATCATGTTAAGCATTTCTCTTCTTGGACACTCTTTCTATGGATGGGAACTGAGACAAAAGTAACACTTGATGGATCTCTTGTCTCTCTTCTCGTCCTGGTTGAAAGGTTGTTTCCCATGTCTATCCTTATCTTGCCCCTTGGGACTCTCGTCTTCCCCACCGTTTTCTGTCAAATCTTCCTAGGGTTTGGTAGGATCTTTCTTCTTCTTGACTTTTATCAAGGACTTAGCTGTGGCAACTGCTTGAGCAAAGGTCTTGGGCTTTCTCATTCGGAATTCTTATTGTGCCTATGGTTGCAAACCCTTGATAAAGTCGTACATATGATCATAATCGGGCTTATTATGTACCTAGAGTTTAAGAGAGATGTATTCTTGAACGTATTAATGAATGGTCCCTATATGCTTTAGGACTCTAAGCCTGTCACAAGCTTCCCATTCGGCCTCTTCAGGATAAAATTGGGCATATACATCTTCCTTGAAAGCAGTCCAAGTTGAAAGCCCCCTCTTGGCCTTTTAGAACTCTTGGTGCTTCATGCGCCTCCATAAAGCTACATCCTCCAAGAAGTAGAATGTTGTTGTCCTTACACGGCTAGCATACTCCTCAAGCCCAACTGCATTAAAGTATTGTTCAATCTACCAAAAGAAGATTTCCACCTCTTTGGCTTCGTGCTTCCCATTTTGGGGACTAGGTCTTGGCACGTCCAACCTTGGTGCATGATGGTGGGTTGATGTGCCACAAGCTATTGCCTCTCTACGCATAGCCTAATCCTTCTTCATCTCCTCAAGGATCTTGTCTATTTCGGCCATCTTACCTTGTATCTAATTAGCAAGGGTCTCCTTCTCATTTATTGCTTGTTCAGCCACCATTTCTGTCATTTGTACACAAGCTTGAAGCTTTTCAAGCTCTTCATGTAGGTCCCCCAAACTTAGTGCCTCCTCATTGTAAAATTGAAGTTGTTGAAGCTTCTCCATGAATTCAACAAGGGCCTCTTCTAGTCTTGTCAAATGTGCCTAAAAAGCGACTTGTACATCTTGAGCCTTTCCCTCTTATTGCCTTTGGATGCTGCAGGTGGTAGGGCTTCCCTTCCCCTCTTTATCGCCAGCTTCAGTGCTCTTCTCAACACCTGAAAAAGAAATCTTTCAAAGGTGCAAATTAACAAACACTTTGCGTGTAACCTTGGCTCTAGTAACCACTTGTCACACCCTTAGCCTATCCTAAGTGTTACGTGCAGTACTTAGACACTTTTCTAATGCAAAAGTGGCTAAATTAGCCGAAAAAACACTAACAAAGGAACTTTGCAAGGTGAAAAGTAAAGCAGCGAAATAAAGAAAGTTTGAGAGAATAATACTTGTATTGCTCTTAAATTTTTTGTGTGTTATATAAATGAAAAGCTGGGCTATTTATACATGCTTCCAATCTAATGAATAGCTAAGATCATTTCAATCTAATGGCTAATATGAGCATCTAGACTATTCTACCCTAATCATGGGATATTTACAATCAATTATAATTAATAATCCCTTAATCAAGGGGATTGACATTCTTTCGAATTCCTTACCATATCCTCCTATCTAGTGTATCTTCTAGATCCTCCCTGAAAAGAAAGTGTCATCCATACATCCTTACAAGCTTTGTCATCGTCGCCACATGGTTGCTCGCATGGTGCCTACATTTTTAGGGCTGCTCCAGTGAGGGAAAGTGCCACATGTGCTTCTTTGCAAGCCTCAATCTTGTCATCTCGCTGCCCATGTAAGCTTAATTTCATATTTAATTTATGTATTTTAATATGGTGATTAGGGCTTTAAAATCTAAGGTTGATTATTGTTGTAAATTAGATTGTGGCTTTGAGTAATTGGCTTGTAATTTATCTATGGCTCTAAATACATGCCTGATTGCATTGTTTTATGGCATCATTCAATTTTGTCTATGTATTTGATAATCAAATATGTCCATGTGTTTGATAAAATGCCTAAATGAGATTGTGTGTATTCCATTTTATAGCATGCTTGATCTTTATTGTTTACCCAATTTTAAGCATGCCTATATGCTAGAATTAGGATTTTTCATGGAAAAGGGCTTTAGCTGTAATCCTGTCTATGTGCTTATGTTATTGCCTCTTTGGATAAAAGCATGCTATACATGTAAGTTATGAAACGTTCCTATGGCTTCAAATCGACTTATCTATGAGTTATTTTGAGGATCCATATTTGAGCATGCATGAATTGAGCCTTAAAGGCCGCAATTGCTTATTGTGATGCTTGATTGTTGGTTTATAATTTATGTTTAGGCTATAGTTGCGTTCCTTTAACTTTAAATCCAGCTAATAGGTGTCTAGCATAATCTAATCAAACCTAGATGGCATAGTTCTTAGCTTTAAACCTAGCCAACGAGTTAAACACTAGGTTAAGATGCAATCAACATTACCTAGGACCTAATCAATTAAGCCCGAAAACCCTAGGCCATAAGGACCATGCTATACTCTAGGGTTCCACCTAGGGATAGACCCACATCATGCCTTAGAGGATAGTAAGGTTAGTTAGTAAGGCCCGGCGATAGAGAAATTGAAGCCATAGATAGATAGAAATCACTATCATTGCCAAAGTCTATCTTACACACACAATCACCCCAGGTCATTCCCTATCTTCGATTCTTGATTACATGCCTCGAGTTAGGTTAGGTTTAGATTAGGGTTAGCTTTAGTTCTTAATTCACTTTCTTACATTTCGATAGTTTAGTTAAGGGCTCCTTTCGAATCAAAAGCACACATGCACATAACTTCTTTAAGGCATGAGCACGTAAAGACTGAGCTAAAAAGCCTCCTTGTGGAGACGATACTAGTATGCATACGCATTATACATACACAACCCACACAATTGCAGGTTAAGACTTGGTTATTTGGTTTGTGCTCATTTGCACACACAACCGACTAAACGATCACACTTATCTGTCAACTCGTTAATTAGATTGTTAACACACAAACTGTGAGTTAAACGATGTTGTGTGTTATTGATGATTGAGAAGGCCTTTCTTTATAACTCTTTTTTATTCATTAATCACATGTTGATAACATGTTTCGTGTGTATGATAAGTAGGCTCCATTAATTAGGTAATTCTTAATTTCATTCTTATAATCTGTTGGCTTGTTTATACATTGTTATCATTTTTAATACTTTCATTTTATTGTTAAATGAGCTACTTCACTGTTTATTCTTACTACATATGTTTGACTTTTGGAGTCTCAGTTAATTGTTTATGTGGTATTAGTCAATGTGCTTTATTAGTTATCTAGAATAATCCGTTTCCCTTTTTATGCTCAGGTAATCTGTTACTATATTTTTTTAGTTATATCAACTGGGATAAAAAATTTATAGTGTTTTTTTCTTTTTGGTTATTAAATTCTTCATTCACTAATTTCATTTTCCTACCATGTTCCTGATTATTGGTATTCTTCATTAATTGGTTACTTCTTTATTCCATTTTTTTCACACATATTGTGGATTTTATACCTAGTTTGACTTTTTAATTACCAATTTACTATTATTTGGTATTAGTTTTTGAGCTCTCCTTTTTGGTTCTTTTGAAAATTTTATGAAACCAAGGAATGTGTAGAAGATTTGCAAGATAGATAGTATATACGAGCAGGGCAAAGTGTTTCTTAGAAGAATATGATTCAAAATGGGAAGAGAAACAAAAAATTGAATAAAATAATTGTACAATTTATAGAAGAAGTATGAATAGGTTTGTTTACTTATGATTTCTTAATATTTATTTATTGTGAGATTATTTAAAAACAATATTGACTACCAGAGTATTTAATAATGATGTGTGTTTGAATTGTTCAATAGTAACTTAATTTATAGGTTTTCACCTAAACCAATTAAGTTCTCTTTTATTCCATTCCTTATCCAAGGTATAATGGATTTTTTTTTTCTACACTGAACAAAACTGGGATATGAATTTGCTATTTTAATTTTACATATGAAGATAAGTAGTAAATAAGATCATCAATTATATTGATACAAATTTATATTGATATTTTGTTTTCTATTTATATTATATTTTAATGATTTTTGTAAATGCTATATTTTAATGATTTTTGTAAATGCTCTCTACATAGTTGAGATTGAAGTTTCAATTGCAAGCTCCGTAAATTCAAGTTTTCACAAGTGACAAAATAAGCTCTGCCGCCAAGGCTGATTTAAAAACTTAATCAGTTGCCATACATCTTCTTGGTTAAGTAGAAGGTACGCAGCTCTCCTTTTATTGAGTTTACTGAATAGAGAGGTCAAAACTGTATGAAAATCAACTTATCTTTCCACTCACATGAATTCATAATAGAAATATGTATTGCTTTAATTTTCTAAAGATGTTGTTGCCTCACATAGCTTGATTTATAAATAGCAAAGGATGCTTTTACTCCACAATATGAGAAATGCACATGTTCAGATACGTGTCAAGACAAATAAGCCAATTCGAGAACCAATGATGTGGCTTATTTCGCAAGGAGATAGTTTCTTTTTTGTTGTGGGCACGGGTAGAGCAAGATGAAAATAAAAAAAAAGAAAGAAAAATGTAGGAATGGAGTATTTTGATTTTACATCATACTATGGATTTTTTAAAAAAAAAAAATTAGAAATGCTATTTTGGTTGTTTCTATCCGAACATTACAATTTATTCATATTTTTTGTATTCCTTGAATTTATATATCTAAAACCCAATGAGGCATAACCTTTTCCATATAACTATTGTTTTGTATATGTGTGTCTTATTATTAAAGTTGTGCAAATTTATTGCATCTGTGTAATTTTCTTCATATAAATTGCAGTATATTTCCTTTTTTTTTATTTTAACTCAGGGATTGTTTTTGTTGGAATTTTCCTCTAGATTTTGTTCACTTTCGCGTTGACAACAAATTTATTTCCCTTCATTTTCTTGAAGAAAACTTGGGATCCAATATCAGGACAATTAAGGTTGCGTTTGGTTTGCCTATTTTTTGTTTTGATTTCCTAGTTTTCATTTTCCATTTTCATTTCCTAAAAACAATCTTCATTTTCTATTTTCTAAAATTTAGAGAATGTGTTTGATTAGCAAAAGTTTTTTTTTTTGATGTTTATTTACAAAATTCCTACCTTATTTTCTAAACTTTTTGGAGATATTTACAAAATTTTCACCTTGTTTTCTAAATTTTTTAGATATATTTACAAAACTATCACTTTGTTTTTTAAATCTTTTAGAGTTATTTACAAAACTGCCATTTTGGTTTCTAAATCTTTTAGAGTTATTTATAAAATTACCACTTTGTTTTCAGAAAAACTACTTTTTTTATGTTTTCTGATATCCTAGAAAACTATTTTCTATTTTTTTGAAAATGAAAATGAAAATAATTAACCAAATGAATTTTCTATCCTAATTTTTATTTTTCATGAAAATAAAAACAGAAAACAGACAAACCAAACACATCCTAAGCTTCTCTAGTATGGTTGGTGGGATGATACTAGTCTTAATTGGGACCCATTTGGCTTTTTCTCACTATTCCATGATGATTGATCAGGGCCTCCCATTGTTGATTCCAGGTGAATTGGCATAGGCAGGAGCAGTTTTGGTACCCTTCTTGATTATGGGTTCTTGTAGATTCCACAAATTAAAGAGGATTTTGATGGTGATAGGCATATGAAATTGTTTGTCTGGAACACAATTTTAGGATCAGTTAAGCTACCATAATATTTTCTGTGGAATATTTTCTTGCCTCCTCCATCATGAGGGAAAAGTTCCTACTCTTCTTCAAGATCCATCATCTCATTAGAAGAAGAGTGAGACCCAAAAAAGAAGGGGGTGATAATTATGATTTTTTTTTTCATGTGTGTATTGAATTATTGGAGACTTTTCGAAGTATATGTTCAGTGTACAATTTCATTGGAAAGCTAAATGAATTTTAGTGTTAGTCTCTTACTTTTTAAGTGTATTAATTTATTCATGCATCTTTATAGTTAGTAACATTGATAGTTTTGTGTTAAAAAATTTTTTTTGATCCCTTATTTTTACGTTCTTTATTTTTTTCATTTGTGACACTATTAGTCTTATGTTGACATTTTTTAGTTCAGACTAAAGTGTTACAAATTGTTAAAAAAAAAAAGTTTAGTATTATAAATATCAAAGCTCAAATACCAAATCAGTTATTTGCCTTTCTTCTAATTTCTCTAAGATCATGACCAAAAGAGAAAAAAAAGAAAATCTTAGAGGCATGTTTGATGTTGAAAATTGGGTCTATTATAAAATTTAGTTTTGGATGCTGATGGAGGGAGATAATGGGGCCCACAAAGAGATTTGTCAATAATTTCTATCTAAAACATTTTACTTTTAGTCTTTTTTTTTTAATATTTTATACTTTTCTTTTGTGATAATGTAACATTTTTAGAGTAACTAGTTGTGAAGGGTGGGCCGTGGAAGGCACGACCATTGCCCAATAGTGTTATTATAGAAAATTTATATAAATTATAATTCGATGATTAAAATTTATATGTAATAAAAATGCAAATGAAAAATAATCAAACACCATAATTTGCATAATTATAAATACCTCCATGTAGTACATCTTTTACATGTTAGCAAAATGAAGAGTTTCATGATTTTAACTACTTCTGATATTTCATGTGAAGTAGTTTCTAAATATTTACAAACCTATAACTATTTGCTATATGGATATTTGAAGAGTAGAATATGTTAACAATCCATGATACAAAAACCAATAAATACAGCTCTCTTCAAGTGAATTGAGTGTGCAACCCGTATCTCAAAAAGTTATACAGTGTACTATTAGGAGGTATTTGTAGAGTACTTTCATTCTAACTTCTTTTTCTTTGACTGAGAAGTAAGAGTGTGGTGCTTTCTTTTAGAAGACGATTCTTCGGAAATATGCTCAACTTTTGATTCCATTGGAGTGGTTTTCATTGAGTTAGAGGCATCCAGAAACAAAGCTCTAGAAATTTGTTAATGATGTGAAGAGCTTGAAAACGAATAATCTTCGTTAGCTTCATAGAAGGAGCTGATTGAAAATCTTATCTCTTCACCATTTTCAGTCTGAAATGAATATGGCCTAAGTTGTATATAAAGATTCTACTTGGTCATTCTTTGTTGAATTCTAATGAAAGTCCAAGTTCTCTCCCTATGTTCCATAATGAGATGTTTTAAAAAATAATAAAAAAGTAAATTGGATTAAAAAATAATTTTTTAATGGTATTAACCTTTGAATCCATCTCAAACAGCATAGAAGCTTTTTCACCAATTAGTTTCCCTGCCATTGGGCCAGAGACATTGACTTTTAACTCTCCAGTTTTATCAACTAGAAGAAGATCAAAGCAGCACCTATTTTAAAAAAGGAAAAAGAAAGTAAACAAATCAAATACACTATTTTTTTTTTTGTTTTAAACAAACTAACATACAGGATAGGATATATTGCTCAAACCTTGGAGTGGCGCATACTTTCGTTTTACAAAAAAAACTCATTCATATATATCTCTTGGGTTTGTGTTGATCCTTCTATTGCATTCTGAACAACAAACTGATACAAATTTCTGGCATCTATTGATAAAGATGGTGTAGCTTTGACCCATATATATTTATCCTATTGGGTGATTATAAAAAGATGCATTAAAAGGAGCATAAAAGATAATTGGTTTTAATTCTTTCTTTTGTTTCATGTGCAAGTTAATGGAAATGATGTTGAAATAGATCTTTCTTGTAATTGAGTAGAAAGTAGTAAGATTTGTTAATGAGTGTAATCTAATTGTGTTAAGAAGATTTTTACGTTTGTTAAACTATACGTGAAGCAATTCAACAAACATTTGTTAATCACAAAAAAGAATAAAGCAATGTTACCAATTCAGTTATGGCTGAAGCGCCGGCAATGGAGAGTATCTTCTGTTTTTCTAGGCTTGCCAATGGGATGTTATCATCTAGATAATCTCTTCGTGCAATAAAGTCTTGAAGTAAAAGATGATTCTAAGATACCCTATTAAATATATTGATTCAGTTATATGAAGAGAAAAAAAAAGAGATGGAAATTATATTGAGTGAAAAAGAGAATGAAAATATATATATATATATATATATATATATATATACCAATCTTCCAAGGTCTTTGATTCAATATTTTGTGGATTGATGACAAAAGAAGATGTGGCTCTTGTTGAAAGTGAAATTCCTAGAATAGAAAAAGGATTTTAACAAGGCACAACTTTGTAAAATTTAAAGAAATAAAGTTTTAAGATCATATAGTTAGTCTACCTGAATATGCCTTGACAGATAATCTCATTCCAATGAGTATTGGAAATTCTTTTTGGTTATTTGAAATCAAAGAACCTTCATGCTCAAAAAAATCATCCCATAGTGTGAGTTTTAGTGGCTTTTTTCTGCCAAATATATTTTTTATATCAAGTGTGTTAGTAGATAATAGAAATATGATTGTATTGGTTGAGTAAAAGAATGATATATTTGAAGAGATATTACTCTTGATCGATGAGGACAAGTTCTTGCTTCAATCCTTGGCGCATTGTCCCATCTTTTTGTTTTGTGTAGACAAGTATTGAGGGAAAGTAATTTAGCACAACAGCAAATACATCTGCAAGGCAATATTTGAAAAATTTAAGATTATGCATTCGTCTAAATAAAGAAATAAAAAGAAAATCAAATTGTTGGTGTTTTCCATACTTATTGGCTGATTTGTTAAGTTAATATATTTGTGTGACTGAGAGAAAGGGGCAATGACAAATTTGTTGAGCAATGCTATGAGCTTTTCATTTTTCACTTCTTCAACCTTTGTTTGTCTTTCAATGATCCATTGATATTGACATTGTACGATCCTATAGTTGTCAGGTAGCTCATGAACTGTGGCATTTGAAATTTCATATGTTTTAAATGGTTGCAATGTATGTTGAAATGTTTCAATTGCTCGACCAAATAATACACATTGCATCCAAGTTCCCTGTATAAAAAATTGTGTCAATTTTTTTGAATTACATAAAATGATTCTAATTATTTCGTACAGTTATATACTTATTGTTCTAAAAATACATACTAAACAATTTTTCAATTTTTTAATCAATTGAAAATGACACATATAATTACACTTAGAAGTGGACAAATCGTAGTGAATTTAGCATCTTAAGGTGAGGGAAGATTTTTTTTTTCTGTTTTCCAATTGTGTAAAACATTTCATCTTTTGAAGTATGTAAAATATTTTAGACACTATATTCTTTTAAGTCTTAATATAAGTCTTTCTTATTGTAGTTGTGATTTTTCATGCAATAGTTTCTATATTAGTGTGAACATAGAATGACTAACAATGTTGTTTAGTTAGGATTTATAAATGCACTATTAAACTCTTGATGAAATAAGTTTGCCTTTTAAAGTGCAAAGTTTAAAAATTGAAATGTTATCAAGGGTACATAGTATTCAAAGACAAAAGATATTTGTCTATTAGAATATACCTCATCATCAGCCACAATAATGGTCTGATATCTTGTTGTGCATGATTGTGGAGTCCAAGGACGTGAATCTTGGGCATGTGGCCTTTCAATCACTTGAACTTTTGCTGTCCATTTCAGTGTTCGGGGAGTTATTTCTGCAATAGATGTATATTGGTTTTCATTTACTTGATCCATTAAGGAAACTACATAAGAAAATTTCATAAGTTAGTAATATACATATGAACAAAAATGTGATGGTATGAAGTGATTGAGATAAAAAAAAAAAAAAGAATAATAATAATAGATTGATTAGTCTTACTGGTTTTTCATGACTCAATCTCAGTTGATAACATATTGATGGCTAGTAATAGGATCTTCATCCTTGCACCATTTTGAGTATGGTTTAAGAAGGTTATCCAACAATGGTAAAGCACCGGTATTAACATCTATTAGCATGAGATAAAATTGGGATGTTGCTTCACTGCACTAATTTTTTCTGCTCATTGATTTGGAATTGCAATAAGCAAAGTGTGCAATTATGGTTCAATGTTCCTGATCTTGAATTAATCAGCAGGGTGCAAGAATAATAGAGACTATAATCTATAATATGTTTAAACTAAATTTGTGATGTTCTGGAGGTTGGTAAAACATCTACACAAAGAAATGCATTTGATTGCATCAAATATTTGTAGTTTCAACTAAAGGCAAAGCTGCCTTAATGTTTAAATTGTGTGTGTGTGTGTGTGTTATTATTTTATACATTACGATAGGTAGATAACAAGCTAAGTTCTCCAAAACAATTGAACTCTTAAATATATTCTTTGAGCGATAAATATCTTATCCAAAAATATGAAAGCTATTTACAACTTTTGTTGTTGGCATTAATAGTGCTAGATATTTTAACTATTGTGTTGTTTGCTTAGTATTTCTCAGATTTATAAGTAGGGGATTGGCATATAAACAAGTTGGATAGGAGGTCCATTTTCTAGGACAGAGATCCTATCTTTCATTTTTGGGAATATACTTTGAAACTAATTAGAAAACCAAACAAAAGAAAAGGGGAAAGAGAAATGAATCTGATCATGTCGTATTTCCTGTAATAAGTCTTCATCTGTTAAATATCTTTCCAACTAACAGGTCTTGCTCATTGCTAAGCTTCGATTGTTATGTGGGATGATAATTGTGCATGTGTTAATCAAAAGCAGGTTGTGGAGGAAACCAACTTCAGGTTGTTTCTACAACTACAAATTTTATTTTCTAGTTGAAAGTTGACAATGGAAGACTCTTTGATACCTATATAAAGCTCATTACTCTGTACTCGAAAACCTGACAGCTTCGTGAAGCACACCATGTGTTCAATCAAATTCCTCAAAAAAATACTTCATCTTTTAACGCCTTTTGATTGGATACTCTTCGAATGATCATTATTTTGAAGCTTTCTCATCATTTTATAGTGATAAAAATGGGGGTTTAGAGGTTGTGAAATTTGATAGTTTTATGATATCTTGTGTGTTAAAGGCATTTTCAGGGTTGTTTAATGATACTCTTGTGGTAAGAGAGGTTCATTCTTATGTTTTGAAAAATGGGTTTGATTCAGATGTCTTTGTAGTTAATGGTTTGATCACTTTTTATTCAGGGTATGATGATATAGTAATGGCAAAAGGTCTATTTGATGAAATGCTTCGGAGGGAGAGGGATTTGGTGACATGGAATTCGATGATTTCAGGGTATACACAAGGAAGGTGTTACGAGGAATGCAAGGAATTGTGCAAAGAGATGTTAACTTTGGAGGGGTTAAGGCCTAATGGGGTCACAGTTGTGAGTGTGTTACAAGCTTGTGTGCACACAAAAAATCTTGTTTTAGGCATGGAAGTGCATAATTATGTGATTGAGAATGAGATTGAGATAGATCTTTCTGTTTGTAATTCCCTTATTGCATTTTATGCGAAATATGGTAGCTTGGAGTACTGTATAGAGCTTTTTGAGGAGTTGAGTGAAAGAGATGAGATCACGTATGGTGCCCTTATTTCAGGGTATATGGTTCATGGGTTTGTTAGCGAGGTGGTGAGTCTCTTTAAGGAAATAAAGATGCCTGGGTTGAATACTTGGAATGCTATAATTTCAGTTCAGGTTTAGAACAATATGTATGATGCAGTTTTGGATTTAGTTAGGGAAATATAGGCAATTGGTTTTAAGCCTAACAGTGTAACTCTTTCGAGTATGCAATTGGTTTTAAGCCTAACGGTGTAACTCATTCGAGTATTCTTCCAACAATTTCATTTTTTTTAATTTAAAAGCAGGAAAAGAGATGCATTGTTATGCCATAAGGAGTAACTATGATAAAAAAAAAAAAAACACTCACATTCACATATTATACAGTAATGCAAGTAGTACTAAATACTAATGTAACTAATTTTAACTGCAATATGCTAGTAAAGAACCTTAAGAACGTAATAGATGATAGCTTTTGCTTGGCACAAATAGGGATGTCATCTTTTTGTTTACAAAGTTAAAACAAAAGCAAACAATATAAGCATCAAACCCCTTGCTAAGTATCAAGTACAGGCATTTAGCTTTTGACGATAGATTACAGAAAGAAAAGTGCCATGGAGAAAGAACATGCATAACACAAGACAACCATGTAATGCTATAGATACTAAAAAAAGATAAAATTGGCAAAGTCTGCAATTAGCAGTTCTGAATGAGTTATCTCTTGTCAATTAATGAAAGTCAATGTGGGTAACTTATTCTAGGGTGTAGTCCATCAGCAGTAAACCTATGCGTCATTGTGGAAAATTCCTTAATTATTGGAGGAAGAAGTGTAAATCGAGACTTCGATGTCAAATTTAAGTGCTTCTTAAGCAAGTTTAACAGGCTAGTTAAACTTCATACTTATGTTATGACTTCCACAACATAGATTTTATCTAAGCTTTGAGAAATCTACTCTCGAAAGAAGAGCCACTGACCTCTTTGTATCTCACCCAAGTTGTACAATTACATTTTTACTAACAAATGTTATATGAAAATGAGATAAAAAATTAAACAGACATGTAATTTTGTATGTGTTTATTGATATAAACCTTTTTCTTGTGGCGGATAGGAGAAGCCGACGGTGGTGAGAAGTCTAGCGACCAATAGAAGGGCTTCTTTGAAGAGCAATACGCCACATTACAACACAATCAAAATTCAAAGTTCGAAAATCTATCCTTAAAATGTCAATATCAATTCAAGTTAAAGTCTATAATGCTTAAATCCATATTGAAATAAATGAATCCCCACTATGTTGCAAGTTTGTATCTTCACTAAATATCAAGAAAACAAATTAAATATCTAATACTATGACAGTGCGTTGAGAAGGAAAAGGAAAAATCTTTGAAAACCTTGACCGCAATTCAATTTTGCAAACAATCATTTCAATAATTTTGTTAGGAATGGTGTCCTAAAGTCAGTCGTCTATTGTAGATTTTGTACTGATTTGTACATGAATCATCTTACTTTCAGCCTTACGTCATATCGTACATCTTCTCCTCAATTGTTAGATCATGACGCAGTCCTTAGGATGACGTAGTTGGGCTATGTGAATGAGGGATAACTCAGTCGTCCTTAAACCTAGTTCGTAACCAAATGATATAATTGATACTAGGACATCAATTCTATCGAGCATATGTTATAGTGCGTCACATGAGTTGGCTATCCTCATGACCAAGGGGTGTGGAGACACCGGTGTGACCCATGGTGAGGTGTAGAGACATGCTCACTGAACATGACTCTATTTCGAGCATCCTATGGTATGTACCCTACTGTCAAAGTATTGCTTGTGGTGCACATGGATGTTGTATTCCCTCAGACCTGAGACCACCATAGAGACTTGCGGATTACTCCCCAGATTTTGGTACCGGACTATCCGGATTTCTAATTCGATGACGAAAGGCTACTGCGTGTAGGCAAGTGCCGCGAAGTCAATGTGTTGGTCAAGATGGGATTGACCGCTCCGGGTATTAGGAGAATGATATTCTGCTTAGTCCAATTCATTAAGACTTTGGCCAAAGCTTTCCACATGATGTGTCACGTGGCTATGTCGTGATGAGTCATGACGAGATTGGGACTTGACATGGAATAGCTAAATAGGGGTTTGACAGTTTTACCATACCCTTAGGGTAATTTCGGAGTATCGAGGGTCATAGAGAATCCACTATAGTGCCCAGATTCATTGAATATTGCCTTGCAAACATTCAGCTTATCCGGACATCGGGAACCATTGCTAGACGGTATCATCGATTAGTATAAGAATAGTTCTTATATTACCGATTTAAGTTTTAACCTACGGAGTCACGTATATGGTTGGGAATTAGTTGGAGAATTGACCCTACTATAATAATGTAGGTCACATTTAATTATGAATTAAATGTGTAATTATTTAATTATGAATTAAATAATACTATAAGTAATTAATATTATAGATATTTAATTGAGAATTAAATATTATAATTACTTATTACGGGTCACAGAATTGATTTTGACTATGTCTAGCTAGCACTGGATATGTGGATCAAAATTAATTCATGGGCCATTGTTTATAAATTAAATATGGATTTAATTTGAGCTTTTAGAAAGTCCATTAATCTAAGCCCAAAGAGTTGGGCTTATTGGGTTGAAGGGATGGGCTTTATGGAAAGCCCATATCTCTCTATATAAGGAGTGTTTTTATTATTTCTTGAACATATGTTTTTGTGAAAACCTGATACAGAGAACTGTCTCCCAAAACCTTAACCAAAAGTTAGCCTCCTCTTACTAGTTCTTGATCGCGTACGAAGAGGAGGAGCTCAATGCTTTCGCAAGGCAAAACGCTCAATGCTTCCGCAAGGCAAAACTTTTAGCGCAAGAATTACGAAGTAATTCTAAATCTCTAAAATTTTTAATTCTAGAGCTTGATCCTGCGCGCAGAAATCTGGGAAAAGTCTCCACGATTTCCTTTAGTGGTATCAGAGCCAAAGCTCTTTATGCATGTTTTTCTCAATTTTATTGCACAATAATTCATATTTGATATGCAATGTTTGCTCTAGATTTAAAATTGCAATTTGATTGCATTGAATCTACCAAATAATTGCCTGACATTAATGGTGCCCAAAAGGTTTTGGTCTTGTCGTATTAATGTTGCCCTAGAAGTGTCCGCAACCAATCAGCCATTAATGGCAATTTGTTCCAATTAAAAAAAAAAAAAAGGAATTTTCCCTGAACGGATTTGATCCCACGCCTCCAAGTAGAAGGCAACCTACGCCCACCATCATTAACCACTCAGCCATAGTTCTTTTTGTGTAGAGAGATGATGAGTTTTGGATACCTAGGGTTTTCATTTGGTTCGGGTAAGACCCGACTTGATCTATTTGGGCATGGGTTTGACCAGATATAGGCTTAGCGCAAAGGATGTGTTTGGCCCATCTGTCTCTATGTGATGGGCTGAATATAAAATGTGTCATGCTTAAGTGTATTAGTTTGCTCTTATAATGGATTAGAATAAAATCATTTCACTGTGCTTTTGGTTGACGGACCTAAAACTATTTAGGTCCAACTTTCATTAATTTTGGGCTGGATGTGATTTAGCTAAGATTTTATTTAAATTTGTTGTTCTTTTGGGCTTAAAATTTTAAATTGATTTTGATTAATTTAAATTGTTATAAGCATCCTATTAGTATGACTAATTAAATTAATGGAGACTATTTATGTTTAATTAATTATTAATTAAATTATATATATATATATATATATTTATAAATAGTTTATTGAGTGCTCGTAAGATATTGTATTTGATAAAAATGGATCTGTGACTTATAATAAATATTTGATATTTATTTAAGATCCTCTATTTATCAGAATATGTTTTGACACTTAATTAATTTCAAAAAGGTGTTTTAATTAATTGGATGTGCCTATATTTTTGGAAAATTTGTTTTTAACCCCAATTAGTTTTAAAATTTGTTTCAATTAATTGGGTAAGCCCTTAGTTTGTCAAAATCTTGTTTTTAGCCCTAGTTAATTAGAAAAATAGTTCTAATTAATTGGATTATGACCCAAAGTTTGTCAAAATTGAGATTTTGACTCCAATTAATTTCAAAAAGTTTTTTAATTAATTGGAAAAATACCCATTAATTAGTCAAAATTATGATTTTGACCTCAATTAATTCAAAAGGAGTTTTTATTAATTGGGTAACCCCATTAATTGGTCAAAATAGTGATTTTGACCCTAATTAATTAGAAAGGAGTTTTAATTAATTGAATAAAGTCCAAAAGCTAGTCAAAATAGTGATTTTGACTCCAATAAGTTTAAAATAAGATTTTAATTGATTGGAAACCCTTTAACTAGTCAAAATGGAGATTTTGACCCCAATTAATTACAAAGGAAGTTTTAATTAATTGGAGGGATTGATTTAATACGATTTAATCGATCCAATGATTGTGCGATAAAATCTTGAAATTGATTTTTGTTTCTTTATTATGATGTATGACATGTTTTGGTGTGGTTTTGGGCTTGCATCTCATGCATATTATTACTTGTTTACATATAAATTATTGTAATTGTTTTAGGGATTAAATTGGGCCTGTAAGCCTAGCCTTCTCTCCAATTCTGGGTGTAATCCCCTCTCCTAAGTGATGTATCCCCTCTTTCTAAAAGGAGTTCTTCTCCTAGTTAATGTAATCAGTAGTTAAGATGCGATTAAGACAAGGTGATGAAGACCAAGAGCTAGAAGGCCCGGCCCAGTCCAAGATTTTCAATATTAAACAGGTAATAACCTTACTTGCATGATAGAGTGGCCCATGATGGCTCTAGTAGGCCACACTAGGAAAAGCCCATAACCAACCACATGTGCTTATACATATTGTTACATATTGTTTCGTATGCCAATTATGATAAATTAACTGGATTAATTAATGGATTTGGCTATTAAAACAAATGCGCTAATCATCTCTACAAAATCCTCTAAATTATTAAGTTCATTAAGTGATTTGGACATGGAGATGCTTAAATCATTGCCTCCCATTAAAGTAAATAATAATGGGGCCAATGTTCTAATAAATGTTAGAGGCCCTTAGGCCTGGCTTTTATTGGAATATTGGGATTATTATTCACTATATGAAACCCTTGGAGTCCTTTTAGACTTATGAGCAGGTGGGCCGACCTTAGTCAGGCTTGTTCATTGGGCTTAGAGGAAGACCTTGGGAGTTCATGTTAATGGTTTCACCTAATCGAGCTTTTCAGTGGAGGACCTCAGTCCTGCTGAAGAGATGCTTGGGACAGAATTAACTAATAAGAGTTGTTTGGAGAAGCAATTGGTTATGAACCTACCAAGTAGTGTTCATAGGTGGGCCGACCTTAGTCGGGCTTATGTTCAACTGTTTTGGATCTTAGTACCCACTAAGGGGTTTGGATTCGGAAACCTCCTCGGATTGAAGGTAGAGGCTATCAATCTGAATAAAATAGTGGGAGAATTCTTGAGACATTGGCCCATGTCTCTAGGAATGATGATTCATATATAATGGCTTGTCTACAGTTTGTTATTTGCTTTCATAAATCTTAGTATGTTATAGATATATTACTATTTGATAGTGATATAGTTAGTCACGATCATAAATGTATTCTGTATGTTCTATACAAACTTGGCATAAGTAAGACCAATTAGCTACAAAGTGTCAGGATGATCATCAATTAGTTGATAAGATATAAAGATCCGCATTGAAACTTTGTCTTCGTAGCGGATAGTACGCATGCTAACTTATAGATCCACATTCAAAGGTTGGATGAGTCTTTCTACACATTTGATGACATAAAGGAACACAAAGATCTAAATACTGTCTTCGACACTTACTTAAAGGATGGAATGTCTATGTATTGTACAAGACAGAAAAGGTAGAGAAGCAAATATCATTTGATTACTTCTTTCAAGAAGATAATCAGGTATATTATTCTCGCCCCTTAATAATTGCTTCCCTTCTTGAATTGGTTCAAGACATGGCAAGTTAATTGTTGACTATAATGGACCTTTTGAGCTGCTAGGGATCTTCTAGCAAGATAACTGGTTTCAAGAGAGAACATTATTTTAGTGGGAGATGATTCATCTAAATGAGGTTCAGAACCCCACCAGTAGTAACAATTGGTTCACACACAGTATGTCTCTGAATATCCAAACACTTGAAGAAGAAGAGTCTTTAAAGTCTAGTGTTATTATATCCTGAAAGACTAAAAGTAGCAAATGGTTGCTACATGAGGTGCGTATATGATAACACCTTACAAATTCAGTTGATCCTAGCTTTGTATAAGATACAAACGATCCCTATAACTTGTTATAGTGAACTGTTGACTAGTAGAGATAAACGTGATACTAATATTATTATGAATAATGTTATTATCATGCATTGTAAACTGAAATAAGCTCATCCTTCTAGCATAACGTATGTCAGCCAGGATGATATGATTCTATGATCTAGTCATAGAAACGAATATCTTCAAGTAAGTCTCTCGTTTGCCCAGAAGAGAATAAGAATCTTATGTAATGGACTCCTACTAATTTACCATAATTGAATGGTTTGTTAGAAAGGAGAAATCAAGCAATGTTGGACATAGTTTGATCCATTATGTAACTTATGGTTTTGACCATAACCTTTGGATGTATATTTGAGACAAATGCTTAAATATTGAGCTACGACATCATGCAAGTCAATGGATAAGATACCATATAAGATATGGCATGATAGTAAGCTGTACACTTTTTCAAAAGGGTCGAAGAAACAGAAAACATCAAGTATCTTTTCATTGACAAGTTGGAATTGAAGTTTGTAAGTGTTTGCAAGATTTCCTAGAAAGTCGAGTAAATTCAACTTCTATAGAGGTAGTGAATAATTAGTATTCATTAACCTCAAAGGAATCTTTTCAAGAAAGAATTTTTTAAACAAGATTCCCTTGATAATGAGCTTATGAAGTTCTAAATAGAAGGATAGAGTACTAATAGTTGAACATGCAGAACAAGATAAGGTTAAGAACCAAATCTTGGGCATATTAAAGAAGTATCACTAAGGTGATTTGGTAAATTACCATGTCTAATGGAAAAGTGTCAAATCCTTATCCAAGGCTGAAATTCCATTGAACTATCGGAGAACAATGTGAATTCAATCACTTGTAAAGATGCTAGATAGAGGCATAACTCTAAGAACTTGCTTGCTCTGTGGCAATCCTTTCGCGAAACTATAAATGTCAATAATGTATAGACATTGGTTGATAACATATCGAGTAAGACCCGTAGTGTGAAAAATGGTTCATAAAGGGTTTTTTTTAAGGTTGAGACTTACAATACGCAACTCGTTGTTAGGAAGCATGGTGAATGACATAGTTAGACTATGACAAGATGTTTCCACTAATGACGATGCTCAAATTCATTTGCATCATTCACGTATGAGATACATCTTTGTATAATGAAATCTAACTAGTAGGTGCCTAGGTGGCTTTCCTTCAAGGAAAGCTGAAAGCGGATGTGTATGACATAGCTGAATAGTTCACATCTACAACTAAGATTATACAGCAAATGTTTATTTGGCTCATGAGTGGTCTTGTGCAAGTCCTTAGGTTAGTACGTTTTGATAAAGTATCAAGACGTATGCCTTTGTTAAGAACAAAGATGTGCCTTGTATTTGTTAGTAGGCTGATTATCATGTGATTCTTTGTAGTATGGTAGTATAGATGACATCTTGATGCTATAAAGTGTAAAACTAAAGCTATTATCTTTGTTCTCCATAAATGTTTTCAAAAACATATCCTATGTGTTTAGGATCATGATCTATATGGATAGATTATAGAGGTTAATGGATTGTCCTAGTAAACATACATTGACTTCATCTTGAAATAATTCAACATATTGAATTCTAGAAAAGGTTTTCAGGAGTTCATTATTCAAGAAAATTTGTTTGACAAATTTCTTTGAAAGGTATACAGGAGTTGAATCCTAATTGCTTGGACAATAGGATATACTAAATACATTGTGCCATGCAAGAGGCCTCGTGAGGCTTACTCTCCTTGTATTACCAATAAGAATCATCATGATCCCAAATATAGACATTGGTAATTGGTGGAGACCATTCTTTGGTACATTTGGTGCTAGAATACCAATGGCTTGTTTATGGAGAAATTTGACTTGAAATTAGTTAGTTGGACTAATTTGAGATTCTTGTTAAACAAAGATAATAGTCACAATATTTGAGAATATGTTGGCTAAAATATTTTAAAGCATACGATTGGATGTTACCGCCTTCTTTAAGCTAAAGGTAACGATTCTTTGTAAATAACATATAGCAAAGAATGTTTTGCCAACCCCTTAGCTAAAGCCCTCGGGATCATGAGAAGATAGGTATAAGATACAAATCTTACTGGCTTTAGTCCAAGTGGGAGATTGTTAGGAATGGTGTCCTAAAGTCAGTCGTCTATTGTAGATTTTGTACTGATTTGTACATGAATCATCTTACTTTCGGCCTTACGTCATATCGTACATCTTCTCCTCAATTGTTAGATTATGACGCAGTCCTTAGGATGACCTAGTTGGGCTATGTGAATAAGGGATAGCTCAGTCGTCCTTAAACCTAGTTCGTAACCAAATGATATAATTGATACTAGGACATCAATTCTATCGAGCATAGGTTATAGTGCGTCACATGAGTTGGTTATCCTCATGACCAAGGGGTGTGGAGACACCGGTGTGACCCACGGTGAGGTGTAGAGACATGCTCACTGAACATGACTCTATTTCGAGCATCCTATGGTATGTACCCTACTGTCAAAGTATTGCTTGTGGTGCACATGGATGTTGTATTCCCTCAAACCTAAGACCACCATAGAGACTTGCAGATTACTCCCCAGATTTTGGTACCGGACTATCCGGATTTCTAATTCGATGACGAAAGGCTACTGGGTGTAGGCAAGTGCCGCGAAGTCAATGTGTTGGTATAGATGGGATTGACCGCTCCGAGTATTAGGAGAATGATATTCTGCTTAGTCCAATTCATTAAGACTTTGGCCAAAGCTTTCCACATGATGTGTCACGTGGTTATGTCGTGATGAGTCATGACGAGATTGGGACTTGACATGGAATAACTAAATAGGGGTTTGACAGTTTTACCATGCCCTTAGGGTTATTTCGGAGTATCGAGGGTCATAGAGAATCCATCATAGTGCCCAGGTTTATTGAATATTGCCTTGCAAACATTCAGCTTATCCGGACATCGGGAACCATTGCTAGACGGTATCATCGATTAGTATAAGAATAGTTCTTATATTACCGGTTTAAGTTTTAACCTGCGGAGTCACGCATATGGTCGGGAATTAGTTGGAGGATTGACCTTACTATAATAATGTTGGTCACGTTTAATTATGAATTAAATGTGTAATTATTTAATTATGAATTAAATAATACTATAAGTAATTAATATTATAGATATTTAATTGAGAATTAAATATTATAATTACTTATTACGGGTCACAGAATTGATTTTGACTATGTCTAGCTAGCACTGGATATGTGGATCAAAATTAATTCATGGGCTATTGTTTATAAATTAAATATGGATTTAATTTGGGCTTTGTTATGGATTTAGAAAGTCCATTAATCTAAGCCCAAAGAGTTGGGCTTATTGGGTTGAAGGGATGGGCTTTATGGAAAGCCCATATCTGTCTATATAAGGAGTGTTCTCATTATTTCTTGAACGTATGTTTTTGTGAAAACCTGATACAGAGAACTGTCTCCCAAAACCTTAACCAAAAGTTAGCCTCCTCCTACTAGTTCTTGATCGCGTACGAAGAGGAGGAGCTCAATGCTTCTGCAAGGCAAAACGCTCAATGCTTCCGCAAGGCAAAACTTTTAGCACAAGAATTACGAGGTAATTCTAAATCTCTAAAATTTTTAATTCTAGAGCTTGATCCTGCGCACAGAAATCCGGGAAAAGTCTCCACGATTTCCTTCAAATTTATCATCATAAGCTCAAATCAATATAGCACGGACCTTTTCTATGTGAGTTGCTTCTATGCACATTTGCAATTCATATCAAAACAGAAACTTTGGGAACAAAAAAGCACAAAAGTACATTGAATCAATCCCGTCGAACAATATATGAATATAACTAATCTTAGTTTGGAACAAAATCAACGAAAGACTATGAATCAGAACATATCGACTTTTACGGGAACAAGTAAATTGTTTGTTCACAGGTGCTGAAAAAAATTGTAATTGCATCAAAAAGGAAAAATATTAACCTCTTTATTCACATATAAAAAATGAGAAACCGAGAAGAATAAAATTACATATTCCATTAAATTGCAACTTCAATTAGAGCACCATGTTATTAAAATAGTAGTAATCATTAAAATTAATAAAACAAACACAAAACTACCTGAAAAAATTCTTTAAAAAATTAAAAAGATTTAAAGTAAAAGATGGTTCTTAGGAAAAATTACCACCAACCTAGAATCGAAGATAGACTTGAAAATAAAACTTGCACTTTGTAACTTACCTTTGAGTTTAAGGTTTTCTTCTTCTGGTTACTTTGTTCCCAATTTTGCAATAAGAAGATAGAAGAGTAAAGGTTGAAAATCTTTCTTCTTGGATAAAAATTTAATACCCAAGTGATTAATTTTTTCTTTATTTGTACAACTTGGCCATACTCAAGTGATTGATTTTTTTCTTTGTTTGTACAACTTGGTCATACTTGACCATACTCAACTGACGTGAAGTGGGGGACATTAGGATGAGGACAAAAATGTAGGGGACATGAGGGTGAGGAGAGTGAGAGGGAGAGTTAGAGAGTTGTTTTTGACCTACTGTTATTTGTCAAGATGATGAGAGAAAATATAGGAACTAGATTTGGAAATTTGGGTTTTGTCTTAGTTGGGCACCACATAAGTTTATTAGTGTTAAAAAACTCAAATATAAATATATTATATCCTAAAAACTATTTCAATCTACACACACATTGTGTATCTGTCTCTTTCGCTATTACACATCATTTTTGTACATTTTACATATTTTGAGTTAATCACCTGACAAAAATTGAGGTTTTTCGTAAGAATGAAAAGTTTTTTTTCTTAAGTATTTAAAGAAAATCACTTTTTAGATGTTTTATATTCTTTGTGCTTTATAAGTTTGAAATGCGCTTAGCGAAACAGTTTGTTAATATGTTTATGAAAAAAATAATAAATATTTAAAATATATCATGTTAATTAGATTTTTTTGCTTTAATTCTGGGTAAAAATTAGTGTTAATTTTGAAGCTTACGAATGAATTGAAAAATTATGAGAAATAATTTTTAAGCATATAAATTTCATTAATAAACACTATATTTTACATCATTTCTTTACATTGATTAATAGCAAATAAGCAAAAGCATAAAGGATCATTCCATTCCTACAACTGAGAATTTAGATACAAAAGGTAAAGATGTCTAAAATAAATAAGTACATATTGTTATTACATGGATAGTACTTTAAGAGTTACTAGAAAAGACTGATAAAAGTTGTCTGGCAACTCAAGAAACTCAGAAGGTGGCCAAGATAACACGTAACTTCATGAGTAAGTTTGCGATATTCACGGTTCATAGAAAATTTAGATGTCCTTATGGCTCCACGTCGAATATATATTTTCAAAAAAACTTCTACGATGTCATTATATTTGGCGAACAGTTCTCTTCGCAAACCTTTTCAAAAGTATGTTCCCATGTCTCTAGAAGACTATTTTTGAAAGCATGCAGTTTTTGGATATGGTTCATGATCCAACCATTCCAAATTACTTCTTGTATTTTTTGGTTGACCAAAATAATATGATCTATCATATTTAAACTGTCAGCCCATTTAGTTGAGGCTAAATCTTGTTTTAATGCTTCAAGTTTTTCTCTTTGGAATTGTGTTCTAGTAGAAAGAGGAGTTCTCACTCGAATTGGCATTGTTCCTGTAACCAGTAAAACAATTGTATTATATAAAATAACATAACAATGCAAAAATTATTGATTAAGCATATTTTGGAATTAATGCAACATGTAAACGAAAACCTCAAAATACATATGATATTCTTCTTTGTAATACTAAATGAAACTTCATTTATAGACTACAGAAAATGCACTTTGTTACTGTAGTTCAAAGAGTTCAAAGTTGAGCAAAATTTTGAAAATGTCAATAAAAAAATGAGTTATGATTTATCCAACTTTTTATTGCAAAGTCTACATAGTCACTTTATTAGTACGTTCTCTCTGCATTTTTTTATGCTTTGGGGAGGGGGAAGAGGGCTTATTTTGCTATTTTTTGTTTGTGAAATTTTTTTTGTGTGTTTTTTTCCTTGTTTATTTAAGAGCTTTATGGGTTTTGAAAAATTTTTGTTAGACATTAATTGTGTTTCTTTTCTTAATTTAAAATAGGAAAAAAAAAGTGTTTTCACCTAAATATATTTTTAAGTTGGTGAGTAAGAAAAAAATGTTTTTGAGTCATGAATAAAATATAAAAGTCACAAAAGAAGAAAACCAACATGATATATTATTATATAAAAGTTAGCTGTACTTTTTTGCGTCTTTTCTTATTCTTTTCAAATTCAGCAAGATAATAAGACCCAAAAAAGGGTTAACTGATAATATATCATTGCATTTAATTAAAATAACAATGAAACACTAACGGATAACTACATATTGTAAATCATAGGGCATCTATCACTATATAAAATTCTATGAAATGACCTTTAAACTAATTACTAATGAGTAAACTTAGACATTTTATTTCAAAATGCAAGTGGAAAATTTTTGCTATTGCAAGCTAAAATGCATAAATTATATTTGTTTATCGAAAAAATTTAACCTTTGAATTTGAGGTGGTCTTCTTTTCCTTGGTATGCCTAGTTCTGCAATGAGAATATGAATGTAATTTTTCTTATATAACACAACATTTGGCAAAAATGATAATAGCACATAAGGAGTGGAGTGGCCATGCTGAGTAGGAATAAGTACAATCAGACAATCTATATGAAAAGAAGGAAGAGTGTAAAATAGAACTTGTGATATTTTCAACTCTTGTCTTGTCCAACAGTAGACAATGAGAAAAGGAAAAAGTGGACAATGTTCAACAATGTTGGCTTTGAAGATAGACATAACTAATAATTCACTAAAAGAAAATTATATTGCAAATATGCTATCTATAAGCAACCTCTTTGTTTTGTCAGGAAAATGGTCCTTTAGAAGTGATCATCTTCATGCTTCACCCTTATTGTCATCTTAATGCTCGTCATAACACTTTATAGGCAAAACATTGTCATCACTTTTCTCATCTAGTTCTTATCCCTTTCTCTTTTCTATGGTTCACAATTTGCTGCAATAGGATGCATTTCATGACAGAAGAAGAATTTGTCTTGTTATGAAGGAATGAACAGATTCTGAGAAGAAAACATGGAAAAGGAAGCATCTGATATTAGTTGAATATCAACCATCATGAAAGCAGAAGACAATTTTTGTTATATGGAGCAATTTTCAAGAAAGAATTCTTGAAAAAAGAATATTATGCCTGCAAATTCCTTTACACAATTAAGGGATTAAAGCATAACTCAAAGAATTAAGTCTTTCTCCTAGGCATGAGGTTCTGGGTTTAATCTTATGAGAGTGGGGGTTTAACTAAAAATAAAATAAAATTCCTTTAGAAAATCAAAAGAGCCAGATTAATACATACATACATACATACATATATATATATATATATACATAGAACGTGTATTTAAAAAAAATGCATAACTTAACCACCAAAAAAGGTCAACACTAAAGCATGGACTAAAGTAGCTCTAAATATTCAAACCATTTTTTTCTTACTCTTCCTCACATGCTAGTTGAAGGCTCAAATTTAAGGCTTATGCATTGAAATTCTTTCAAGTGTGCAGTGACAATTTAACATTGACCGAAATTCTTTTTTTTTTTTTTTTAAGAACTAACAGAGACAAAGAAATATGTGATATGATCAACATAAAATAGTTAGCCACAATAATATTGCAGATTCCAAAACCATTCTTCATAAGCTCTTTTTTCCTAAGATAAAGATTGGGAGGTCATATGAAAATTATGCAAAACAGGTTTTAGGCTTAATTCTTCACTAACAAGCAACCAAAATTCAGAGAAAGACTAAAATTTCAAATATTTCTTTGCGATGTTGTACCTTATCAATGTCAATAAGCCATTTAGCCTTTGATTGTAGCCCAAATATTTTGTAGGCCCCCTTCCCACACGTTGTTAGCATGATGGATTCGAACTGCTTTAGCAGAAAAGCAACAAATATCAGATTCTAGAAATACATTGGTAGCATAAGAATAAGAAGAAAGTAAGTAAAGATTTTGAGTGACCTCTTCATTGTGGGATATCTCAAGAACACTCTTCAGATTTACAAAGGAACAAAGCATTTGGTCTTCATAAGTATCTTATATGCAAACTCATATTACATTCCTAGAAACATCAATTACCTTACTCTATGCAAATGCATACATGCCATGAAGATGTCTAACTTTTGTTCGTGGCTTTTCTATGAGAAAGTTGGTGTAAACCTATTGAACAAATAATGTCATTCCTTTTACTTTGTTTCAAAATGAGAATAATAAATGGCTAACTATAAGGTTCAAGAGAATCAAAGTAGGAGTGCACAATGTTGTAGTGAGAAATTTAATAAAATGTCATCAAGTGTAGCACAACAATGATTAAGATGAAAGATTGAAACTAATCAGATATTTACAAATTCCACACAAACTGGGAATCCTTGTATGTTTTATGTTTATATAGACATTACATTGAGGTTCTTCATATAGTAGTACATTTTCCTTGTTTGATCTAATCATGCTACAACAAATCCTAATATGAATCATAAAGTGATTAGTTATGACACACAACACAACCAAGGGGAGCTTTTGAGTAAAGTAAAAAACTTTGCAAAGCTATAAGGCCTTCTATTGTGATTAGTTATGACACAAAACAATGTTTTCCTGTCTATAGCTCAAGCATTGTTTGAGGCACGACGTGCTTGAGACCTACTAAATAGTGAACCAAAACTGAAACTCCCTCACAAATAATCTGAACAAATCCTTGTCATCATCATACCTTGTGTAAGCTATCCATTGGTGTTCAGAGGACACTTCACATGATTCTTTATAAGAATAACCTAGAAGTAACTACGATAATGAAGTCTCATTTAAACCTTAGCCAAAATAAAATACCACAGACAATGACAATAATGGTAAAATCACAAACCTCTAAATCATTTAGCTTCTTGATCGTAATGAAGCAACTTGTGCTCAATTCTCTTTCTAGGAGTGAAATCAAACCCAAGCGATTAAGATTTATGAGAGATGAAGTTGGTCTCCATTTAAGCTTGCTAGTCTACTGCACAACATAGGATACTGCATCCTTTTTTCTACTTTTCTATAGTATAACCTACGGCAACAAAGACCTATCTTCATATTTAAATAAATATTCAAAGTTCAAGCTAAAAATACTCCAGTATACAGGCATTGTGTTTATAAATAAACCATGCTTCTCACATTGCAAAAAGAAACAAAAGTAAATGGAGAGTTCAACTTTTAGCGAAAGAAAATTTTTCTTCTAATTCGTTTCAACATAAAGTAAAAAACTTAAAACTTTCCAGGCAAATTCGAAGATTGTGCTACTCTCTCAAGGTTTAAAATCAAAGCAATACCAAAGAACATTCATAGACATGTGCAATCAACCAAAAGTAGAAGGATGTATCATATCAACATGATCCAACAAATTAGAAGTCTTAAAATCATCATACAAGTTTTCAAAAACTTAGTAGACCTCACATGAAAAAAAAAAGATAGACACGCAGACACACAAGGAAAACCTAGTTTTAAAGTTCCCTCATTACTATATTAGATATGAAATAGTAACTTTCATATCTATTTTTTATTAATTAACATTGTACTTCTATGTCATTCTTTTGATATGATTCAGTAGAATCTAGCTATGGTTCATGCACAACTTTATGAATTCTTTTTATGTAAAGCGTGGGAAAAGTAATGTCATGATACCTGATCTTTAATTCCACAATATATTAGGATGGCTGCGTGAAAATCAAATGTTCTTCGTCTAACATCATCATCCTATGACGACAGAGAATGCCTATTGTTTTAAACATAATAAAATAAGAAACATGATAAACATAATAGACGTATATTTTTATTTTGAAATTATGTACATTAATTCCTTTCTTGCGCAAGACTAAGGACTTTCTTGTATACAACATTTTTTGTATATTTACTTGGAATTTCTCCCAACAATGGTGGTCGTGTCAAAACCTTGACAAAAGATGCTTTTCTTGCCCTCAAAAGTGCAACATACAATTGCCCATGTGAAAATACTGGTTAAGGCAAATATACTCCAACTGTTTCTAAAGTTTGTCCCAAAGCCTTATTTATGGTCATTGCAAAACATAATCGTATAAGGAACTGTGTTCTTTTAAATTCCACAGGAATGTTCTCATCATTGGATGGTTGCAATGGAATTCGAGGAATGAATACTTGTTTCCCATGATAATGACCAGCAGCAATGACTGCAACTATAACATCATCTTCCAAATTTTGACAAATTAATCAAGTACCATTACAAAGGCCTTCACAAGGGTTAAGATTCCTAAGGAGAATAATTGGACAATTTGGTTTAAGAATCAATTTATGAGGTAAACCAGGCAAATCCAAACTATTTAAATAATTTTCATATTGCATCTGTTGGTTTAGGTCTATTGTTTTGTCATAACTTGTATACTCACGTGCATTTCCTGGAAATCTACTTATCAATGCATCATTAATCAAATGCACATAATCATTTTTAGGTGTTAGAATAGCTTTTTCCATCAAGGAGTATGGATCAGTCAAATAAATTGACAAATCAGGAAATATATTATTAACTAAAGCATTCAAAGATTCTTCCTCATCTATATATGGAATAGCCATGAATGATGGAATTTTAATATAGCCCTCAGAATTTGTTGGTTCATTGCCATTACCAACTCGAAAAAGGTATTGAGCAAACTCTAGATCAAATTTCACTCGCATGTTTTCTGTAAGTGTAATTCTATGGATATTTTTCCATAAATTTGACTTGATAAAACTGGCGTTTACAAAATCTTGTTTTTTTCCCTTTTCGAACAACTGGAAAACTTGTCGAAAATCACCACTAAATACTACAACTTTACCACCAAAATTAGAATCAAAATCATTTAAATCTCTTAACATTTTATCTAGAGATTCAATTGCCTGTCACTTTGCCATTGAAGCCTCGTCCCAAACAATGAGTTTTGCATTTACTAGTAACTTTGCCAAGCTGCTTTATTTACTGAATCAACATACAACATCTTCATCATCAATATTTATCGAAATTTTGAATCTAGAATGAGCTGTTTGAGCTCCTGGTAAGACAGAGGCTGCAACTCATGATGTAGCTATAACTAAAGCGATATAGCCTTTAGATCTTACATGAGCTAGAAGGGTACGATACAAGAATGTCTTACCAGTACTGCCAAGGCCATCAACAAAAAAACCTCCACTTGAGCCAAACAAGATCCGCTCCATAATAATATCGAATGTGTACTTTTGATCTTTGTTTAGTTTTGAAACTCCTAATTGATCACTGTCAAGCACTGTAATATTCTTTTTGGCATTGATTTCTTTGGCTATTCGTTCTACTCGATCGAGACCAAATAGATAAGGAACTAAGTGATAATCATTTATGTTTCTTCCCATTGATTCAAGGAAGTCACTTATATTTTCCAACACTTTATTTTTTATTCTATACCTTGGAAGGAAAGGGTCATTCTCAAAATCTTTGGATAACAAAGATTCAAAATTTTCCCATAATTTTCTAGGATTATCGGGAGTGCAAAATGCTAAAATGGTAGCAAACAACCTTCGTAAACTAAAAGGCATTCGATACAAAGAGGCTTCTTCTAGGCATTTGTCAAGGGAATTATCAGATTCTAGCAATCTTCGTAACAGTGCAGATTCTCTAAAAGACTCTACCATACAGCCATTCACAATCTTTAAATCATCAAACAATTTTGGCCTCCTAACTTGTAATAACAATAATCTCAAATAATATCGCTCACCTTCCATAGGGTTTGCTGCAACAACTCTGCCAATTACTTTATCTTGTTTTCGGCGAGTCCATACTCTATCCTTTGGATTCTAAACAAAATGTTCAGGGAATTCTCTATACAAACAATTAAGCTCTTTTGCATAAGGATCACAGTTATTCATAGCAAAGAATTCAGTAAGAATTGTTTTTGAAAACATTGGATTCCTAACAACATTGTCCAAGTTATCATTTTCTCTGTAAGTCACAAGTTGCTCACGTGGCAGATGAAGCTGCAAATTTATAACAAAAGGATGCATTTCATTAAGAGGAAATCTATATATTCTCCATAATGCTTCAGGTGCAAACACCCACCTTGCTATTTGAAAATCTTGAATTTTATCATTATCATTGTTAGAATTGTTTGATGATATATTGTAGACTATCTTGTCATGACCTTTATAAACATATTTGTACATATATTTCACAAATTTTACAGTGGAGCATATTTCAACATTTATATGGCAATCAAATTTTGCAACTAAATATGGGTTATAAGGCACAATCCACTTATTAGTAAGAAAATGATTTCGCACTTTTACAACTTTACCATCATTTCTCCTCCTATAAACGGGGAATGAATTTTTCCCACTTTTAGTCTCTTCACAAAAAGCTTTTGGATATGAGTACCTGCAACAACCGTCTTTCATGCATACATTATTTGGATTTAGATTTCCACAAAGTCCATGTATCATACACTTAGCAACTGTCTTGTACAAGTGTGGATTCTTGTAATGATTTGGTAGTTTAGCACATACAATGGAATCATAAACTTCAGGTGCACAAATCTTAGAATTTGGTTTCATTATCAATAAAAAATATGCATGGGGCAAACCTCTTTTTGGGAATTCAACTACATAAACATATGCAGCAACATCACCAAATAATTTTCTTTCTATTAGATCGACTTTTAGTTCCTCAAGCTTTGCCCTGAATACACGAACAAGTAAATCAGGTCTGTTTTGAGCTTCTTCATAAGATTCCAAATTATCTTTAATTGCTTTCCAACCAGGATTACATGTTATTGTTAAGAACACATCAGGTTTTCCAAATCGTCGAACCAACGCCATAGCATTCATATATCTTTTTCTTATATCTCGTGGTCCACCAATAAAAGTTGCAGGTAACACTATTCTACGACCAACTTTTGACCCTTCTAATTGTCCGTTTGTAATACTATCTATTAAGGCCTTGATATGATTCTGATCGTAATTTGTCTTGGTTTTGACGAAAAAAATCAAGTCGCATTGTTTCTAACATAACATATTGTCAACTATATATTGTTGATTTAACCTACTTGCATGAATCAAAAAAGAGTTGTTGTTTGGTCTAATCTGAAATTTGTAACAATAATATTCTCGACATGAGACGGTGCTCTTTTATCTTTTGTTTTCCTAAGCAACTACACAAACAAAAACAGCAAATAAGTATAAAACGTAAGGTACGATCAATAAAGCATCACTTAACTCATTCAATGTAAAAAAAAAAAAAAAAAGAAGCAAAATCAATGAAAAGAATTCATAATTTATTGATAATAAAAATAGAAAAGTTCACATTTCGAGCATGCATATTTGCATTCTAATGTATATAAATTGAAGGAGAGAATATCTTCAGTTTCAACATGTAGTAATTGTTTAGTAGAATTAACAGCTCTAGGATTTATCAACGGTTGGTGTGTGTTCTTCTTGCGTTTTCTTTTCTTATTCTTGCACGAGATTTTTTCTATACCTTGGTGCCAACCTGTTTCTCCTCTAGGAAATAACAAAGGGTATTGAAGAGGGTCATAACAACCAAATTAATGCTCTACTCTATGGCTATGACCATTTTGAGTATAAACCTTGATTTCACGGCCTTTATAATTACTTGAACTATCAGCAACACCCTATATAGCAGTAACCTACGAAGCACTTGGCATATGATAGACACACTTGGATCAGCTTTGATTCTTACTTCATAGGAGCCTAAGTTTTCAATTTCTCTTAAACTATGGAAAAGGGAATTGTATGGGTTATCAGTAAGTATTTGAACAATTCGCCTAACAGTGCTTTCTCTTAGCCTACTTATAGAGCTTAAATGTTGCCAAATTTTATCTTCTATGTCAAAGAAAAAAAGTTGCAAATTTCCTGTAGCATTCTCATTTTCACAGAATGGGTTGAGATAATGATATACTTGTCCTTGCACTCTAGAAGTGTAAACTCCTTTGTTTTGACAACATAAGTCCTTATCATATTTAACACCAAAAGATGTAAATGCAAATACATTGCTATAAGTTCTAACCACTTTTTTAAATTCAACACATTCTTCATTAGTTAAGGCATGTAGATATTTAAGTTCTTCATGCACGTTGTTCATCACAAGTGAAACTTCTCCTTGAGAGCAACAAAAACCATCAAGTTCAAAATAAAATCTTTTGGCGTTACACTATTTGCAAGATGGAGAATCAGGTAAAATCCATATCTCTATAGCTATATTTTCTCTCACAGTGCGTCCCCCTTCTCTCGTGACTTTGCGATTCACTAAGAATACACAATTCAATAATTCATATAAAATAGGAAGTTAATATGTTTAATTAGCATAAAACATAGACCATGTACAGCCATAGCAACATCAATACCTTTTGGCATTTTTACCTTTTTCCCATTCTTGTAGCCTGATGTAGATCCTATCATAATAGTAGAACACCTCTTAAACAACTATGAAAATCTCTATCAACTTATAACATTCTAAGTTCGTGTAATTTACCATTCTCATAAATTCATAACATACTGATCGCTTTCTTCCCCTTATCACTTGAATTTGTATCTTTACCACCTTTCAAAGGAAAACAAAAAAACAAAAAAAACTATGTCTTAGATAAAAGCAATGACAAATACAACAATTTAGTACACTATTATCTTTTCAAATGAAATTACCTTTAGTTAAAGGTATGTTATTAACATCAACAGTTCCTGCAACAGAAGAAAAGAAAAATTGATACTAATTAAAAACAAAAATTATTTGCTTTACATCAATCACAATTATATGATATGAACAAAAAGAGTACTTCATTACCTATGGTATCATTGATTATAATTCCACGATTTAGTTGCTTTTGTTTTTCCTTATTACTAATGTCTTGCTTTGCAAGATTTCTTTTGCGTTTCTCATTTCTTTTCCTTAAAAATTCTTGCTTTTCATGAACAGGCATAGCAGCGTACTGTTCCTTTCTTATTTGATTTGATAACAATCTTTTCTGATTTTGATCAGATGATCCATCAACATCATGAGCTTTTTGCTTTGCCATATGGAAATCAGACAATGCTACAAACAATTAAAATTTCTCACCGTTACACTTGACAGGGCACTCCATATTGTTTGAGGTTGACATACAAATCAGATACAATGCAGTTGTACATTGACTATATTAACCACATATAATCTATTACATCAATCAGTAAGTTATGCAGTCTAACTTCAAGAATTTGATTCACCTTAATTGATAACCATATGCATGAATATAGACACAATAGTACTAAAATCATGTCAGTTCACATTATTCAATTGTTAATGTAACAACAAGCAATTATCATTTCATTCATAAATGTAGTCAAACTACAACAATAACTCCTAAGTCAATTAATGAACAAAGAAACGCATGTCATCATTGAATAGAAAGTATTGACCTAGAAAAGAAAAGAAAATAAAAAGTGATATGAATAACTCTAAATTATAGAATAGGCAAATTTCTTTAATTAGAATTAGACAAAACAAAGATAATGTTCTTTCACCTTCTAATTTAAGATACACGAAAATTTAAAAAGTTTCCTGGGATTCATTAGTAGCAACTACTAAGATCTAAACAACGCAATTGCATGAGCCATGAGGTACTACAAGCTCTCTTCAGTAAGTAAACATTAAAGAAATAGAGAAGGGGAACAATGGGTGTCAAATTGATACAAGACATAAGCTGCACATAATAAAGGGGTTAATTACCAGGATTTCACTCACCTCACTCTAATAGCATCATACAAGTATATATATATATATGTACACACAAAGGCATACATAAACACAATGTTAAAATATATAATTCAAATTCTATCTTTTGTTAAAATATATAATCTGAATTCTATATGTACTCATACTCTTGAGAGATTAGGATACGCTTATATATGCATTCTTGCTCCATCCATAAAGTAGGGTCACAAAGGCTAGCTAGTTATTCAACATTAGGTGGCAACAACTCATCAATGTTCAAAATAATTAGAAAATGTCTCTTTGAACTTAAAACGATATAGGAGAAGCTCAAAAAGAGCAAAAATATGACTACAATTCTATAATTTTTTTTTGGTGACTTTTCATTCCAACTTCTAGTTTATTATCATATGGGATTATAATTCACACATTTTCTATGTGCAATCGAAGGCTTAAACTATCCTCTTACCTCGTTGAAGAAAGAATCTCTAACCTCATCTCTTTAGTGGATTCCCTAGAGTTCTCATCATGAATTCTTATCCTCTGTCATGGCTAGTAGTCTAGTCAAGTCTCATAATTCTTCTTGTTAGATCGGAGAAGTTATTTTGAAACAGTTGTTCAAGGATTTCATTTCAAAAGTCATGGAATCCTTATATTGATGCATGCTTATACGAAACTTTATTAGTCAGCTATTTGCATCTTTCTATTTTTCACTATCTTCCGTTTCTTCACCCATTTGCAAGTATCTTCATCATAAATAGAGTTCAAGTCTGCCAGTGTTAATAAACGACCACCTCAAGAAAACACGTGTGAATTACATTATTGTCTAGTTGCCAAATCGAGACCAAAAGTTTAAAGCCAGAGTAGTAAAATCACAAGGGAAACTAAAGAAACAGCATCCAGAAACATTTCCGTCTTCTCAAACTTCAAGGTTTACCTATTAATGGATGTCCAGTGAAAGAGAGACGAATATGGATTTGGTGAGGCCTCGCTCCTGCCTGAATCTCAACCGATCAAGAGATGGAAAATGCAAATGAAAAGAAAAATGAGGTATTCAAAGGAAAGAGTGACTATGAAAGGGAAAATATGCATATTCAAATTTTAGGAAGCAATGTGAAGGTCAAAAGGTTAATCTTACTTTAAATATAGATCTGACAGAGAAAAAAGATATTTCAAATACCTACAGATATGTAGGTGAATGTATACATCATGTCTGCTAACAAAAGGTCATATAACTCGAAATGCATGATCCTCTATATGTATATGAGTGAAATATATCATTTAACACAAATAAGAATACATGACTAACTTGTAAGGCTTAAGAAAAACAAATAAATACTTGTATGAGACTATGATACCAATCACCCTTCTAGTGAATAGTCAATTGTGTGCCCCCAGAATAAACACATACACTTATTTTTCAGTCCTCAAAAAGAAGAATTAAACTGTGATACAACATCATTAAACAAGAACTGGATCAAGAAATTAGACCTAAAGTTTCAAATTCATTTTATATTATTGCTGTGTGAAAGAGGTAACCCACAATTCATGACTTTTCTCTCTTTATTTTTCTTCTTTCTTGATAGCTCAAAATGCAATCTTCGATTTGAAAAATTTTTGACTAATTAACCAGTCTTTTCTTTTTTCTTTCCTTCCTTTCTTTTTTTGGGTCGAAACCAATTAACCGGTTTAAACAACCCTTTTCTTGCCTAAATAGTCATAGTAGTAAACCAAAAACACAACAAATTTCTCTTGAGACACTGTAATTACATATGTTGATCAGCAATTCACAAATTACATCACGAGAAAGTCATAAAAATGCATGTGTTAGGAGAAATATTTATAACTGGTTATCCTCACATATATATTTGACTCCAAAAGGTAAAACAAGTATAATATGTGTAACTTCGTCAACTCTTACCTCCATTTAACCTATGACATACAAAAAGAGAAAAAAAAAATCAATTTGTGCAAAGACAAAACCATTCATGCAAAAAGGAATGATAAGAGTTATATTTATGATAATGAAATCAGACTTTTTTCTCATAATAAAAGCATTATTATTTTATAATTGACTAACATATGATAGAATTTCAAGATAGAAAAATTTGTTAAAAAATTAAACGGAGAAGTAATTTCTAGAAGTGAGTCCCAAATTTGTTTCTCCCCCCTCCCTTGGTAATGCTAGGTGTGTTATGTGTTTATTTATTCTTCAAGTGTTGTGTTGTATTGTTTCCAGGTCAAAAGAGGAAGGGCCTTTAATCGGAGCAGCTGAGACGAGATGTTCATTATATGGATTTTTGAGCGGAGAGAAAGGAGGAAATTTGGAGTCAACTACTTGTTCATCATTTAAAATCCATTTTTTGGTTAACTGAGAAACCTTTTGAAGTGTTTTTGGAAAAGGAAAATCAATTTGTTGTGCTTCACAAAGCATTTCAAACCAGTCAAAAAAAAATATTAAATTTATGTTCTTTCATAAACGAATAATATTCTTCATGAAAATCATCTTTTGGTTGTTTTGAAAAGTTATTTAAAAACCATTCTCTTTTTGGGGTGTTCTGGGAAGAATAAAAATCAGCTTTGACAAAGGGGACATCAATTTTGAAATCTTTTCTTAACATAAAGAAATTAGGGTCACGAGTATCAATATTTTTATTTTTTGGAAAACGGGGAGTTGGAGGTTTCATTTCACTGAAAGTTGGAGACATGTTGGTTGAGAAAGAAGCGGCGTACACATTTTGTGAAACAGGAGGATTCTTTCTTATTCCTTGGAATTTTGAAGAGGAGCATTTAGAAACATATTGAGTCTCTGAAGTGGAGGAACATTTTGAAGTTTGGGAAACAAATTCGAAAGTACTAAACCTAAGAGAATCATTAGTTTTGTCAGAGAATTTGATTTCTACAGTTCCATCAGGATATTCAATTATTTGCTTTAAGTCTTCATGTTGTTGGGGAGATGAAGGATCAGGTTTATTATGGACAATCCAATCCATGGGGAGCTCAACTTCAACCCACTTGATTTCTTTTGGGACAAAAGTTTTTCCTATATTATCTTCAAGATTTGATTGAAGTAAAAGAGTCTTACCTTTGGGATCACATCTTAACGCTTTTGGATTAAGGAGGGTTTTCATTACTTTGTAATGTATCCTATATATTATTGCTATGGAAATATTATCAAGATGTCAAATCCGGAGGTTAGAAGATTCAGGGTTAAAGTTTTGTTAACTCTTGGATCTTGTAATGCCACAAAGAAATTTGGAAAGCAATTAAAATAAATAGGACCTTTTGTTAAACTTGAAGCAACAGTACCAAGTAAAGAATCAATAAATTTGTGATGTCTAGCATCTCTAAGTGCAATTAAAACAGAAGATTTGAGACCATCTCTAGTCAGAGGTTTGATAGCAACTTGAACTAAACCTAAATGCATATATGAATATTTTTGCCTATGTTTTTGAATAGCTTTGTCAGACAATAATTGAATACTTTGAACAGGCTTTGAAATTGAAAGAGTTTGTTCTACAGTTTTGATAGAATAGCTAGTAGCAAAATCAAAAGTGTTTGTAAGGTGGACTTCATCTGAGCTAATCCTAGGTAATTGCCAGTCTGAAAGTTTTTGATCTACACCTAAAAATTTTTGTTTTTTTTATTTATTATTTGCTGTGGATCTAATTCTGACGATGTAGATATCATACTTCTATTTGAATTCGTTCTAAATAACCTAGACGTATTAACTAAGCACTATTCCTTAGACCACGGTCAACGACGTTACTGTCCTAACACAACGCTTAACTCCAGCAACAATAGGGACTTACCACACGACTATATGGGTGTTGGGGAACAGGGACTAGTTAATGTGGTTCAGTTATTTGGAAGGTTATTCAAATAATTATCTGGCTCTGATAGTAGAAAAGGCCCGGACAGCATACTAGTAATCAAACTAAATAAATTAAGCTAGTACAAATACACGGAAGGACACTCTAATTACTTTACATTAATTTTCATTATGCACGGGTTTTGTCAGTAGTTTTCTCCAAGGTGGATCCACGTAAAAGCAAAAGCGAGGAAACAAACAAGAGAAGCAGCCACAGAAGCATAGAAAAGTATACAGAGATACAGAAGAGCTCAACAGAAGAGCTCAGCAATTGGAAATGGCGAAAGTGCTTAACTCTCTTTACATCTCTACAGATTATTATACCATCAAGAGCAGCCACTGTTTCTTATTCTTGCAATTCATATTATTATTAACTACTGTTTCCCCCATCAGGTAACCCTATACAATTTACTTTAGAATTAAATATTCTCTCTCTCTCTCTCTCTCTCTCTCTCTCTCTCTCTCTCTTTTTGTAATTATTATGTAAGTTCTCTTTTGAAATGTCGTATTTCTGTAAATTGGGTATTTTTGTTCTATCATTCTTTTAAAAACATAAATTTGTGATTCTGAGTTAATATATTTCCGATCATGAGGGCAAAAAATACATATACATATATATATATATATTCATTTTTTCAATGTGAAGGCAGAGTATTATTTACGTGAATTTTGTGTTACAGGAAAGATGGAAGTCTTGAAGAAAAGCGTTTTTGCGGAACGACTGCTCAAGGAAGATACTTGCTTTCGGACGATAACGGTATGATGGATGGATGTGATCTCTCATTTCCAACCAATTTCACATTTCGATATTTGTGGCTGATTGCTTCGGTTCTTCCTGTCTTAAGACTTGTATTTATCTGCACATTCGGTAGCTTTCTTTTGCTTATCACGTGCGCACGCGTATTAGACAAATATTCCTATGTAACAGCCTGGAGGCCGCGGGTAAAGTTGTCATGAGAGTAGGCTTTTGTTAATGTAAAATGTAAGGCTGCATGGTATACAACCTCATAAGACATCTATAGTGAGAGTTTCGTGTTGCTGGATTTCGTATTTTCGGGAGACTTACCTAGTGAGGTGGGTCCTGTTTGGTGTACTACCTTATCAGTGTAGATTGAACTTAATTTGAGATTGGGTTTCATAATCACTTAATTGTGCAACTTTCCTTTGTTTCTACTGTGTTTTATTTGACTAGCATAAAATATTTGTAGGTTATGTGTGTGATGCATTATCACTGGATCCTCTATCTCGCTGCTGTCCCAGAAAAGGAGAGAAATACTCTTGTCAGTGAGTTATCTCAAATATAACTGCATTGTTTCATTTATATTGTTAATCTCATTGTTGGTTAGTTTTCAATATATTCTATGAGAGGAACTATGTAATCATTTGAAAATTTTGATTTTCTCATCTGCAGTGGATGCAATCTCGTATCACAGTGTTGCAACTCCTATGAATTTTGTGTTTCATGCTGCCTTCATCCCTCTAGGGTACTTTGCTGAATATCAACTTCACCTTTCTTCTTGAAAATGGTTAGCATGGAACTTAACCTGAACATTATGAACATGTTTCTGCAGACACAGAAAGAAATGGCTTTAAAGGTGAAGAAAGCTAAGCCTGTAACAGCTGGTATGCATTGTATCTGATGAGATTTAATGTCACTTGAGAAATCATTGTTTTACACTTCCCCTTTGTGTGATTATTTAAGCTTGGGTCCAAATGTGGCCTGTAGTATGATACTTCTGTGCTATGCTATGAGTAGGGTGAGATCTTTGTTGTTAGCTAAATTTCCTGTGTAGTTTTTGGGGGGTGTATTCTAGGAGCTAGCTCTCTTTTAGTGATTGTTTTGGAACATCACATATTTCATGATAAACATGAAAAATATTTTCCATATTGATTTTATGCTTTGATGTTATCTTTATGACAGTCACTCTTTTGGCAGGAACATATTCAAGTGTTTTTGACTTTTGTGCCGGGAGATGTCGTCATAATTCTGAGAGTGTGGTACATTATCTTTCTTTTATTCTGTCTTTACTTTGAACTTTTTGGTAATGATAGCTCAGATACCATGTTAAGTGAAAAAGAAAAAGACAAAGAATGTAGACTGAGGACATTAGGAGCCACTTTGTGAAGCATCAACACTCCTCTGAGGTCGTTTATTGAGTGTCAAAGACGTGTTGGATGCTGACACGCGCCGACATGTGTCTGACATATTTCCTTTTGTTTTTTCGGACACATGCTGGCACGTTACAGACACGTCGCGACACATTGGGACACGACTGGCGTTCTATTTAAAAATTCTGAATTTATTTGGGGGTTAAATGTAGTTTATCAAACTTTAAAAAGAATGAGAAAACTGAAAACCATTCCAGTTGATCAACTAAAGCCCTATTCCCTAATTGCAAAGCATCTGAAAGTCTTCTCAAGAAATCCAAAGCTTTGAACAAACAAAAAAAATCAGACCTTAACATCTGTCGACACTTGAGAGTCGAAGGTCATTTCATCTCCTTCCTGGCACCTCTCGCATATCTGTTCTCAGTTCATATGCATGTGTGTGAGTCTCTTGGCCTTGAGAGAGTAACAGGAAAAGAGAAAGAAAAAGGGGGTAGGTGGGTAGTAGGTGGGTGTGTGTGTTAATGAGAGTTTTAGGAAAAGAGAAAGAAAAGGGTGCAAGTTGCCTAGGTGAGTCTGTGTTGATTTGACATTTAGTTTTTCTCTTTTTGCCCTTTAATCCCCCATATTTTCATTTAGCTGATGAAAGGATTCCAACCAAAATTCAAAATAGTATTTTAAAGTATTCCGGCCAAAATTGAAAATAGTATTTTAGTCACATAATACATGTAATAGCACAATCACATATTAATTATTTGTTATATATTTTTATTTTATTTTATTTTGGGTATCACATAACTAGTTATACTTTGAATATTACGTTATTTTGCAATATATATATATATATATATTTAAATTTAAATATATTTTATTTAACGTATTCTCATTTGTTGTATCCTAGTTTTTTGGAAAACATGTTGTTGAGTCGCATTGTGTTGTCAAGTCGCATTGTGTTGTATTACATGTATGCATATCATGTCTATGCCTTATAGGAGCCACGAAGAGTGGTAGCTCTAGAAGAGAGAGATAATGTCCACATCTTGGAGCCTTTTTTTGAGAAAGAACAACTGGAGACCCTATTTGTAGACCTCAGGACTTGGTGACCAAGATTGGACAACTAATCTGATAAGGAATATGGTCTAATAAGGAAACCAATCTAATAGTAGGAACATTTCATGTTTGATTGAGAGAGTTGAGCTGAAAAATTATACACAAGGCTTGTTTTATTTGTCCATTTGGGGTAAAACCAACTCTTTAAATGTTCACATCCCCTTGTTTGTCATGTTCGGTCTTTACAAGGCATGCGGGAACTGTATGACATAGTTCCATTGTCTCCTGCTGATTGTGATATTGATAATGATGAAGGTGAAGAATAAATTGCCTGCTTCATTGTTTACCTCCTGATGTATCAAAAACAAAAATTGCTCAAAAAGGAATAATTGTTCATTTATTTGCTCTTGTTACTGTTATATGGTAGTTCAATATTTTAACTCCACCTTCAGATGATTTATTTAAAATGCTTATGCTTCAAAGTTTGTGGTGTTAATATTTTCTATGTATTTTTAAAAATCCAGATTCATGAAAATGCTTATGTCAGTGATTTTCATCATTGTTTCTCTCTGCAATCAAAACTTTCAGGTGAGTTTTCAGAGACAGGTTTATATTTCAGTACCTAAATCTTATTTAGTCTTCTTAATTATTTGACATGCCAGGGACTTCTAGCACCCTCATAGAAGCAAGATTGGCTGGCATTAATATCCTTGTTGGGAGGTAAAATCTTTTGTCTGTGATTGCTTTTCTTTCTTTCTTTCTTTCTTTCTTTTTTTATTTCTGAATATTATAATATCTAGATCTTAAACTTTCATAACTTGCTCTATGTTGTAAGAAAGGCAAGGGGAATCATGCGATTCAGTGTGCAAGTCAACCGGACAATCCTGTGTGCCTAATAAATTGGCACTTCTCAATCAATGTGAAATGTAAGTTCCTAACAGCCTATTTTTTACGATTAATTTGATTTTCTTCTTGCCTTTTTAGTCTTGGAAGTATTTAGTTTCCTATTACAGTTTTGTATTTCTCCATATCACCATTCAGTGATTATTGTAATGATCAAATACTCTTCTTCAATTCCTGAGGTTGTTTATGATATGGAATTTTCTTTTGGATGCTTGTTGGAATAGAATCCTATATACATGCTTTTTTAGTCATATTTACGTCTGATGTGGCTGTTACAAACTCCCCTTTTAGTATGATTTATTGTTATGCACCATAGGCTATAATAGAAGTCATTGTTAATATGGCTGATGATGGTCCATTCCAGTTTGCATGCTTATTTTTACATGAACCTTTGGGCTTTTGTGCTTAATTTCTTTAATTGTTCACTGATACCAACCTTGGAGGCTTTTGAAGTGATGCTTCAGTTTGTTATCTTATTTAAACGATTTTACACGTCATTAATCCTAAGGCATGGTGGCGAGAGAGGATAAGAACTGAGGTGTAATGTAAAGCTAGCTGAGGATGGAAACTCATGATCTTCAACTCAAAATAGCAACTCACATTTGCCTGAGTGTAATAGCAGCTACCCTTACTGCTGTTCAGATAGATCTTCCAAGATTTCTCTCTCTCTCTCTCTCTCTTTTTCTTCTCTTCTCTTCTCTTCTTTTCTCCCCTCTCATTAGATTGCTGGTGTCGTAATTAAGTCAATCTGGTGATATTAATTCCTTGAAACAACAAATTAGAAGATCTCAGCCACTTAATTTCTGTTAGAGGTGGAGGTGGTTATTACTCTGTTTTTCTGGCACTGATAGCACGCAGAATTCTGTGGTTTCAGATACCATTAAGACTTTCTGAACCTGGATTTCCAATGTAGACGAGAGTGGTTGTTGGGTGTATGCACGCTAAAACATATAAATGAGATGGTTTATTGCTGTAACCTACAATGGCTACTAAACCTATTCTGCAGCTTAGGGAGCGTAAATATCTCTTATGACTGCCTCTTTTGAACAGGTTTACACCATTTCCTTTTAAGGTTGCTGAATATGGCTACTATAGCAGATAAGGCAGATGTTGTCTGGGGCATGATTATGTAAGCGTCAGCTATGATATCTGGCTGCCTCTAGTGGATGATTCAAACGTCATGCTTCTCCAGTATACTCTGGAATTGTGAATTTGTTTGATACTTAGCAGACATGGGAGTAGAGAGAAACATGCCAAAGAAGAGCATATTAACTTCTTCTAGTCATAATTGCTGTTATTATTTTCCACTTGAAAAGTGAAGAATTTAATTAAAATGCACCAAGGTGGTGCCACCTGAAAATATACATCAAGTTTGTAAACTATCTACACAGTCAAGTATGCTATCCACATTGTCTATAAAAAAACCTTTACTTGAAAAACAAAAATCTTGTATCCATTCACTGTGAACAAAAAATATAGTTAACTCCTTCCTTTGAAAAGCTAGCCAGTTTATTTGTTTCCAAATAGTCCAAATGACGGAAAGGGAAATCGTGTGAATAATCTTCCTCTTATGTTTAGGGGCTTTAACTTTACTCCAAGCTTTGACCTCATTAATTAAAGATTTAGAAGCAACCCATTGAATCCCCAAAATGTTCATAGTCATGATCCATCTGATGGCCCTCAGATTGCTTTAGAAGACATGTCTTCTCCTATCTTCATTCCTATAGTTACCCTGCCTCCTTCAGCACTTATACCCTTTCCCAATACATCTGTTTCTTCTTCCTCCCAACCTGATTCATCCTCACCTGGTACATCTGGTAATCTGTCGATTCAGTCACATCAACATTAGCACAGTGCAGTTAGTTCTTCTAGCTCACCACCACATCACTCTTCACCTTCTTCATCCACATATCAATCTACTAATTCAGATCCTCTTCTTCACCGATTCCATTACCTCAAAGCTTCTGTCAATACTCATCCCATGTTGACAAAGAGCGGAACAGGCTCCCTACCTCCTTCTTTGTACAACTTGCATAGTGTGGCTCTTGTTTCCAATGAAACTGAACCTGCAACCTTTAAGGAGGCATCTCAACATACTTGCTGGCAGAAAGCCATGGAAGAGGAATTTAGTGCTTTACCAGCATAAAACACTTGGTTCTTAGTTCCTCTTCCTCCTGGTAGACAACCCATTGGATGTAAATGGGTATAAAGTCAAAAAGAATGCAGATGACAGCATATTTAGGTTCAAAGTCAGACTAGTGGCCAAGGGATTTCACTAAGAATAGGGCATAGATTATTCCGAGACTTTCACCCTTGTTGTCAAGCCTCAAACTATGAGGATTGTTCTATCTTTGGCCTTGCATTTTGGGTGGTCTCTGTACCAAATGGATGTTTCTAATGCATTCCTACATGGTGATCTACAGGAGGTTGTTTACATGACTCAGCCTCAGGGGCTTTATTGATCCCCAAAAGCCAGACTATGTCTATAGGTTACACAAGCCCTTATATGGATTTAAACAAGCCCTCAAGGCTTGGTACTCTAAACTCCCATCATTTCTACTGGCTAAGGGGTTTCATAACACAGCTGCGGACACTTCTTTATTTTTTTGCAGCTCTGCCAGTCATATTCTAGTAGCCATGGTATATGTGGATGATATAGTTCTCACTGGCAATAGTGAATCTGCTATTCAAGCTTTTATTTTAGAAATGCAAACTCAGTTTTGTCATGAAATATTTGGGGCATCTATCATACTTTCTGGGTATTGAGGTAAAAGAAACACCAGCTGGTCTTCTGTTGAATCAGACAAAATATGGTAAGGACCTCTTACAGAAAGCAGGCATGAGTAACTGCAAACCTGCTATGACAACTGGGGCTTTTAAACAAGCAGTAAAAGAAACTGCAACAAATGTTCCATCCTCTATGATAAGGGATAGTCTAGGATAACAAAGCAGAGTGTACAGTTACTTAGCTTTGTGTAACAGACCGGTGGTTATGCCAAATGTATTTGTTAGTTAGTTAGACTTGACAGCTGTACATAACTATCTCTGACATCTATAAATACGTGTAATCACTGATGAAGTGAATGAATGAGCAAAGATATTTTTGCCTCTCTAAATTCTCTGTTCTCTCTCTCTCTTTGTGGTATCAGAGCTAGGAAGTTTCTGGAGATATCCCCCCCCCCCCCTCAACCCTAGGGTTTCCTTCTTCTATTCTCTCTTAGAGAATCTTCATCACAGCCATTAAGCTGCTGATTCTCACTTCCAAAACCTTCCTATAAACTCGCGATCCACTTCTCTTTCCCCGCAAGCTCTTCTCTCTGCTGGATAAGTTTTTTTTTTTGGTGACTTTCACTCGAAGCTACTTCGATCCTCCATTAATGGCTGCCTCGGCTTCTGCTTTTGTATGTAGGCGTGTACATGGTTTGATTTGGTTTGGTTTTAATCATATTTTAAACCAAACCAAAACCAATTGGTTTACATTTGAAAGGAACTAACTAGTTTTCTTATCATGTATATAACCAAACCAAACCAACATATCTATATTGGTTTGGTTTGGTTCGGTTTTTGGTTTTTTTAAAAAGAAAATCTAAAAACTCAAATTTCGTAATAAAATTATTAAAAAACAACTTGATTTAACATCCATATTGCAAATTTAATGTCATGGGATTTGACCATTAAAGTAAAACACAAGTGTAGTTACAGTCTAGTGGTTAAAGTTTGAAAATTTAGTCTTAAGGTTAAAGGTTCAATGCCTAAAATACATAAAATTTGGGATGAATATATATATATATATATATATATATATATATATATATAATTAGGGATAAAATAGTTCGGTTTGGTTTGGATGTCTATTTCAAACCAAACCAAACTAGTTGGTTTTCGTTTGAAATTAACCAGTTGGTTTTTAACCATGTAAAATGACTAGACCAACTCTAAAGTTTCGGTTGTTTTGGGTTGGTTTGGTCGGTTTAACCAATCCATGTTCACACGTATCTGTATATGATGCTGATTTGCCAATTGGATTGAAATTTCTGATCCGGAATTTCAATTCCTTGGTTCATATCAAACTGGATGGCTCCAATTACTTGGTCTGGAGGTCACAACTCCTGTGCATTCTTAGGGCAAATCATCTCTTGGATCTGGCAAACTATGGGGGTTCTCAATGCTCATCTGAGAAGCAAGTGCTCCATGTTCAAGCTCAGGCTTCATCATCTGGCAGTGAGGGGGCTTGGTTGCTTGACACAGGGGCCAACACACATGTCACAAATGATTTGCAACAACTGCCCTCCTTTGCTTCATATCAATACACTGAATCTGTGGCTGTTGGGAATGGTCAAACTCTTCCCATCACTGGACTTGATACTGGTAAGCTTGCCACTGGTTCCTCTACCTTTATCCTTTCCAATGTCCTGTTTGTACCACATATCTCCTCTAATCTTTTATCTATGTCCAAATTCACACAAGAGAACAATTGTACCCTTGTGTTTAATTCCAAGGAGGTCCTGCTAGTGGACAATACTACACACAGAGTTCACTTCCAGGGCCCCTGTAAGAATGGTTTTCATTCAGTCCTCTCCAACTCTCATGGGCCGCACCTGTGGTCCTGATTCCTCCTCAGCTATGATTTGGCATCAAACACTGGGGCATCCTGCCAAGAAAGTCACTTCTATTTTGTCTTCTATTTTACCTGTGAAATTTGAGTCTACTTTGACTGCTTGTAACTTTTGTGCAGTAGCTAAGGCACATAGATTACCATTTCAATTGTCGTCTAGTGTTTTTTCTAAGCTTTTTGAACTTGTACATCTAGATGTATGGTATTCAAGGACAGATAATGGGACTGAGTATGTAAATTCCAATTTTAGCATCTTTCTTCAATCCATGGGCATTGTCCATCAAACTACCTGTCCCTATACTCCACAACAGAATGGCAAAGTAGAGAGAAAACACTGACATTTAGTTGAAACAGCCCTTGCCTTAATGCATCAGGCTAGTCTTCCTACTAAACTCTGGTTAGAAGCTATTGTTGCAGCCAATTTCTTGATTAACAGGCTGCCTACTCCTATCTTAGATAATAAATCTCCTTTTGAAATGTTTTTTGGCCAAGTTCCTGATTACTCTCGTTTAAAAGTTTATGCTTGCTTGTGCTACCCATGGCTCAAACCCTATTCTAAACACAAATTGGACCTAAGGTCCGCAGCCTGTGTGTTCATAGGCTACTGCCTAACACAGAAGGCTATAAATGTCTGGATCTTGCTACTAATAGCGTATATATTTCCAGGTATGTTCAGTTTGTTGAAACATCCTTTGCGTTTGCCTCTATGTCCCAGTCTGACATTCTTCCAACTGATCCTGCTCAGCTATTTCCTTCATTAAACACCTCCACACCTGGCGTTGACTGCCTACTACCTGTTCAGGACAATTCTGTCCCATTTACTTCATTCCAAATGGACTTCCCTTCTACTGATCAACACTTTTATACATCAGCACCCACAGTGCAGCCTCCCAGTTCACAATCCTTATCCATTCATTCTCAAACATCATCACACAGTCCACAGAATTCACAGTCTCATCTAATTCATCTAGTCTTGGCCCAGGTAATCACTCAACTTCTGACTCAGAAAATCATACTAATTCTGGTCAGTCATCTTCTTCTAGTTCTAATAGTTCTTCTGGTCCATCACACCCCTCCTCTGCTACCTCCAGTTCTTCTCCATCTCCTGATATTCTTGCCAGGCCTACTTCTCACCCTCTGCTCAGCAGATCTAAAACAGGAAGCCTGAAACCACCTCTCCTCTATATAATTTTCACACCCTTGTCACTACCCCACCTCTTACAGAACCCACCACCTATGCTCAGGCTTCTAAAAATGCTTCCTGGCTTCAAGCCATGAAGGAAGAGTATGATGCTCTTCTCAGGCAACAGACTTGGTGCCTTGTGCCTCTACCACCCTCAAGAAACCCTTTTGGCTGCAAGTGGGTGTTTAAAATCAAACATAATGCTGATGTTTCCAAATACATGGCCCGACTTGTTGCAAAAGGATTTCATCAACAATAGGGCCTGGATTCCACTGAAACGTTCATTTCAGTGGTTAAACCTCAGACAATTAGGTTGGTTCTTACTCTGGCTGTGACAAATGGTTGGTCTTTGAGGCAATTAGATGTTTCTAATGCCTTCTTGCATGGATATCTAAAAGAGGAGGTGTAAATGGTTCAACCTAAAGGTTTTGAAGCCCCTCAGCACCCTGATTATGTTAGCAGGCTTCGCAAGTCCCTCTATGGACTGAAACAGGCTCCAAGAGCCTGGTCTTAGATGCTTTCTACCTAACTTCTAAGTCAGGGTTTTAAATGTAGCTCCTACAACTACTACTATCATTCTGGTCTATGTAGAAACCTTATAATAACAGGATCTTCATCTACCGGGGCTTCCACGCTTATTGAGGCAATGGGCACTCAATTTTCTAAGAAGGACTTAGGACCCCTATCCTATTTTCTAGGCATAGAAGTCAGTTCTTCACAGCAGGGTATGCTCCTTCACCAAACAAAGTATGCTTTAGAGATTCTACAGAAAGTTGGTATGGCTGAGTGCAATTCAGCAAACGTTCCTACTTTAGCAAAGCCTTCTATAAACTATGCTACAGATGCCTTGCAATATTTGACTATCACAAGGCCCGATATTCAATTTGCAGTGAATAGTGTGTGCCAACATATGCATGCTCCAACACAATTCAATTTCAATAGTTCATTAAGGGTACTTATTCTCAGGGAATATTGTTCTGATCCGGACCATTGGAGTTAGTAGCCTTCTCTTACTCTGACTGGGCTAGTGGCATCCCTGACAGAAAATCAACTACAGGATTCTACGTCTTTCTTGGACCTAACTTGATTTCATGGAGCTCTAAAAAGCAAACTACAGTAGCCAAGTCTTCTGCTGAGGCTGAATACAGGGCAATGGCCTATACAGCTGTAGAACTCAAATAGATCACCTATCTTATCAGAGATCTAGGCATTTCTCTCTCTACACCGACTTTGTATTGTGATAGCATTTTAGCTTTAGCACTTGCCAACAATCCAGTCTTTCATGGGAGGACAAGACACATAAAATAGACTATCATTTTGTTATAGAGCAAGTTCTTTCTAAGAAGCTCAGGGTGGCACATATCTCTACTAAGGACTAGGTTGCAGACATTTTCACAAAACACCTCTCCAAACAACTGTTTCAGGCTCTGAAATCCAAGCTTCCCATGGGTGCACCCCTGCTTGGCTTGAGGGGGCTGATAAGGGATAGTCTAGGATAATAAAGCAGAGTGTGCAGTTACTTATCTTTGTGTAACAGACTGGCAGTTTTATCAAATGTATCTATTAGTTAGTTAGACTTGACAGCTGAACATAACTAACTCTGACATCTATGAATACTTGTAATCACTGATGAAGTGAATGAATGAGAAAAGATATTTTTCCCTCTCTAAATTCTCTGTTCTCTCTCTCTCTCTCTCTCTCTCTCTACTCTAAATCCTACTCTGTTTAAAAGTTTTGTGGGTGGTCTTCAATATATTACAATGACAAGACTTGACCTACAATATGCTGTCAGCGCTATGTCTCAGAAAATGCATTTCCCTACAGAACAGGATTGCACAGCTTTGAAAAGGATTTTGAGATTTATCAAGGGTACTCTAACTCAAGGGTTATTAGTCAGACCTGATTTCCTTACTTTACATGCATTTTCTAACAGTGATTGGGCCTGTGATATTGTGGACAGAAGATCTATTACTGGTTTTTGCATTTTTCTAGGAGCTGATCTTATTTCATGGCGTTTTAAAAAGCAGCCAACTGTGTCCAGGAGTTCCACAAAGGCTGATTATAGGACTTTGGCACAGACCTCTGCAGAACTGACCCTGACCTGGCTGACATATCTTCTTCAAGCTCTGCATATTTATGTCATACCACCTACTCTAGCCTGTGACAATGTCTCTGCTATTGCTTTAGCATCTAATCCAGTGTTTCATGGTAGATCTAAGCACATAGAACTGGATTATCATTATGTTAGAGAGCCAGTTATAGCTAAGTAACTCATAATTTCCTATCTACCTTCTACAGAGCATCGTGCAGATATCTTTACTAAATCCTTGTCTACAGCTCAGTTTCAATATCTAAAGATCAAGCTTCCTTTGGTGCACCAGATTCAGCTTGAGAGTTATGGATATACTTTGCATTTGAGAGAACAACTGACATAGTGTAGAGGAAGATAAGTAATAAGCTGCCAAGTAGGTAGTTAGTTACCTGTACTGTTGTCAGGATTTAGTTAAGGGTAACTAGAAGATTCCATTGTAACAAACATCTATAAATATATATACCTCTATACATTCCACTTCCAGACTAATGGAAAATATCTTCTTCCTAAATTCTCTCTAGATTTCATCAGCAGACATAGTCAGGGTGATTAGGATCCTCAAACCCTGGAGGTTGAACCATAAACACAGTTTTAGATAAAGCTCCATACAAGAACGCGTTGGAGGCATCCAGTTGTTGAACAGGCCAGCCATAGTGTAATGCAAGACAGAGCACAAGTCTTATGGTAGGAGCCTTAACCACTAGACTACAAGTATCATTATAATCTAGGCCTTGTTCCTGATGAAATCCTTTAGCCACAAGCCTGGATGTACTTGGCCACAGAACCATCACTATGCTTCTTGATCTTAAAAACTCACTTACAGCCAATAGGTTGTCTGTCCTGAGGAGGAGATACCAGTTTCCAAGTTTTCTGATACAGGGCTTGGAACTCCTCATTCATGGCCCAAACCCAGTAGGGGGACTTGGCAGCCTCTTTGTAGGTAGTTGGGGGAGAATGAGTGGCAGTATGGAGTTGATAAAGTGTAGTGGTAGGGACCCTGATTCGGACCTAGTGATGAGATGGCAATCTCTGGCTTAGGGGAGGAGTGGGGATAGAGGGCCAGAAGTGGCAGGTGACGATGCTGCGTGAGTCTTGAGTGGATGACTGAATAGATGCAGGGGGAGGGAATTGTAGGGGTAGAATTTGGTGTGGTCCTTTGTGGGGTGTGAAATGCAGTCGGGAAGCCTGACTGTGGGGACTGACTGGGAAAGAGAGTGAGAGAAATGTGCAGAGGATTGATTGGAGGTGAAGAATTATCACCAGAGGTGAAAGTCTGACAGTCAGTGCTTATGAGAGGATTGGGACCTTGTGAAGTAGAGTGTCCTTGAAAATGAAAGTTGGGTGATAGTTGCAGCAAGGACTGAGATGGTAATTCATCCTTGTTTGCAAAGGGAAACTGGGGCTCAAAAAACTTGGCACTCCTGGACAAATACACTCTTTTTGTAGCTAAATCCATGCACCTGTAACCTTTGGTGATTGGGTGGTAGCCAAGGAATATGCATAGACTACTCTTTGGTTTGAGTTTGTGATGACTGTAAGGTTTAGTCCAGGGAAAGCAAAGAGAGCCAAAAACCCTGAGCAAGGAATAGTCAGGTACAATGTTGCGTAAAAGTTCAAAAAGTGATTTGTTTTGCAATTGGGGGGAGGTAACCTGTTGATGACATAGTTAGCTGTAGAGAGAGCTTCTAGCCAACAGGTTTGAGGCATTTTACTGTGAGTTAATAGTGCCATTGTTGTTTCAAGGAGATGTAACTTTTTCCTTTCTGCTTTCCCATCTTGTTGGGGGTGTGTCTGAGCAGGTTGTTTGGTTAATAGTCCTAGAGATTTGAGTTTATTGTTCACAAACTCTCCTCCGTTATCTGTTCTCAATCTCTGCATGGTGGTTTTGAATTGAGTTTTAACAAATGCGTTAAAATTTTGAAAAGCATCAAACACTTGAGGCTTAGCTTTAAGAGGACAGTGCCAGGAGTAATGAGTAAAGTCATCAATGAAAGCAACATAGTATTTGTAGTTCACACATGAAGAATCAGGGGAAGGTCCCCATACATTTGAATGCACTAACTCATTGTCATCACCAGTGTTTTTCTTGCAAGAACAACTGCTGCTGGCCGACAATATAATTTGGCTTAGCCATATAATCATTTTAAATTGTTATATTGTTATTCTTCTTTTTTTTGGTCTTTTTTTCAACTAGTTCGGTTTATGAATAATAAATATATAATGAAATCCATTAAGATGTTGGAATAGGGAATTTGTCTAAGCCCATTGTTCCTTTTGTCTTTTATGCACACATTTGTACCATTCTCTATTATGTCACTATATTATTTCTTCCGAGGAGACATTATCAATGGATTGCTTCTTATAATTAGCTTGCAGAAGTATATGAGTTGCAAAGGCGGATGTTTGGTGAGCATTGGATCAGACCAACCTGCTGAAGTGGTTGATGATGCTCCGAGAGATCTGGTACACAAATTTTTCTGTTAAGACTTTATGAGTTAACTCTTAGGGTTAGCTTTACTATAAAGCAAACATTGTCATTGAATAAATACAGAAAGGCTTGTGAACCACATTTTAAGCACAATTTGACTCAGCCTGGCTTCTATAACTATTAAACAAATCAAGCTTGTGCTTGAGATTGATTTATTGAATTGTCAAATGAGCCAAGCTCATCAACATTTCAGAATTGTCAGATAAATGATCCAAGCTTGAACATTCAAGATTCAGTTTTGGTCAGCTCTGTTACAGCTCTAATTCTTGGTGTTAGTGATGACATGAGTTTCCTCCTCCATATAAACTTTTGCAAATCTAATCATATATCTTTGAATTGATATTATTTTCGAGCAGCTTATTTTTGGTTCAATATTTCTATGAATTATCTTGAGTTATCTCTTTTCATTAAGGAAAAGGTACACATGCTATTTCAAAGCAAAATTTTATCCTTGTTGGCCAATTTGATCCCAATGTGAATCTTTTAGCGCCTGAAAATTACCCAATTTAAGAAATTCTACTATTGTTACAATTCAGATCAGGTGTTGCTACATAACAATCTTCGTCTTTGTCTTCTATAGTTGACGGTACAGCTCCCTGTTTTTACATTTTGAACTTACTGCCAAATTTGCTTAAGAATATAAATGGGCTTTAAAGAAATTTGCTTAAGAATATATGTGATTCTAAGTGACTCGGAAAGAATCTTTCTTTGATGAGCAACAACAGCAATATAAGCTTCAGGATTTAGCAACAATGAGAGGTGGTATAACAGAACATTCTACATTTTAGATTTTAATTTCTTCTTATCTGGATGTGGGTAACATGGTAGGCCTATTTGAGAAACAGACATTAGCAACAACTAGACATGGTAAAATGGGCATTTCTGCATCTTGAAATCTAATTTCTTCTTAACTGTGATCTAGGCAACACAGTAGGCCTAGCCTATTTGAGAAAGGACGCCAGGATAAATTTGACAAAAACAAACGAATGATTTCTTTTTTACCCAATTGCTAAAACACGTGTGGACTGCTCCAACTCTAAGGTAGATAGGATTGCCAGAAAGTCCTGAAAAACAGCTTCCATTTTGTTAAGCTGATACGCTTACTCATGGTCTCTGAATATTTGCACTGTGGAAAGCTTTTACAAGTTACTCATCAGTAGCTTTTTCTTATGAAAAGAAAATACATACTTTTTAAGATTTCTGGAAACTTATAATGACGAGGATATCAGTGATAGTTGTTATTCATTCTGGTCTTCCTCAGATAAAAAGATTCATGATTTTGTTGCCTGTGTCTCTTTTCAGAACCCAGGAGCATGCTTATACACACATTCACAATCTGTGCTTTCTTGCAATGGATCACATCAGCATACAAGGAGGATTTGCCCTTGTGCATAGGCAGTCTAACGTAACTTCTCTGTTTATCTTCAACTATTTGTGTCTTTTGGAGTTTGTGCAGTATCTGCCATATATAGAAAGGACAACAATCTATTGTGTAATTGTGATTAGGGTGTTACATGTACCTTCAATACTTGGAAACATGCTTCGTATTCACTAGATTTTTATCTGTCACGCAAGTCTGCCTCCACAACTTATAATTTCTTCGTGGTCAATATAGGTTCGTAAGTTTTGATGCTGGTGATGATGGCAGATTGATATCTTTTCCACAAGTTTGATAGCGAAGGAAGTAAAGATGTGCACTTATGTAGGAAGTACACTCAATCATGAAGGCCTTGTCTGACATTACCACAACATGAGATGCTTCCAGGGCTATCTGTAGCAATCATCGAGTATAAGAGGAATGCTTCAATTGCAGCTATGAGGGTTCCATACAAGTTAATAGGCCTCTCTGTATTCTTTCAAGCAAAGTTGTAGAACGACGTTTGAATAGGCGAGACATTTTTTTCTTTTGGCTTTTGAGTTGCTCAAGACCATTTACGCATAAGAACATTTTCTGGAGGGTAGGTGTGTTGTAGTTATTGGTTACCAATGCTTTTGAATAAAGATACTATTGTTTTAAAAAGGAGTTAATTCCATTTTCTCCCATGAGTTATTGTTAAAACCCAAACTCTTTCACGACCTTTTTTTTTTTAAAATTGTTCCAAACAAAGCATTAGTAATAAAGATATGTTGTCCTCTTATTTTATTAAAAGAAATTAAAATTCCTGAATACATAAGCACACTATACGTTACACTTATATTTTTTTGGAATATTTTTATCTCTTTTATTTTATTAATAGAAAACTATAAATCCTTATTATGGAGATTTGCTACCCATTATACTATGATATTTTATAATGATTGTCTTTTTATTTATTTTTTAGAAACTATAGTCTCCAATTACATTTATAGAAACATTACGTATTATTCCACAAAACTGTGCATATTTGTATTTAAATTTTATTAAAAAATTGTAATCCACATAATCACAACATTTTTCTTATTTTTGTCCCCTTATTTTATTTTATTTTTAAAAAATATCCTAACTGGTATTGTAAATTGTTTCGTTCTTGTTCTAAATTTTTAATGCAATTGGTTTAAGTGAGTTTTAAATAGGTCGGTTGATCTCAAGTACCTAAAGTAATTTGTCCCATTCCCATCCCTTGGATTGATTGTGTATCATTTGTGAGGTTGGTATCTCGCGAGGGCGCAGAGATTTGGTGGTAGAGCTTTATGTCACGCCCTGTCGATGGAGACGCCACAGGGGCAGCAAGATGGCAAGACCGAGGCTTGCACGGAGGCATACGGGGCACTTTCTCGTGCTAGCGCAACCCCGATGATGCAGGCGCCATGCGAGCAACCGTGTGGCAAGGATGAGAAGGCTTGTTCGAATGCACGCATGGCACTTATCCCTAGGAAGGATCTAAAAGATAAACTAGATAGGGATAATATCAATTCCCTTTGATTAAGGGATTATTATTTGTGATTGATTGTAAATATCCATGATTAGGGTAGAATAATCTAGAATCTAATAGTAGCCATTAGATTGAAATCATCTTAGCCATTCATTAGATGGGAAGCATGTATAAATAGCCTAGCTTTTTCATTTGTAAGACACAGAGAAAAGCTTGAGAGTAATATAAAAGTCTTATTCTTTCAACTCTTTACTTCCGCTGCTTTATTATTTGCTTTGCTAAGCCTTTTGTTCGTAGTTTTTAGGCTGACTTAGCCACTTTTGCTGTAGAAAAGTATCTAAGTGCCGCACGTAGCGCTTAGGTTAGGCTAAGGGCGTGACAAGTGGTTACCAGAGCCAAGATTACACGCAAGGTGTTTGTAATTTTGCTCCTTTGAAGGATGTCTTCTTCAGGTATTGAGAAGAGCGTTGATGCTGGTAATGATGAGAGGGGACGAGAAGTCATACCTCCTCCTGCAGTAGCCAAAGGCAACAAGAGGGGAAAGTCTCGTGACGTGCAAGCTGCTTTCGAGGCACGTTTGACAAAGGTAGAAGATGTTGTTGCTGATTTCATGCAGAAACTTCAACAGCTTGGGTTCGACGATGAGGTGGCGCCAAGTTTGGGGGACCTCTGTCAGGAACTCAAAAACCTTCAAGCTCGAGTACAAACGGCAGAAGAGGCGGCTAAGAATGCACAAATTGAGAAAGAAACCATTGCCGATTGGTTACAGTTTAAGATTACCGAGCAAGATCCCAGGTTGGCTGAACAAGACAAGATTCTTGAAGAGATGAAGAAAGATTGGGCTATGTGTAGAGAGGCAATAGCCTGCGGCGCGTCAACCCACCATGTAGCACCAAAGATGGATGTGCCAAGGCCTAGTCCCTACAACGGGAAACGCGAAGCCAAGGAAGTGGAAAACTTCTTTTGGCAGCAACACTCTACTTCTCAGAAGATGCAGCTCTATGGTGGCGTATGAAGCACCAAGAGTTCCAAGAGGCCAAGAGGGGGCTTCCAACTTGGACTGCTTTCAAGGAGGATGTTTATGCCCAATTCTACCCTGAAGAGGCTGAATGGGAAGCTCGTGACAAGCTTAGAGTCCTGAAGCATATAGGGACCATACATCAATAAGTTCAAGAATACATCTCCCTTAAACTTCAAGTACGTAATAAGCCCGATTATGATCATATGTATGACTTTATCAAGGGTTTGCGGCCATGGGTACAACAAAAAGTACGAATGAGAAAACCCAAAACCTTCGCTCAAGTGGTTTCCATGGCCGAGTCCTTGATAGAGGTAAAGAAAAAGAACAACCCCGCCGAACCCCCGGGAGATTTGACGGAAGATGGTGGGGAGGACGAGAGTCCCAAAGGGCAAGACAAGGATAGACATGGGAGACAACCTTTCAACAAGGACGAGAAGAGAGATAAGAGATCCATCAAGTGCTACTTTTGTCTCGGTTCCCATCCATGGGGAGAGTGTCCAAGAAGACAAACACTTAACATGTTGATTGAGGAACGTGAGAAGATCGGCGAAGCACAAATGGGTTCTCTTCAGTTGCTGAATGCTTTGAATGCCAAGATAACACCAAGGGCCACACCAAGGGGTGGCTTGATGTATATGGAGGCATTGATTCAAGGGAAGCTCTCTAGGGCCATGTTGGACACTGGAGCTTCTCATAATTTCATGGCAGAAGACGAAGCCAAGAGATTGGGACTTACTCTTAACAAGTCTCAAGGGTCCCTCAAGACTGTCAATTCCGCCCCACGACCATTGACGGGGGTGGTGAAAGATGTTTCTCTAACAATTGGTACCTGGCAAGGGAAATTAAATTTTACGGTGGTACCCATGGATGACTTTGAGCTTGTCCTTGGTATGGAGTTCTTTAGACAAGCAAAGGCCATCCCTACACCCCACCTTGAACATATGATGATCATGGAGGAGAACACCCCTTGCATGGTCTCGGCGAAGATCCAAGAGAGACTCGAAAAGAGACAACTTTCGACCCTCCAGGTGGACAAGGGAGTTCGACAAAATGAGGGGGCTTACTCAAGAGCCATGAAAAGAGCGGATAAGGGTGAACAGGTGGTAGATAAGACACCAAAGGAGGTCGCCAAAGGCCGTGGGAAGGTGGAAGAGCCCGCATCACCCTTGTTACAAAAGAAAGCATTACCTATGGAAAAAGTAGACCCTTCATATGATGCAACCCATGGTGGCAAACCAAAGAGGGGGGCAACCATACCTGACGAGACCTAACTCTCCCTCAATCTCCACGGGAGCCGAGCAATGGACAAGAAGCCGATTGAAGTAGCAACAAGTCAACGGATCCTTGCTGCTCGCACCAGGGAGTCAGAGACCAAGTGTAAAGCTAGTTACCCTCAGACGGTGCAACCCAGTTCATCAAGGATCTTCCTTGATGAATCAGCTAGCAAAATGACCAGCAGAGTAAGTCGAGGAAAGAAAGACCACAAAGAGTCTAGCAACTAAAATGTTAGACCCTCGTGATAAGGAAGTCAATTTCATCGAAGCCGATTGCATAAGGGGACTTCCACCGCAGCATGAGTACTTGGTGCATTGGAAGGGCTTGCCAGCAAGTGAGGCAAGTTGGGAACCAACAGATTCCCTTGGAAACTTTATGAAGGAGATTGTGAAGTATCATGAGGAGATCGCGACACGGACGGTCGCGAAATTGGGTGGGGGAGTATGTCACGCCCTGCCGATGGAGACGTCACAGGGGCAGCAAGATGGCAAGACCGAGGCTTGCACGGAGGCATACAGGGCACTTTCCCGTGCTAGCGCAACCTCGATGATGCAGGCGCCATGCGAGCAACCGTGTGGCAAGGATGACAAGGCTTGTTCGGATGCACGCATGGCACTTATCCCCAGGAAGGATCTAGAAGATAAACTAGATAGGGATAATATCAATCCCCTTTGATTAAGGGATAATTATTTGTGATTGATTGCAAATATCCATGATTAGAGTAGAATAATCTAGAATCTCATAGTAGCCATTAGATTGAAATCATCTTAGCCATTCATTAGATGGGAAGCATATATAAATAGCCTAGCTTTTTCATTTGTAAGACACAGAGAAAAGCTTGAGAGTAATACAAAAGTCTTATTCTTTCAACTCTTTACTTCCGTTGCTTTATTATTTGCTTTGCTAAGCCTTTTGTTCGTGGTTTTTAGGCTGACTTGGTCACTTTTGCTGTAGAAAAGTGTCTAAGTGCCGCACGCAGCGCTTAGGTTAGGCTAAGGGCGTGCCAAGAAGAGGGGCATTCCGAGAAAGGATGGAGTACTAGATGGAGCCCTGGTCGGGATTGACGTTCTATAAAGACAGAGTTATGGTACTATTCTAGAGGATTTAGCCACTTGAAAAAGTCACTCTATGAAAACGTAATATCACTGGTACCTGTAACAAAAAGATTTTACATTGCTCTTGTGTGATCTTAATTATTGAGTCTCTCAAGGGATATACAGGGAATAATGGTAAACCCCACCTAACCGCCAGACTTGTTTATACTCTTGGCGGTAGAGGCAAATAGATTAATGACGAAGAAGTAGCCTTTAATTTGTTAGAAGAAAGTTAGCAAGAATTAAAGGACTTGGCATGTGAAAATCAATTGATAATCTCTCAGAAAATCTGATCAGTAATCTCGTTAACAATTAAATGCAATATTAAGCTAGTTATGTGTTAGTTCAATGCATGGCTTCAATATTATAATTCTGACCGAGATGAGATGTGATGGCTTTTGTATTGTCCCAACAAATTCAGGAAATCACTTCCCATGCTTCCAACCTACTTTTAGAAATCCATTTCGCGTGCTTAAACAACATTTATATTATCCTCAATGCAAATTTTACAGTTCAATTAGGACAGATTTTATACATGTATATATACTGGTCATGATATATCTTCAGCAGAAATTAAAGCATCAATACAAATGATGCAAATGTCAATGCGGTGGTCTACATTAATCTCCAGTTGCCTGCACACAGTAATGGTTTTATTAGCTCATGTCTTGACCCTCATCTTTGTTCCAACTACTTTTGTCAATTCAAAAACTCTAGAGTCAGATGTCCAAGTGCTCCGCTCTATACAGATGTCAATTGACCCCAATTCAATTTCCTCAACTTCATTCATCAAGACATGGGATTTCTCTTTAGATCCATGTGACACCACTGGATCACATTTTCTTGGAGTTCTATGCACTGTCCCTGACGACAATTCCAGTAGCCGAATAACCACCATAGATCTCGAAGGCGAAGGGTTAGAAGGCTTTCTGACACCGGATATCGGCAACCTGACGGAGCTAAATGAGTTAAACCTGAGCAAGAACAAGTTCCGTGGGCCACTCTCGCCTTCCATCCTCAAATCGAGAAAGATTACCAGGCTTTTTCTTTCAGAAAACTTCTTCTCCGGCACTCTTTCTAACAGTTTCAGTAGACTGAAGAAGCTTGAGATCCTTGATGTGTCACAAAACAGGCTCTCTGGTTCAGTTCCTGTAGCCATATCTGGACTTCGTTCTCTGACACACTTGACCCTGTCAAACAATGAGTTTTCGGGGAAAATCCCTGATCTTTCCGGTTTGTGGCAGCTGAGTGCATTAGATCTTAGCAGGAACCAGCTGTATGGTAACCTCCCAATGCTGCCGATGAAGTTGAGGACATTGCTGCTAGGCCACAACTTGCTGTCAGGTCACATAACAAACATACGTAGGCTTCCACATATCAAAACACTAGACCTGAGCGATAATAGATTTTCTGGAACCATAAACCAAGAGATCCTGGCCGTGTTACCTGAGCTGAGCCATGTCAATTTTTCTGCAAATAGCTTCGTGTCAATTGAAGTCCTCAAGAATACCAACCGAGAAACCCAGCTCCAGGTCCTGGATGCTAGCAACAATCGTCTGCATGGTCATTTGCCTCTGAATTTGATCACCTACGACAACCTAACAGCAATCCATCTTGACCACAACCTGTTTTCAGGTCGGATTCCAGCAGAATATGGAAAGAGGCTTGGAATATCATGGAGGAGTCTTTTCTTGGATTACAACTTTCTGGAGGGAAGCCTTCCTGCAGGGTTCATCAGCAGTTGGGGACATCAAGTTAAAGGCAGTGTTGCACACAACTGCCTTACTAATTGTCCAGGGAACATAACTTCATGTCGTGGAGGACAACGCCCTGCTTCAGAATGTGTTGGCCAAAAGGCTGGTGACCGTCGCTAAAATAAGTTCTTCCAAGCCCAGCTGTAGAGTTCAGAAACTCTTGCAACTATATTGACTAATAATTAATAATAATGCATGCATTCGTTGGAAGTGCTTCTTCTAGTTTGGAAACTTTTATTGGGTGCTCTATTAATTTAGAAGCATATAGCCTTCGTATAAACAGCCAAATGCAATATTAACTACTACTAGAACATTGTGCAAGCTGCAACTGCCTGTTAACTAACAGTAGACAACAATATGAAGAACTACCATCCTTGACCAAGTAAATAGATACATGTATACATCAGCGTGATGGAGGCAACCCTGTGTGAAGCAAGCAGTCACTCCTCACAGGATGACAAATGCATCAAATTGCTCCAACTAGAGGCACAACCAGAGGCAATATGACCGATACACTCACAAGCAACTGCCAACACTACTCACTCATATTTGTAAACAGAGATACACCTGAGGTTTACATGAAATATTTAATAAATTGATATTAAAGATAATAAGGGTATTAATCCTGCAACCGGAGCAGGTACCAATCAAGTGAGGTAAACCAACACCACAAATTGCACATCAATTAAATTACATCATAATAATACAGAAAAAGAAAAGACCAAGATGGAAGGTCCGAAGCTTATCACTTCAACCAACCAGAATAATTGGAAGAATAATTTCTTCGGTGTCAGGTCAGCAAGTCATTGAGGAGATCTGCATGAGTAGAGAAAAAGCGAATATAAGGGAATCCAACCAAAAATATAGGAAGTTTTGGTTTTATCAACTGCAAGTATTTGAAACAAAGAATTTCATATGCAATAAAATCTTCAGGAATCACATTGAGGTTCATATTGAATTTCCATAACTGCACATTAAAATGAATAGAAAATAAGAAGTAATTACAAAATAAATTATTTATTACTTTTAACCTCTTTATCTAAATATCATCAATGTTTAAATTTAATAGATATTTTTCTCAATAAGAAGTTGAGTTCGATTCCAATCTTATCATTATCTAAATACTAGCTTAAAGTAGAATGGGAAAGACAAGTCTAACAAACAAAAGAAGAAGAGTCGTTTTCTACAAAAAGAAAGATCTAGAAGACTAGGACCCACCCAAATCACTTTTCTTCTGTTCATCATCATCATCATCTTTATCTTACCCAAAAGATGGCAGCCACCTTCATCTTCTCTAAAGTGTCAGCCAAACACCATCACACTACCAGCGAACTGCCACTACTATCTACTAAGATCTTATAGCAACAAAGAGAGATCTTACAACAACAAAACTTCCTTCATCCCTGTTTTCTTTTTCTGTTTCTTTTCTTTTTCAAATTTGCATCGGAGCGTCTCCTCCATTGTTGCCTTGTCCAGCACGAGTCCGGCGTCATGTCCCACATTGTGTGGCATCCTGTTGACACTGGCACTTAGCTTCAAAATGCTGAGCCTAAGCAACATTGGACCTAACTGTGATATTGTAACTGCTAACTTGTAGAGCTTTCAATCGTAGAATTTTAGCTAAAAGTCTTGTTAAACAGAAGCCTCTGATTATTTAGCCTTTTTATGCTAGAAGTACTGTTCGCTGTCATTGAACTTATCAGGCTCATTACCAAAAATGTGCTATGGTTATAAAAAGGACAAGAAATGACAAATTGGTACACTCCTTAGGGTAACATGTATGGACTCTTAGAAATTTTGAAGGTAATTTTTGGCTTTCAAAAATAGGGAGGGGTCTTTTCAAGAGGGAGAAGGGGAAAAACAGCATGCCGTACGATGGAAAAAAATTTTACGAAAGCTTATCAAAAAAATTTCCGATTTGGAGCTTCTTATTCAAAATGATTTCTTGGACAGGTGTTTTCAGATAATAATATCCTCACCTTGAATTAAAAACATAAAAGTAAAGGCAACAAATTGAATTTAATTAGTTAAAATTATCTACAGCATATGGGCATTTAGCTGAAGAGTAATTTCTGCAAAAGTTTGAAGCATATGGTTATTACAAGAACATTGTACACAAGACCTAAGAACACTAATACAATTTTTGGCAGAAAAACTTACATTTTCCAAAAGTAATGGAGAAAAGATTGATAAACGGCAATAAAGTAAAAGAAGACTAAACAGATGGCTTCTAGAATTTATAATGAGGTTTCTGCAGAATATGCATAAATATATAAGCAAAATGGGAGACAATGACAAGATATTAACATGATTAAAGATCTTTCTGGCTATAGAAGAGAAAAAAGGTCAATCTCCCAAAAGAACCGAAAAGACACACAAACCTACTTTGGTTTGAGATCGTAGAGAAGGTAGACCATAAGAGAACAGTCAGCTATTTCCTTTTGAGCACAAAGCAGCCACAGCTTTCAGAATAACATTCTTAACCAATCCAGTGGCCTACAACTAAGATCATCTAATAAAAGAGTGTCATACAGACAGCTTTTGAACTAGTAAGACTATAACTCACGTAGGCAGTAAAACTTTAAGCTGCATTTATTGGTGAATAATCATTCCATGTCAACTTTCTACTCTTAAATTTATTTTCTTCCTGATTGCAATGGAAGGTATGACGTGTTTGCCGGACAATACAGGAATAACACGTTTTACCATTACTTCACTGCTTGTATCCTACTCCAGCAAGAACAACTGGAGATACTATCAACATTATTGATATTACACAATCAATTAAACCATTCCTGTACAGGGAACATTGATGTAGTAGTATGTCGTTACTGGGAAAACAGTTTATACTGGACACATTGATGAAGTAATATCTCATTACTGGAAAACAGTTTATTCAAGTATTGCAAAGGCCAGTTTAGCAATATTAACACGTCATTGTCATCAATCATGGAAACGAATCGTATAAAAGTTGGAGAACTTACTAGGCACTGAGATTTTCACCATTTTTCTCAAAAAGAGGCCCATTGACCTGTGATGCAGCAGAGCTTGACCCATTTTCTTGAGGACCTGTATGAATGAGATGAGAGAACCCCTGGCCAAGGGACTTCCACAATCGTGTAGGTAGAGAAGCTTGCAAGCTATTCATGCTCACTTCAGATGGAAGTTCATATGTCTTTGCTAATTCCGTATTCAGCTCAGAGAATCTCACAGCTCCTAAAAGACGTTCTGGCAGCTCCAATTCAGTTTGGCTCTCAATGAGGAATGCTAAATCAACAGTAAGTGTTTTTAGGTAACTAAAAGCCAGATGAACAATAGCATTCGCAACCATTGAAGAGCCAATATCTATGTCAACTTCAATATAGTTATCCCCTAGACAATATTTGCAAGTCAGTGCCCGGCCAATTATGCATATGGCCTGCTCCCCAACTGCTTTTCTCACAATCCAAGGTCCATTAACAATGTTGGCTATCAATTTCAACCTAGAATTCCTAAACGCATCATCTCCTCTTAGAAACTGCTCCATTAAAGACCCCTCAGGAACAGGTTGTAGTGAAACAAAATATGCGACAGCACTGTAATTATCTTTACTAGGAATTTCTAGATTGAAAGCCCAGACCAATGGCTTGTCACCCTCCGGAAATGCATCAGCAATAGCCCTCCTAACACGATGTCTAGGATTGTTCAGAAGCTCTGAAATCTTTGTGGAACCTTTAATCCAATCAAAACCCAGAGGCTTTAGAATATAATCACCGGCAGGAACCTTAACCTTCGTTGAAAAATATTCCAGCCCCCTTACCATGAATGTGTCTCCTGGCGGAGTTGCCCAACCATTAGAACAATTATCTGGATCAAGTAGAGGAACGGCTCCTTCTGTTTTTATTCTTTCTATCCATTCCTGCTTATCACTTAAATTGCAATTGGCCATATGCAAAACTGAAGAACCTGTTGTTAACAATATATACTATGATCATGAGTATTTTAATGGAGAAATATCTGTCCACCTATCCTGAAAGTCGCAATTTTTGTTTTGACTCACAAACAATAAACAAACATGCTGTGGTTTGACTAATTATTTAGAATTCGTAACATTCTATCATGCGTGACTGATAAAAGAAAGATGAGAAAGACATACTGCAAAGCAAGCACTGTCCAAAATCGTAGGTACCCAGGTCTAGAGTTTCGCATTCATTTTGCAAAAAACATTAAAAACAGATTCAAATTATACAAATCTCGAGAAGCAGTCAACGTTTTTAGGCAGTAAACAGTAACAGAATTAGTATAAGAATCGGTATACTGGCAATAACATTATAGTGATCTTGGGCTGATAAAGACTGGATTTCCTATAAAAAAAAAGAAACACACACACAGACACAAAATAAATATATATATATATATATATGAAACAAATTAAATTAGTCTACAACAATTTCAACAAAATTATCCAATTTCAGTTCAATTGATATTGACAATATTATTAATTATTAATGTAAAAGTCCCAGATATCTTGATTGTTCTCTTGCTCCAATTCTCTTGGTAAAACATTAAAATGGGAAATAGTAAAATTACAGAAACAAAAGCAAATGACTCTATGTTTTTAACTCCAATTGCGGTTTCGCCCCCTTAAAAAGATTTATATGTAAAATTTATTTCTAGACGAAACGCAAAACATAAAAATTTATATAAAATGAAATTTACATAAAAATTTATGTCATACATTTAAAAAAAGAAAAAAGATAAAAGAAAAAAAGAAAAAAAGAAAAAGAAAAGAAGCACCTCCTAAGATTTTGTAGCATTTGAAGAAAAATTAGAAAAATATCGTACATACCTTAACTAATGTGTAGATTTTGAGCCAAGATTTTGGATGATCCTGATCTGATGAAGTTTGAGAGGTTTATAAAATAAAATGAAATTGAGATTTTCTTTTCGTCCTTTAAAATCAAAGGTCTCAGAGCTCTTTCAAATACCCCCTTATTTGAAAAATTCCCATAAATTTAGGGGTAAAAAGGAAAAGTAACCTCCAACAACTCTTTTCACTCCACGAATTCTAGAGGCCTCTTTTCAAATTTTTTTATTTTTATTTTTTCTCATACGAATGTTTATACATCCCAATCCGATCTTTGTGTCTATCAAACTGTATACTGAAAAGTGCTGCCAATATGTAAAAGTCCTTTTCCCGTCTAAATTCTATTCCTTCTCACTCGACACGTGGCTACTAATCCAACCGTCTATATCA